>JABSTQ010011285.1:0-578409 GCA_013358835.2 Ixodes persulcatus
TACTTCAATCCTCCCCTCCTCCCTCCTCTTTCTCCTTCTCCTCCTCGTCCTCCTCCTTCATCTCCCTCTCCTCCCCCTCCTACTCCCATCCTCCTCGCCGCTCAACCCTCCTCCTCGTCGCTCGCCGCTCCTCCTTCTCCATCCTCCTCCCTCCTCCCCTCCTTCTCCTCCTCCCCTCTATCCCTCTCTTCTCTCCTCTCTCCTCCTCCCCCCTCCCCCTCCTTCCTCCCGACGCCGACGGCGACGCCGACGCGTCACGCCGACGTGTTACGCTGTGGCGTTATGATTACGGCGACGCCAACACGTCACGCCGAGGCGTTACGCAAACACGTTACGGTTACGCCGACGGCAACGCCGACGACGACGCCGACGCCGCTCAAGCCGGAAACGGGCGCCTAAGAGCTGCGCTCTAAAAATATTCATCACATAAATGTAATTAATATGCGGGCGAGCTGTTAGAGTAAAAAATAGTGATATTACCGAAGATTGGGGCATAAAAGTTTACAATCGGTAGAAATTAATGGGGAAAGGCAGGCCTCGAGTTCAGCTAATGCAATTATTATACCAAGAATCGCAGCGCCACCAAACCACTGTTCATCTGCTTTCAAGGACACGAGCAGAAACCAACCTCACAGTACACAGAAACCAAACAAACAGCATCTGTAAAACATTTTTTGAATCTTTTTCGGCCCGTCTCGGGTTCATATACGATGGCAAATGTATTCCCGTTATGACCAACAGATAGCGTGGCGTTCTTTGTAATTAGTTTCAACATATTTTGTATTTAAAAAGCAGCTTCAAGCTAGGGTGGGGAGCACAGGCAGCCGGATATGGAAGTCCGCTTACATCAAACAGGGTGCTTGCTACTTCGACGTTCGTGATTCTCAAGACAGGTGGGTTCGGATTGAAGTGAGTGCTGGAGACCACATTGTCTTGCCCCCGAAGATATATCACCGCTTTAATCCGTCAATGAAAAGGTATGCAAGAATTTGTGTCCAACAGTGCAGCTTTTACCTGTGCTTTCTGTACTTTCAGGAGGTAACAGTCATGTGCCTCATTGTTCCTGAAGGATTCACCTACACCGCGGATTTCAGAGAAACTTGATCCTGGAGTGTGAGGACGTGGTGGTATTTTATAAAAAAGATGAAAGTGAAGATTCAGTCTAATTTAAAATAGCACGCGTGTTTTGTAGAAGTGCTCAATAAAAATTTATATCTTACTTATATAGGCATGCCCAATGTACAATTGTGACTTTAAATTAATTAAATTTGAGACATTCGCAACAACCTGAGATCTTGAGTTATGTATTTTTAATTCACCGTTTTTAAATGTGAGTGAATGACTGGTGTTTAGTTTATAATTGATAGGGTTTGACCTGTCTTTTGCTGCATCAAATTTTGCTTTAATATTGGAGGTTCTGCGCTAGCTGATTGGGGATTTAATGCATTAGAATATACGGTATCTTCCAGATTTTAAAAGTTCAAGAATAGTATAGTGGTCAAGATTGACGTGTATTTGTTTGTTCCTTTCTGCTTTATTTGTCAAGTGTACCCTAAAAAGGCCCCTAAATCTGTTTGGCAACACAAGAAGCCATTTGATTAATTATTAATAATTAATTATTTCTTACAAATAAGTAATTTAAAAATAATTGAATGTTTGACTGATTGATTGATTGTTGATTGATTTATTGATGGATTGATTTATTGATTGAGTATTGATTGATTGATTGATTGATTGATTGATTGATTGATTGATTGATTGATTGATTGATTGATCATAGTCTTCACCCGGTGTTTGGGGCCAATTTCATCTGAAAGAAAAAAAGATTTTCCTTAGATAGTCCCCTCCCGGAGTATAGCCAGCACACGGTGCATAGTCCGCACTTCGTTCCTAATCTGAACGTAAAAATTATTCACAGCACTTCTTGACAAATGCCTGCTGTATTAGCTCACAAAGGAGTTTGTATCATATCTTAATCACCATTAATATACTCTGTTATTCATGAAATTCTTCAAGCCTTGTCAAAGTGAACGATCTAGAAAAATACAGAAGCCTATAGTCCACGCGTGTAGATTGACCGCACCGGATACAATTTAAACATGTATAGGCCGAGGACTATGCACATAAATTACGGGAGTAAATTCTAAACAACGAAAGCTCTTAGCCTAACGGAATTGGGTCTAAAACACACGCGGATGACACTTATTGATACTACGGTGCTATTTTATTTCAAGTTGGATCCACGCAACTACAGTGCCGCTTAGCTTGAATTCAAGCAAGTACTTTCTTCTCTTCAAAGAAGTTATTTTCAAAGTGAATGAGACCCACGAGGTCGGCTCAAGTTAGAATGTAGATATACTTGTTTATATAATCGATATATTAATTTGTGTCACCACATTATCTTTGGAACAAATATGAAACACGTCCGTTTTTTTTTTTCTAGAACGGAAAATAAATTGGTTCATGAATGACAGCTTAAATCAAGAAAGGTTATATTATTAGTCTGTGCGAGAAATTATGAATGCATTCCAGGTGTAATACACATAACACACTGCACTTTTGAAAGCCGCTTTATCAAAGGGTGCTTCAGACGGAGACGCGCTAAGCCCCAACATGGAACCGCTCGGAAGTGGTACATCTACTCAAAAACGTAATAACAAACGCCATAGAAACGTATGTACCCGCTGTGCTTTGATTTTCCCCTATCACAAAAACTAAGTAGACGCGCAAAGGGCTTTTTTTTTTCAAATGGAACAATACGACAAAAATTTCCCACCTCATCTGCCACATCATCGCAAGTGCTATATCGTAGCAAGATACACTGTCCTTGTTGAACAAACGTCGCTGAGTGCCACCTGTTTTGTCATCTGCAGGAGTAGATACTTTATAATTCGGGTCACGAAAATTTCCTTCACGTCTGTTTAAAACTCGGCTGTTAATTGTTGCGAAAAGGAACTTTTATGAGGTTTCAGCGTGAGGACTTGTTGCCTATATGAACTTCGCTACACCTTAACGGCTGGAGACTTGAACCACACCCATAAATTGAAAGCATACAACCTAAATTGCTATGAAGCTCTCGCTTTGGAATGCACAATGATATATGCCGTCTAAGTTTGCCACGCTTACCTCAGAACACCCCCAGAGGTCTTGTAACACTCGTTTAGAAATACGCCTTACGCACGCATGGTTTCCCGACTTTAAATGAACTTCAAATTGGCGCATACTAAACTGCTTTTATACAACGTGGTGATTTCGATCACAAAGTGTTGCTGCACAAAGCAAAATAAGTTAAAAACCATCCAAAAATAAGCTAACAACACGCGCACAAATATCATAACGTCGTAGAAAATGCACAAGATGAAAGCAGCAATGAGAAGGCGGCGGGCGCATATTGTCAGCGCGTCCATTTATATACTCCACAGCCCGGAAAAATGGTCATTGCATTCCCTCAAATGAATATGTAATTCAACAAATACGGCGTCAGAGTTGAAACTTTTGCGTAACAGCAAATGTGTATTTTATTATTTGGTGGTAGTTCCAAAGCATTTTGTATTTACTGCAAAAACGTTTTTGTGGAGGGTCTACTAGTCAGTATGTGTGATTAAAAGCTGGTGCAATCGAAATTTAAATTCGCCAAACCACTGCAGCTGTATCTACACAGTCTTGGTGTGGCCTAACGAGGATTGAAGGAAATAAAAAGAAGAAGGGCATTCAGGACTGCAACCGCAGTACATCCATGCGTACAACGTCAAAGAGGAGGCGCCTCTGTTGTCCAATGCAGTATCCCCAACCACGATCGATCACATCGCCGCAACTTCTCGGTGATGCCAGCAGAGCGGCAGCCAGTGATCCGGAGGTGTACATGTAAACTTTAATATTTGTGTTCTCGAAAGGAATTTTATATTTTTTTAAGATGTATCGTTCACATACTCAATGGTGAATATTTAGTGCACGGTGAAAGTTTCATAAAAATTGATGACCATCAGTATTTTGGGGTACTCGGGCGAATTTGTGAGATGCCTTAAAGGGAAACTGAAGTGGTTTTGTATTTGAGAAAAAAAACAACACCTAATAACCTTCATTGTGTTTCCAGGATCACAAATATCTTGACTGTTTTTCAGTTTGTTAGACGGAGACTGCAGAATATATTTGTTTAAAGTAGCGTTCAAGCCCCTCCTTTTTGGTGCGTGACGTCATATCCAGAGTTTTTGTAATCTCCGCTCTCGGGCATCTTCAGCGCCTACAAAAGCTATGTACGCGCACTCTCGCTATATTCAAAGAGGTCGGAAAAAGACGTCCCGATAGGTGTCAGTGCGAGGATATATATCTGGCAAGCTTGCAGTTGCACGCGCTGTCCACTCGAGTGACACTCGCATGGCGGCCGAAATATCTGCGTAATATCTCCGGAGGGCGGGCTACCCGGTGGACCTTTTAGATAACATCAGCAAGAAACTCATCCTGCTGTCGAGGAGCCGCCCAAAGGAGGCTCCCTCCGGGACCCGGTCTACGCGCCCCGCGTGCATCCAACACGGCACACCGACTCCGCGCGCTTGCACATCGATTCGGCACCAGAGTTCTTTTCACGTGCAAATTTAAATTGGGAGGCATGTACAAGCGAGTAACCAACCCAGAACCCCCACCCACATGCACAAAAAAAAAAACACGCGCAGTGCTTCCGGCCCTGCACAAGGGAAAAGGTGTATAGTATTCCTGTTGTGTGCGGGGCCGAGCACATTGGTCAGACGGCGCGCTGCGTGAATGACCGTCTCCGGGAGCACGCCAAGGAGATCTCGTCTCCCTCTCCGGACTCCTTCCATCCCTTTCTCTTTCCGATCGAGAGATTCGCTTCCTGCGGGGCGAGAGGGTTCCTCCAAAGACATAAAAAGTCTAAATTCCGTATTTTCTTCTCCTTCTGGTCTCAGCGCTCCCCTCCCCCCTCTTCCCTTCCTTCCCCAAGAGAGCATCGTCGGCACATCTTCTCCTCCTCCCCTTCTCCGCGCCTTTGCCCCCCGTCCTCCCTTCTCTCCCCAAGAAAGCACCGCCCGCACTTGGGGCTGCGCTTAACGGCGACGTGTCAATTGACACACACCAGACCCCCCCTTCCGCCATGCACGCTTAGCTGCGAGCTGGCTCGCGCTTCTCTCACCCGCCATCCTCCCTCTCCACCTCCCGGACGCCCCCCGTCGAGCTTCAAGAGGCGAAGTCGAGCCAGTAAACGTTTTGCTGAAAGTCGAAAGCCTGTCTTGTCTGTTTGTCTTAAATTGTCCCTCTTTCCTTATCGTAAACGTAACAACCGGTCGACCTAATTTACTAGGAACCTAATTTGTGCCTAGTAGGCCTTTGCTCCAGAGCGTCAGCTAGTTAATGCCAAAGTACTTTTCTTTGGCTTTTGTTTTTATTCGCCACATGATTGACAAAGTGGCAGACATGTGACAAAAATGCCACTTATCCACAAAACAACTCGCAGAGCAGCCTCATTCTGGCACTTCTTTTGGGGATTCAACCCGAAGCTTTCCAGGTAAACACCGAATAAACAGAAACCTAATTCTGTCATTTCGTCGGGAACTCATGAAAAAAAAAAAATCAGGTGACATTTGAGGAACCAGTGAAGTTCCACTTGACTGGAAATGTTGGTTCAAAATAGTCCACTCCTTGGCACAGGTCTGAAGTTAGGTTATACCGGCGATTTTTGGGGGGCCCTAAATAGCCGGACAAAAACAAATTTTTGGCCAAAGAGCTGTGCTAACTTAGAAAATACTCTGTAGTCGTGCGTTTCTGGAGCTATTATCTCAAAAGACAGACGTACAAATTCCCTGAACGCAATGATGATAGAATCATAATTAGAGTCATTCTTGTGCTCAAAGAAGAAGCGCCTCTTTCGGTGAGCTCCCATTTTTTTTTTCACTATAATGTGCTTTGAGAGTTTGCCAAGCTTTCGTTTCCCTGAAATATATCTCTATTCCTTCAATGCCCCAAAGCAATAGCAGGCTAGAGATTCAGTGGGTCTTATTTCATAAAAAAATTAGAGTCGCATTATACGCACAACGATGAAGTCCCACGGTTAGTGGGAGCAGAGAGCCCAATTCAGTATGATACCTTTGGGAATCTATACCCTTAGATCAGTTGTCATTGACAAAAACAGATGGGCAATAGGTCTTTCTTTCACGCGGAACTTTCAACTAAAGAGGCTCCTCAAAATGACATATTCTTTATTTCAAGAATATTATATTCCATCCCTGGGACGCTTCTCCTTTGGTTAATGACACCTGAAAACACTTAGCATGTGAACTGTTTTTATCACAGCAGATTGCTAGAAATAAACTTATCGACGTTTTTAGCATGACGAAACCTGTTTAACAGTAAAATAATTTTAGGAAACGAGAAATTTATTAAAAAGTCTCAGCCACGGTTTAACTGACGAGAAACGTTCAGTATATCAATGGCTTGAATTCACTGTTATATTAGATTTACAAGTTATTTATACTTATGAAAGATTGGATGTATCAAACAGTGCGCCACAGGGGAAAACAAGGTTAACATTTTGAGTAATTGTAATATGACGTTAGCGCAACAACTAATTTGTTTCTAGAATACCTGATCAAAGAGTGATTAAGATTCCAAGAAGCTGTCCGCAAACATACAGTACAACGAGTTCTGCTCACATTACTGAGTAAAAGAGTGATCTACCCATGACAAAGACCTTGTTCATATTTGGACAGTGTACAATTTGTGCTTTCACCACCTCTCCCCTCCCCCGTCCCAAGCAGTTGAAACAGCTGGCTACCAGGTTAGAATTCTGGACAAAACCATCTGCACAATCACTGAACAATATACGCCCACTGTTCAATTAATTGAGTTTCAAAGGAGAATGTTCGTTTTATTTACTGTGCCAATATTATACAGCATATATAAAAGAATGTCTAGATGGAGTGTTGTGCATCAGGTAAACATGACCCAGGCACTAGGTATAAATACAGCTAAATAAATAAATATTTTATAAATAAATTATCAAAAATATTGTAGCTATTGAAACATTTCACTTAACCAAACAAATGTCAACATGTAAAAAATCCAAGAACAATCTATGAACAAAATGTAAGGGCGCAAAATGTAAGGCCACATAGAACAATCTATGTGGCCTAATCATCGATAGATCGCACATTAGAGCATATTGAGTTTGAGAAAATTTTTCGAGTACAACAACACAAACAGATGTGTCACGAAAAAGCTACTCGCTAAAACCTGACCAACAACTGTGGATAGTATGGAAGGCTTGAAGGTCAATTAAGACATATCAACAATTTAAATCGTTTTAAACTTTGCAGTATTGCAATTACTTTTAATTTTATATTAGAAACCATGTGTCCTTAAATTGCGATAACCTCGGGGGAAACATATTCAGCTACCATATGAATGACAAAAACAATGTTCTACTGTCAAGAGTTTACTTTCAGTGAAGAAAGACATTATGATTACAGAATCTACATTTATCTCTATAAATTTTTATTAGGACAAAATATTTAAAAATAATACATTCATTTTAAATAAAGTACATGAGGTTTTATCAAAACCTCCGAATCTTAGTTACAAAAATCGAAGTAGACTTGATAATAAAAGTTTCCACAATACTCCACAAAAGGGGCAAGACACGCCTCAATTTCATCTTGGTTTGCACCTTGATTCACGAACATTGAGCAAGCTGCAAAAACAAAAAGAAACGTAATCGCTCGGAAATTTGCAAAACAAAAAAACAACATTCTTTTTTGTTTGCTATAACACTATCACAATAGGCATATTACACACCATTATTGGCAACTGCAGCATCGAAATTTTTTTTTTTTTCAAAAAAGATGTCCTTTAAAATTCACAATATTTAATGTAGCACTATACTCACTGATGGCTTAATACCCCTGTCAGACGGGCGCGTTAAAAGACATAAGCAAAACGACATTATAGCTCGGCCGATCCCCGTGCTTAATACGCCACGCTGAGCGTGCACGCGCCACGTGCAGAACCAGGATCACTAGTTGATTCGCCGAGCGGTGAATGGCATTCGATCAAAATGACATTTACTTTCCCGTCTGACAGGGGTATAAGAAGCGCTCGGAGTGTGACTTATGGTGAATTCCGCTCGCAGATCTCGAGCGCTCCAAAACCGCTCCATTTGGAGCGCGCATATTCCGCTCGCAGATCTGGCTCGACTTGGTCATCTTCCGCTCGTAGATCTCTGGCAGCTACCGCCCCGTGGAGCGCCTCCAACTCCGCCGAACTTGATCTGCGGGATTTGAGAGATCTACACGGAAGTTGACAGAGCGCCACAGAGCGGGCTACGTCATTTCCCCTCCCTCGACGGCAGACTTGGACGTAGTTCAACTACTCTACTCAAACTACTGTAGTTTAACTACTTTTTCGAGTAACTTGGTAACTTTCAATTAGAACTTTATTTGGGTAATTAGTAGCTTACTTTAACTACTTTTTTTAGGTAATTTCTACTCAAACTACTAACTACTTAAAAAATCTAGTACTAATTTTGCTCATCACGACAGTTTGAGTACAGAAATAAATAAGACGCCGGCAGATGAAGTGGCATTCCCGAACAAGGGGCCCCCTCACGTTCCGTTCCCACGCACTATTTCTCGGCAGCCGTAAAAACTGCATCACAGGCGTCTTTAGGCCAAGGTGGTGACTAGAGCCACTAAATGAGCTGCGCTTAGAGTATCGGCACTCCGTTCTTCGACATTGTTGTGGGCGCCGCCATATTGGGGCTTGTGCAGGGCAGACGCAACTGCAGATCGTCATGATTCAAAAGTGCGACTTCCTCAGCATTCGATTCGGTGTTAGGAAGCTCATGTAATATTGCTTTTCTTTGTCGCGGACTGTTTAAACGTTTGTGGAGGACGGAAAAAAGCGTTTCCTGTGATTTCAGATAAAGCTTCAGATGACTGGCAACCATGATTTTAAGCCACAATATGGCCAAGTGTCGTTACTCTGAAGCGTAGCTTATTTAGTGGCACTAGTGGTGACGAGCACCTAAAACATAACACCGGCGCGCACGAACGCAGAAGCAGGAGGTGATGCTTAACAAGCCTTGGTCGGGTATTAACCTAATCCCGTAATGCAAGCAGACGCCGCGCCTCCAGCTGCAACCGTGAAAGAAGGGGACACTCCGAGGGTTGTTGGTTTGTTTTAATGTTGTCTGCCTTTAGTGAGTTCTGACTGAAGCGGTTTGGAGGTTCCTGGGGAGGCGCCACTGAAATGACCTCGCAGCTGGGCGCCTGTTCCCATGGTCGCCTCGTCGTCAGCGCATACACTTTTTCAAACCGGACTCCCCCGCGGACAAATGCAGACACGGATAAGCCGTTCATGGGCGCACGTTCCCGCTTCCAGCTACAATTGTTCAAGCGTCGATGCTTTTTCACTTAATCCTTCGCGTCCTTCCGACCTTCCACGCCACGGAGACCTCCTCTTTGTTTAAAACGATTTGCTTGTCAGGCGTGTCAGGCTCGTCAGGATAGCGTAGTCGCCGGCGAGGATTGCGAGTCACACTTGGGAGGGCAGCATGCCCCCTGTTGGACCCGGCGTCAGCGGCGAAGTATACTTCGTTTCATCTTCTGTTAAACCAAAACAATCTTTTTTTCAGTAGCGTGCACTAGCATTGCTACGAGACGCGCAGTCGTCCGGATGATCTCATCGTCGTGGCGCGAGACTTGAGCCCTTGACGGTCAGGTGCACTCGCCCAGCGTACTCCCCGAACGTCGTGGGAATAAAGAGGGGCCAGTCATAACAATCTCAACTTGCCGAAGAAAAAAGAAAAAGGAGGAGAGTTTGTTACAAAAGACCCTCTAGCTGAGGCAAACCTCACATGCTTACCCGACCCTGCACTGCCTGTTTCTGAAATTCAACGCTGCCGTTCCATCCAGCGCGTCGGTGGAACGTCTTTTTAGCTTGGCTGGGGACGTCTTTAGGAGGAAAGGGGAAAACTCTTCTATCAAGAACTTTGAAAGTCAATTGCTTCTGCGAGCGGATAAACAATTTTGGTGAAAACGCAAGCCATAAATAAACTGCATTTATTTTAGGCTCGCAGAATTGTGCACGGATTAAAACTGCTGTTTATTTTGCTACCACAAAAATATAAAAAAAGTAACTTCGAAAGTAACTTCAAAGTAACTCGCTACTTTTTACAGTAGTTAGTAGTTTACTCAATTACTATTACAAATGCGTAATTTCTACTCTACTCCAATTACTTTTGGCGTCGATACTCAGTAACTTAACTTAACTACCTTTTTTGAGTAATTTGTACATGTCTGCTCGACGGTGGCACATGCGCGACGAGGCGTTGCCGGCGACCGGCCGCGCTGGCCGCGCCGTCGTCGAAGTGACGGAGTCGAGTCGGTCGAGCAGGGTTTTCTCGGGTGCGTCGGTTGTTTACGCGGGATTGTGACGGCTCGAACGCTTCTACCTCGTGTTGAAAGCCGGGACAGGCGCGTGACAAATCGGAAGCGCTGACATCTGTGATCGTGAGAGGAAGAACGAGAAAAAGAACGGCAGAAAATCGGAAGGAGGCAGACGCAAGGTTAGGCCTGTTCATTTTACCGCCACTGATTGTTTAGTTTTTTGTACGCTGCATGCCGCCGGCGTTTTCTCGTGCAATAAAGCAAGAACAGATTAGGCAACAACCGTGGCAGTGGTGGTTTGTTACCTCTGTGTTTAATAAAGCCGTACCAGCAATTTTAACTCCACCGCTGGCAATCGCTGTGCGTGCCCCGCCGCTTGGAGGCGGCCGAAAGGTATGTGACGGTGCCGAATGCGGACGTCTTCCTCGTTATTTGTGGCATGGGCTCCGTGCTGTGGATATTTTCGCCCGTCCTGTGTCGTGTGTTACTTCTGCAGCTAAGCAATGAAAGTTGTCACTGGTCGTCGGAAAGATCAGTCGGCTAAGCATTGGGGGCTCGTCAAGTTCGAGCAGCGGCCATTTTGGACAACCGAGAGGGGAAGCGGGGAAGGAGGGAAGGGGTCGCTCCAAAAAGGCGAGTTCATCTTCCGCTCGTCGATTCGGAGCGTGTCCCATGGAGCGGAATTTTGCCTCCCTCGCGGATTTTGGAAAGCGCTCCGGATCTACGAGTGGAATTCACCATTAGTACGTCCACGCCCGTTGCCTCGTGATTGTTTAATCGACGTTCTCATCGGCGAATGCCATAATCTCACTGGCTGAGAAGCGATCATTTGATGCGGAAGACTCGCCACGCCCAGCGTTCATTAGGAAGCAAGTGACTATAGTGAGAGTATCGTTTCGATAAACTTGCTTTAAAAATGCATTTACCTCAAATGCAGGCTACAAGGAAACATGGGTCATTACAAAAAAAGAGAATACCAGTTGTTGTTTTTTTTTTTGTAAATTATAAGTCCCGCACCAAGCAACATAGCGGTTAGTTTTACTCGACATATTTCAATTATTATTAGATGCCTATCACGTAAAATGACAAATTCGGAAGAACTATATTTCAAATTTTCAATAATGTAAACATTTGGTTCGTGGAAACAATTTCACTGGCCTGTCCTAAAGTTAAGTTCATCTGCTCAGTGTCGAGTCGCTGGTCCACTTTTGGATGCTTTGATATTGCGGCGGCAAAGTGCGAGTGCAGTGTGCACTCTCAATATCTTTGCAGTGTTGGCATCAATTAATTTTTGGGTCTGTATTGTCGTCAAAGTCATCTCGCCGCCTCTAGGCTATTCTTTGTTTTGTCATCGGCTGCCTTTATCTGCAGACGAATCTTGCGGTCCTGGCTCACCCCACCCTCGCCCGTCTTCGAAGAGTTTATTCAGATATTGCTAGCAAAAAGGCGCTAGGCATGCAATATAAATACTTATTTATGACCGGCTACACTAGGATTTATAAACGTTCACGTAGCAGAAATATAGTAACGTTCAGACATTTAGGGTGTAGCAGTTGTTCTGAGCTTTATTCTTTATTTCGGACACTAAACTGCGCTGCATATCTTTAAGGACAGCTTGTGCCATTTTACGTACGTCTTCCTCAGCGAATTGTTTCGCTATATATTGCGGACAAAAGGTTTTCAATTAGGGTTTACATCCACTATCTCGAGCGTATTCCAATGGCGTGCTTGTACGACTCTTGATATTTATGTTAGTTTCCCACTTCAACTATTGCGCCGACTGCCTGTTGTTTTTTCGCATTCTTGACTATTGTGGTATAAAAGAGAGAAACACAGGGCTGATCCTGCGTATGATATTTTATGGGAAAAAACCCTTTTGTAAAATGTGATTTTCTTGAAGGACGATTTGAATGGTTAAGCTTGGTGGTGACTAAATTACCCCGAGAACAAGACTCCAGGAACCAGATATACTTAAATGGGGAAAAGCAAGAAGCCGAGCCGCGCTGCGGCTTTGTCGTGAACGGTTCTATCCAAAAAGTGCTCTGAAGCGGAGACAAAAAGAAAGCAAGAAGGAGTGCGCGTTCGGCAGAAATGTTGAAAGCCCGGAGCTCGCTCGTTTAGCGTGTACTAGGAGTAAGAGCTCGGCCTAGCGTACTTTCAGTCACGTGATGCGATTCAAGAGAGTGACGCTGATCTACTTGGTCAAGACCAGGGTGTAAGATAGACAGGTGGGGAAACGGCCCATAGAAGCCTACCGCAGCGGAGTGACCGGATTGTGTACTCGTCTGCTTGCGGGTACCCCCGATTTGCGACAGATGGCGCTGCGGCGAGCAGAAAAAAAATCGGAATCGGATTTGCATGGAACTCTATGGGAGAGTGCGCAAAATAAACTGAGAGCACGACAGTCCTTCATTGAAAATCCACGAGAAACCATCTCCGTCAGTTTAGCCGGTCGCCATCGGTCGCCCACCCGGAGTGAGTGTTCGCGGTGCTCCACATAGATGGCGCCACAGAAAAAGAGAAAACCGAGGGGGACACAATTCGGTCGCTCATTTGGCTCTCGTTTCCCCACCTGTCTATATTACACCCTGGTCAAGACGTTCGTCTGGCACTCGTGTCCAATCAGTGAAACGACGAGCACTGCGTCAGCCTTCGGCTGCCACTCGCCTTGTCTGCTTCCGTAACCGAGAGCGAAACCGAAACGGTTAAGTGCCAGTCATATGTAACATGTTCTGTTTTAAACAATGAAAATGTAATACTTACCGTTAGTTGTGTCATGGTGCTGCAAAATAGTGAGAGTCGCGTTGTCGCTGTACGCGAAAGTTACGTTATAAATGGGTTCACCACCTGCAAGACGAAAAGTTTTTAGTGTTTAAGCTTTCACTGTTCATTAATTGTTAACGCATGATGCGTAAATGAAAGAAAGTTCTATCCAAATAGAATATCCGAAGCACCTGACTATCTCTTTTACAGATCCTTTTTATGTGGCCTGAATGAATGAAGGGCATGGCACTCCTGTACGCGCAACAGAGGTTTTATAAACCAAAAGGGCACGACGAAAGCGAGGAAAGTAACTTAATCGGAAACAAAATATGCTTGAGCATGACCAACTTCCTTCGCTTGCTTTCAATGTATACCCTTTTCATTTACGCTTCAGTTGCGAGTACAGCAGTGTCCTTTCGTGATTCTGTCATTACTTCGTGTAGGTTTATTCGGTTGTTTGTCTTCGTCACGTATAGGATTTACCAACTGACCCAATTTTTTTGTCTTACAACGATATATGAGGTGTTTTTCGTTATCTCACTTTTTCCGAGCGGGCGAGTTCTGATGGATGGTGGGGACAAAGTTAGCAAGCAGGCGAGCTAGCTTAGGTGACACATAATTTGAACCAGAAATGACGGACAAAGTAAAAGGAGACAACATACAGTACGTCTCAACAGAGACGCATAACGTGTTGTCCCATTTTCTGTCCGACGTCCCCGGTTTTAATTAGGACACGGATCACGCATGCAGCACGTGCCCAAGATACTCGACGAGGCATCATAGTGTGTCGGGCATCTTCTACTAACACGTGACTCATAGATAACGCAATGACGTCAGATCGGCATCGCGATAAAGCAGAGGACAGATAAGCGGCGAAACTGAGGCCAGATTCACGAAGAGCTTCTTAGTTTACGACAACTTAGCTAAGAAGTTCGTAAGTTAAGAACATCGTAAGAAGAGGAGAAATCGGTATTCACGAACGCGTTCTTAAGTGAGAGGAGGAAAGCGGCGTTCTCGTACGGAGAAACTAGAACATACCGGTGCTGTTGCTATGGCGACGCGTCTTCGGCAGCACGAACAACCAATCGGAGAGCTCGGCATGGTTCGGAGCCGTTCGGAGCACGTGGATTTTTTAATAACAAACACAGGCGGCCTTCCGCCCTTCCTGCCACTGCTTGTCTGGGGTTCGTGTCCGTGCAGTGATATGTCGACGCTAACACGATTTAAACGCGCCCGAATGCCGAGGCCGGGATGCGTAACCGCCTCCGTTGACTGCGACGAACTCGATCGCTACGAAGTCAACACAGCTGTCATCGTTGGTAAAAGACGGCCCGTGTCAGTCGTTTGCAAAGCGACGTAGATGGAAACAAATTGCCGCGGCGTTTTTTCGCGGCCTCGGAGATGCAGGAGCGAGCCGACGTTAAAAAAGATACGTTTGAACTACGAGAGTGTCAGCAAGAGCCACGTAATACCTGTTCACACTCGGAGCGAACGCGCGCGTTTGATCGAAGTGCTGGATTCGCGCTGCTGGACCGCGAAATGGAATACTAATAACAAAGTGCACATACCGTGTGGCGAAGGTAATCCATACGTCGTTTATTTGAGCTCTATATCACAGAAAACAAAGAGATAGAATCGATGAGAGTCCCTTTTCGACGACAGCGTTCGTCACCGCTGCCTCGGAAAACTAGGAGATGACAAGAGGAAGAGATTGACCTCTTAATCTAAAATTGAGGTCAGCGATACGGGAAGGGTTCACAAGGGTCGCGCGGGCATATTCCATTCAGCACGCCAGCCGGTCGTGGGCAGACGGTCTTGGCCAAAAACCGTCAGAGCACCGCTGCGCCGAGAGTGCCTGCTAGGCCTATCTGCCGAGCTCACTTGGTCAGCTTTTCCCGGGTGTTTGTGGATCCAGCGTTCTTGTTCGTCGTGGTCTGTTTCAAGTAATTTTACTTTTTTCTTGCTGCTTGAAGTCGGGACGCGTGAGAAGCGCACGTAGAAAAATAAACGTCCGTTGGTCGTCGCGACCGCGACCAGCCGCGACGCTGTCGGCCATGCTGATTTGATCGTAAGAAGTGCGTAAGACAGCTTCGGAGCTGTCGTAGGATTTCGTCGTAACCTGCGCAAAACTTACGAAAATTTCGTTTCGTGAATACGAATTTGTTCTTAAGTTTTGTCTTACGCATATTTTTTGCGTAAGATCGTTTCGTGAATCTGGCCTCTGGGTTCCGTGCAACGTTCGGTGCTCGCCGCTGGGCTCACCACAGGCGCACCGCGCAGCATTATCTGTATCGACCAGATCCGAGCGACGAGCCACCGCGAGGATGTGAATTAGGGACGCCACTTCAGGTTGCTATGAATATTGTCACGCGGTACCCGTTATAATCGCTCCTGTGTCTCCTGCTAACTTGGATTCCTGCGCCCGCAGCGGAGGACGACGTCGTTTTGGGGTGCGAAGTCCGCCGCTTTCCTTTTTTTGCCTCTAGTCTCTGTAGCTCACCATCATCGCGACTTACATTCATCACATTTGTCAAGTAACAGCTAGGAAAAAAAATATTTGTGTGAATACCAAATATAGGTGTGGAATATTTACACGAAGGGACAGGCGAGGAAACAATGAATAACTGGAGGAAACTGAAACGTTTAATGGGGTGAACTTGTGCCCAAAACGAAAACGGAAAAAGAAGATAACAGCAGACCGTCGCGGGCGTCGAAATCGGCGTAGCAGCAGAGTCGAACGCTGGGGCGAGACAGACTCCGCTCGCCAAGCGGAGTTCCTTACGTACCCTCGTGGGTTTCTGGAACATTCGCGTAGAACTTTCGGTGCGTAGAACATTCGGTGCGTAGAACATTCGGAACTCGATCAGACAAGATGGTTCTCGAACTTGCGAGAAAGCTAAGTTGAAATAATAAATAAAAGGACAGTCCGCTGACGGGAATCGAACATGCAACTTCTGCTCGACACTCCAGCGCGGTATACACTCGGCCACGCAAGTGCTCGATCGCCGACGCGCGTGGCAATATTTTGAAAATGAACAACAGATTAATATGCATGGTGATCGAATGTTTAAACACGAAATTAGTAAGATATAAATTAGTTTTTTCATTGTTCCCAGTTTATGCGCTCGTAATCTGATGCCCTTCTGTGGTCGAAAAAATTAACCTCAATAAATAATTTATTTTTAGTTGAAGTGCGCATAGATACAGAAATGTTTATAGATGCTTAAACATCCCGTATACTTTTGCTCCGTTAAGATGCCGGGTCTAACGCTCCAGAAATGACAGTTACCGGCAAAAATAGTTATTGACAAGATGAAAACGGCCGGGCGTCTTCTTTAATCCGCGGTCTCCAGCCGGCAATCGTTGCCACCCCCCTTGCTTTAGTTACGTGTGCGCGCTCGAGGCCCAAAATGTTAGGAATGAAAGCAGGCTCATTGCAATTAAAAAACTCAAGTCAAAGAAAACAAAGAGGGCAAACATTTCACTGAATGCTTCTCAGTGTAGTGTGTGTGCATGCTGCGGGAATGTGTACCGTTCAAATAGAAGATGACGAAGAACAAAACGGGTGTGAATGTAAATGACAGCTGTACGCTGTGCTGTTTAGGAGACGGTGGTGTGTACCATACCGCCAACTACGTGCGGGGCTCGGGGGCCAGAGCCTTTCTCCCTCCCCTTCCCCTCCGCTTGGAAATTTCCCTGACGGGGCAAAAAAAAAACCGCCTAATAAATCTACTTTGTTGAGCCCAATAGCACTAAAGCTTTCAATTTGCTTGACGCTATTACGGGCAGGGCTCAGCACCGCAATATTGACTAAAGAAATATGTCTGTACTCACTACTTTGGAGATATACCTTCGCATCAGTGGCACACTCTTGTACCTGTATTATTTCGTTCACAGTTGATCTGTCGAACATATAAATAAATACGAGTATTTAGAAACCTAGATTCATGGGTTAAATTTATTGAGAAAATTGCGCATTATAGTTACTTCGCTGGTGAATTTTCGAAGTGCAATAAGTGCAAAAAGGAAGAAACAATTCCAGGATTGGGGTGAATCACAATATATAAGCACCACTAAAATTCAAATCAAAATAGGAAACGTATGTGGAGCGCAAATTCGTCTGCTTCTTTCGCAGGGCTGGCGATTATGTCGGAACGCCAAGCTCTTATTGACTGATTGCGAAAAATAGGGGTTAGACCTCAAGGCATCTAGCATTGAGGTCTACCCACTATCCTTCCAGTCACAGCCAGTCTGAGCTCGGCGTCGTTCTGACATCGCCGCAACCCCCGCGCAAAAAGCAGACGACTTGCTTTCCGCATAGCTGCACAATTTATTAATATATATGATTAAACAAAGGATAACACAACGCTTCTCACAGTGAATACAGTCACTGGCAGCTAAAGGAACGCCGGACGTGGCACATGATGTACATGCTTCGTCCTTCGTTATTCGTTCTTCGGCTTTCTTGTGCGGAGTGCAAGTTTGTCTGCTTCTTATGCAGGGGCTGTGGTGACGTCAGAAAGACACCGAGCTCTGATTGGCTCTCATTGAACGATAGCTGGTAGACCTCAAAGCAAGCTGCCTGGAGGTCTACCAACTGTCCTTCAATCAGAGCTCGGAATCTTTCTAACGTCACCACAACCCCTGCCAAAGAAGCAGAGAATCTTGCGCACCGTATAGGCTAATACCGCAGTTTCATTCAGTTCGGAGCGATATTTAGACGCTGTAGATTCGTCACGCTCTATGTGTTTTTAAGCTATCAGTATTTATTGCAAAACCCAGCATATTCTTTGAAGGGATTGACTTCGTACTCGGACGTAACAAAACAACTCAAACCCAGTACGTGTTTTCTTGTTTTTTTTCTTGTTGTGTGATAAAATCGAGATTAAGGTCGTTGCGCTACAAAAGTGAGCCATATAAAGACGCAAACACTACTGTCTGTGTGTTCCCGATTGCGACACCCATTGCCACCAGAGACGTAGCAAATCACACCATTATTAATATAAGCTTTGTTGTTTTGTTGAAGTAGATTAAGCCAAGAATGAAAATACTTTTGGTGGAGGAACATTACATGACCCATCAGTGACGCGTGTTGTAGTCTCATTCGTGGACTCTGCGACCTGCATGTCACGTGACCGGAACTGAAGTGACAGGCTGAGGTGCTCTTTCTTATTTGTTTTGACTCCCTTATGGTAACCTACTAATCCGGAAGCACGTGTAAACGACTTCATGCCCTCTTTATACGGGAAGAGCCAGGCACTACGTGGTCAGAACAATAGATTGCCCGGCGTCGTGGACGAGAAAAAAAATGGAACAGATTGCAAACGAGAACCTTGGAAGTTAGCGCCGTGCCATGCCAGTGGCCATTTTCCCAAGCACTGTTCGGCGTTTCAAAATGTGCTTAAAAATAATTGCAGTTCCGAAAGTATCCACTGCTGGGACATGACGTTAAGCTCGAATATATATACTTGGCTTTACATGACGTCATTTCCGATGACCTCCAGAGAAAAGGGGAAGACGGAGCTCCCCTCTTATCAGGATCCCCCTTTCTGCCTCCCGGATTTGCACTGGCGTCGCTATTCTCCTTCCAGAAGATTAACCTGCCACTCAAAGTTCTTACAAAAGCAGCTACCCTCTCCTCCTTTTACACGGTGTTCAAAAGTATGTGATGTGACGTCAGTGCAAGGAGCGTATATATCGGGTGTTTTTCTTTTTTTTTAACTTAACAGATTTGTTTTGAAAATGCCTTGAAAGTTACACTTATGCGGTTTGCGCAGGTGAGTTATACGGCCAGGGGGACATAGTATAGGGGAATAATCTTCGATCAGTGGGCTAATTTATTAAAATTCGTTAATTAACCTTTTAAATAATGAAAATTGGCATATGTTTCCAATTAGAAACTTGCTGAGCGTCATCAAAAACCACTAAATGAACTCTTTTTAGAAGGACATAAAGCAGGGGCAGCATTGCACGGCGTTCTTAAAGATGGCTCAATTTGGACGCGTTTCTATGTTTCGCTTTCTTATCGTAGCGCATCTTTGCGCCCGCGGTCCTGCCCCCGGTGGTCGCTGCGCGAAGCCATCCCCTCGCCTCCCTCGTAGCATGAAGGGAAGTTGTACGCACGTGTGTTGCGCGTCTTAGCCACTGGGGAGCAGGACTGCGGGCGCAGAGATGCGCTTCGATAAGAAAACGAAACCTAGAAACGCGTCCGAATTGAGCGTTTTTTTTAGAACGCCGTAAAATGCTGCCCTTGCTTTATGTCCTTCTAAAAGGTGTTGATCTAGTGGTTTTCGATGACGCTCAGGAAGTTTCTAATTGGAGCCATAGGTTTATTTTCATTACTTAAAAAGTTAATTAACGAATCTTAATTAATTACCCGACTGATCGCAACGATTAGCCCCGCTATACTATGCCCCTTGGCAGTATAACTCACCGGCACAAACCGCATAAGTGTAACTTTCACGGTTTCTGTTAAACAAATTTGTTAAGTAAACAAAAACACCCCAGCTGCATATAAATACATGTAAATGCATATATAGGTTCGTTATTTGACAGCCTGTTTAACGATCCTCTTTGACCAATTAAAATCCCTTACCACCATAAAGAAGGTTATAAAAATTCTTCATCGCTCATATGCCATACTTCGATTGTTTCTTTCAGTAAAGCATTCATATTTTCTGTCTGATGAAGCAATCGGAACACGAGCCTGACACGTAAAAAGTGCATTAATGCCGCTACAAGGCACTCTTTATGAACAAATAATGTAATAAAAGTAACGTCACATGCATCATAGTTTATGAGTGTGAGGTGTTTCTTCTCAACACTATTTATTAAAAGTAAACAAAAAAACAGTGCATTTTTATCTAGAAATTTACGCATCTTCAATTCAAGCTTCAAAATCCAAAATGTATAAATATTACCTTCTTTACATCCGAATCAGAATTAAGCTCCCTTGTGGTTATTTTCACAGCAGTGCAAAGAAAAATGAAATTTTCACCATATCACCTTTTTTTTTTCTCTTTTACTATTGCGCGGAATTCATTAGCGGGACAACCAACTTTGACTTACTGTTTAAATATAGCACAGTAAGGTCGTGTACGTATGCTTTTGCGAGAACAAAAAACTTGAAGAACAATTCGGGAAGCACATTAACCAAGATATTTACGCAGCTTTGAGAGAACTCTAATATTATCATGTCGGCTGCCAAACTGGGCGCTTCTTTCCGCGTGCTCATTACTATTTTCCAGTAATGGCCTTACAGTTACTTACATTGCATGGTTATTATCAGTTGACAAGGCGGTTACACTGTAGACAGCCTCTTTGGTTGTAGTATCAACTTGTATTTGATCGAATGAGTAGCATATCTTGTGAAGGTCTACTGTTGTATACTGGATATAGCCTTGTTTAAACGTCTCCAGGAACTGAAACAATTCCAATAAGAAATATTCTATGAAAGAGGAGGTAATGTAGCTAGTGGTCAAACTACCTAATGTATATTTTTGCACACAATAAAAACAATATATCATTACCTTCCATGCATCGTTACTTGCACCAGGCCTGCAGTTGCTAGATCCAATAACTGGTGAGGTGTACATTAAAAGCAGAACTTTGGCGAAAAATGCTATATTTACCAAGCACATTATCAGATACATGTGTGTTGTCCTTCTAGAATCGGTGAATAGAAGGGCTGCTTCTTCCGGACGATAAGTAGTGAAACAGCTTCGGAGTTCGCTTATTAAGGGAAATAATTGAGGCATTGTAGAATCAAACACAGCTGCGTATACGCAAAAACAAAAACGTTGAGTCCACGTGCCATCAAATATCCGCTCAGTTCATCGCATAAAACTCAATGTCAACGTTTAAATTTCAGACAGGATGCTGGGGCCCATCGACAATTTCAACATCATTATTTGTATCAATTTGCAGTAGGAAAAACATAAGTGATTTTTATTTACGGTATGACAAAGGACAAACCGCCGTTTTTAGTCGCATACATGAATATCACTTTTTGTGAAGAATGCATTTCAAACTTATTTCTGCTGCGCACCCCATAACTTTCTCATGGGCTATTCATGCGTGAATTCCCACAAAGAAGTACGATCCTAAAGTTCCGGTACTGTGTCCATGTGGCATGCAATGTACCACCTGTGTAGCAGACCCAGAATTTATTTTAGATTATATTTTGACACAACACGTCAATTAAAAAAAAGTAGACTCGTCCATGTAGTCACACTGCTGCTGGAATATATCGGGTGTTTTAACCCAAGGTGATGACCAGCCATTGGTTGTAAAAAACAATTGAGCACGGCGTTAATCTTAAGTGTTGGGGTATTGTGGCGAAAACATCATTTCATATAAAAAGCCTTCAAATGGCATCGACGAATCAAGGAAGGCTACGAAATGATTCATGACCATAGACGTAACTGGTTACCAATAACCGTTGACCCAAAAACTCTTCACGGTTTCTAATTTCCTCATGAAACAAGAACTGTTGCCCTTCCACATCCGTACTACGCACATCACTTTGCCCCTTGCGGCATCTACCTATCTCATGAGCTGGCATGTCGACGTCGGCGATGTCAGTTTTCCAGCACACAAAAAAATTTCTGGTTGAGTTGTAGGAGACCGCAAAAAGTGGACTCAAGAAGTGTATCGACAAGCTCTGCTCCCACTGGCAGAAGTTGGAACATGTAACGAGGCTTTTGAGGAAGGATACGCATGACCTTTGTGACTCTTGTTATCTCTGGATTTGCAGATCTATTCACAGATATTCTGGATCACCCGTATGTTGACAATAACTGCAACGGCATTCAAAGGTCGGCAACCGGAGACCTGCGGGCCGCATCCGGCGGGCGAGGCAATATTATGCGGCCCCCGGCACGCCACCAAAAGTGACCCCCCCCCCCCCCCTCCACACAGAACACTCCAGGACAAGGTGTATGTTTGGTTGCAAACCCGATATAATCGAACGTATTAACTCTGAACAAGGTAAAGAGATTTGCCAGATTGAGTTTTCAGATAAGTGTCTCCCCAGTCATAAAATAAGTTGAAGAGTGCATTTGCAGCGAACGACTTTGTTAAGTTTTCCGCTGACCTCCCTGAATAAATGCTTTGGAATCTACAAAATTTCGGAGTGACCTTTATCGAAGTGTTTGATAGAGCACTTGCATATCTGCGAATATACGTTTTTGAGATTAAGACCGCTGTGTAGCCAAATATGGGCCTTGCGAATGACAGATGAGCACGTTAAATTGGTTTTCGAGTTTTAGTTAGGAGTTTTGTGTGAATGTTTGCATGAATACTGAACATCCAATGTAACTAAGAGGGGACTTGAGCAATCTTACTTTATGTGTGCCTGAATCGAGAGAACATCTTTGCATGCCACTTTAAATATGTGACCGTTTTTTTATATTATCTTTGACTTCTATAAACTCGATATAAACATGCTCTTCAGTTAATGTGCACCCCCCCCCCCTCCCCCGTCTACGTTTATCCCTCCGGCCCGCCCAGCGTCTCCACTTTGCAGCCATTTGGCCCACTGCAGCAATAGGTTGACAACCCCTGAACTAAAGCAATCTGGGTACAGTCGCAGCAAAACTAGTGCCTAATTAACCCCCAGGATAAAAGAAAATATTTCACCAGACACGTAAACAGTTCCATTGTGTAAGGGGTAAGTGCTTTCAATACCTAAGCAACAATTGAGCAGTGCGAAAATTACGATGCACAGTCACACAGCCATTTTTTGTAAACGCGAAAGTGGATGGACGATTTTGAATGTAGCATAATTAAGAGAGCCTATGTAAGCAACGGCAGAAGAAAAAAAAACATAAAAAGCGTTTCACGAGAAAGCGATGTGCAGGAAACGTCATCGATATAAGGTGAATGGCGTTACGGTTACGTTAAGTGACATGAGTCTATAAGCCTCAGTGTAAACACGATCGCACCAACCTTAACGACCCTATAGCGTATACTAAACACAATAAATTTGTAAAAAAAAATTTAAAATACGCTGAACATTTGTTTTCTCTTGAATACAAGTGATGCAACAATTATTTAAATGTGAATCTCCGTTTTCTCACAACCACTACATTAATAAGACGCATGCGAGTGAAAGTAAAATTTGTTCGCTTTTGATAAAAGAGCTCCTTCGCGTTGTCGCAGATACTAAGAAACATGTTATTATAACGTCAGCCAATATCGCGCCATGCACTTCTGAACGTTGCTAACTTTTGTTTTCTCTCTACTTACTTTAAAGCAGGCCTACAACTATACATGGAAATAATCAGAACTTTTAATAACTTTCGGTTGGGCTTACTGCTTACTTCGATGCTGCAAAAACAAACTAGAGAGTCACTGACATCTTAAAAAATGCAGAGCACGGCTAACCGCGCGTGCATCTGATTATAGGCCCGCAGCCAATGGGATTGCGGCATTAGCGGATGAGAACACCAAAGAGCCAATCACGAAGCAAGAACCGTGCGCATTATAAGCCACACCCTGTATTCCTTAAAGGGTAACTGCAACGAAAAAAAAGTATTTTTTTAAACAGCCTCATTGGGACAAGTATGTCACAAAACAGATCTTCCGCGAAAAAACAATTTTTTTCTAGCACTATTTACGCCAAAGGACGTAATTTAGTCGAAGTCACAACTTCTCCACATTTGAAACTCCCGCTCTTTCGACGCGCGCGGAGTGGCTGTTATACGTCACTCCGTGACGTATAGCAGCCACTACGTGACGTATAATACCAACTTCGTGGCGCGCGATTTAAAACGGACAAAATAGCCGCAAACTAAAATCCGTCTCGTGCAATAAATATTGCTGTTAAAAATTTTGTTTTCGGCGGGAAAATTGTTTTGTGACATGCTTGCCCCAATTAGGATGTTTAAAAATACTTTTTTTTTCTTTGCAGTTACCCTTTAAGCCGTCAGTGACTATACAAGTTTTAACGTGCCCGGACGTGCGTTTTCCAAACACCGCACCTCTGTAAATGAGAAACGTCTGGCTGACTTGTTAATTGGATGTACACTCTATATATTTATAGTGTCCGTCAAACATTTTTTGTTGGTAGGGAATTGTTCTAAGAATATTTTAGGAGCAAGCATAAACCGTTATTTTTTTTATTTTGACCGCATTTAATTCTTAGTGCTAAATTTAAACTAACTTGGTCAAGTGCAAAAAAGAAATTTAGAAAGAAATACACATGTGTGTGCTAGCGAGTGTTATTAAGAGGATATCTCAGTAGAATTTCATCTCCGATAGGAACTTTTCCGAAATCCAGATGGCTCTGGGGAGGAAGCCTTTGTACTCACCTGCTTACGCGATATAGTGTCTTTCAAAACAAAAATAAAGAAAAAGATTCTCTTTTTGCTCCGGTTATCAGCGGACGGCTTGACCCTGAAAGCCATCCCGTCCCTCCGCCCTGCGAGCTGCGAGAATGGCTTTGTGGGCCTCCCAGGCCATCGCGAAGGGGGCCCTTTGTCCCATTCTTAACGAATTAGGAAGAAAAAAAAACGCAGTTAGAGAACACCTCTGTTGCAGATTGGAAAGAATTTGACGCTCACCAGAAAATTTACGTTGAGAAACTAGAAGATTGGAACTACACGAGCGGAACGAGGCAAACGACAGACAGAAGCCGTTCGAGACACTTCTGTGTAATGATGTATATTCAATTGATTTATTAGTGTAAATACAGTTTGTGTTTTGTTTTTGCGTTAATCGCCTGATTTAAAATAAGACGCCCACACGACCTCTTCGATTCTGAAACAGCCTCATTTCACTGCCTGATACTTTGGATTCATTTGGCTCGGTTCTTCGGCTATTTTGCGTTCCGAGATATTTCGTACGATACGATTTCCAAATAGCATGTAGACTGTTTATATCGTCATTACAAAAAAACGAAATAAGCCATATCATCATTAGAAAGCGAAATATGCCATGTGTCGTGTCGTAATGCTGCGAAGTAATCTATCACAAGTCAGAATGGCGTTGCGTACTAAATAGCGGCCCTAAGAGCTTACTTTTCATGAAACAGTGCTTTGAAAAATAAAGCTACTCACTCTAAAAAGTGTCTGATCTCCTTGTGCGCAAAAAGAAACGAAATGAACCAGTTCACGATACTGTCAGCAGCCATTAGATTCACAACTTTTTTTTTATACTTGGGAGAAGAGCGTGTTGGTTCAAGTGGTGGATAAAGAAGGAATAAACAATTAACAATAAGACAACACAACCACATCTTTTTTTTTCAAGAGCACCGGATTTCAACGGTCAACCTAATTTCTAAATCGGTGTTAGATGTCTAAATGGCACGGAATCAGAAGTTCATGTTGTACTGCCGAAGTGCCAAAAATCAATAACCACAAGTTTAGACAGTGTTGAGTCTTATATACCTACTGTTCAAAGCGTAGTTCTAGTGTCACAAAGCTATGCCTTAAAAATTATTAAAACAATACCTTCCATAATTACGTGTTCCGATTAGTTCCGATAGTGACCTGACGAGATCATTTCTTTGCCTAGCCGTTTGGGAAACGGTTTAGTATTGGCTGATATTATATTACACGATAATTTTTGCCTTATTCTTGCAAGGCAAAAATTATCGTGCCTACAGTGCCAGAGTGCCTATATTTTATTCGTGCGATCCTAATCTCCCGGGGACAAAACCGCTCTACCCGTGACGTCACGGCGGGGATAGAGCAACCAATCATTACTCTGATTTCAAGCTCGTTCTCGCGGCTAATAGAGGCATCATATTGGCGCGGACGGCTTCCAACTTCGCTCTCAGTCGGAGTTGAAGTTTCCACAAACCTGCGAGTTGTTACAAAGAAAGGTGACGAAACGACGAACATTGTATGCTCCCACTTTGCGCTGGGGATAACGCAACTCTCAAAGAGAACAGACCCATCTCACAGGCAGTTTGACTACAGTGTACTAGAATACTTGTGTAGTGTTGGGACGGAGGGGCTCGCCTGAAGCGCGTGGTATTGATCGCGACAGGTGTCAACACCGGCGCGTTATCCAGAAGGTGTGCGCATGCGCGGCTGCACGCGCGAAAATGTGAATCTTTGGTGCCGCTTTGGTGCAGTGCACATAGGATTTCTGATACAGCTACGACCTGCCAGCGGTCGTATCGCGGCATCAATTACGCTGCGGCACGATCGTTAGCAACATGATGCTTCAATGTATTGGACGGTACAAGCTACATTACCCTTCCTTTACATAAAAACAATTGCGGCTTTAAAGAAGTGGATTGCAAGTTGTTTCAGCGGAGAATTAGCTGCGATTTTCGGTTTATCGGATGGTGAGCATTTTAAATGAAATACCCATTTCCTTGGTCGCAAAGGCCGAACATTAGATATTTGAAAGGGATATATAAACCTCGGAAGTAGTTTTTTTTTTTTTTCTTATCTTATTTTATAATGGAACGAAAAGGCACATACTAAAGTCTGAGACTGTTTTAGTATGTTTTCAATACCCCAGGTTAACTTCTCTGTCTTCTTTCTGCCCGCCTTCTTTTTCTTGACCTTAATCAGCTCGCTTCACTTGTCACTCATTCTTGTGTTCATTTATGCGACCAACCACCCAAGCGATGGTCGCAAAGCGGGTGAGAATCTTTATTTCTTCATGACTGCCACGACCATCCGAGGACCACCCGACGTTCACTTGTAAGAAATGGCTTATAAGCCGTGACAACTTTTATCACGCGTTTAACATTTAACTTAAGTTCAAAAACTGAGTTAACGTGGGCTGAACAAGTAATGATTATAACATTCAAAGAAAACAAGCAACTATTTCACATCATTTTGAGCCACAAACACGAGCATTTGTAGATCAGGCAAGGAAAAAGTTGTATAGTTTACAGCACGGCATTGAAATAATGGTTACAATGTGCAGCGCATGCATGGGTACAATATGCAGCGCATTATCCTCTTGAGGGTAAACCATGTGAAACCCACACGCTCATAACAATACGTTTAACCAACAGCTGCTTTCTGACAACCAGGTAAGTCTCGCCTGAGCTGGGTATTCGAAGGGAAAGACCCATGGTTCCACAGGAGGCTTATCTGGTTCACGCAGACATACAGGGTGTTTTTGTTTTATTCTTTACAGAACTTTACATATTTAAAAAAAAAAAAAGATGTGGCAGATATGTGGATGCCGTCTTTCGTTATATCTGTAGGGCTCGGTGGACAATAAATGGGTGAATGACCGTTGCAATGTTTTAACAATTAACCAAAATCTGTTAGTTAACTTGTTTATTAACGGCTTAATTGGCCATGGTGCGATTGCAGTTTTAAAAGGAGTCATTGTTAAGGGCAAACACAATTTCGACAATTCGCGAAAAGGCAACGAAGTTCGCGAAATGTATCGTAAAAGTTTGCCTTTCTTCGCTTGATTCAGAAACCGCGTTATGAAAATAATACGTAGAATAGAGACTTATTCGTCTTGATGTGTGGCGCCGGCGAGTCCACCGAAGACACGCTGTAGAGTTAGTGACGAGAGGACAAAACTAGTGTGTCATTCTTCTACGCATCAATATCAGCACAACCTCATTCGCGCTTTCAGCGCGCGGTTTTTTAATTAATCGAAGAAAGGCAAATTTTAGCGATGAATATCTCGAAGCTTGTTGTTTGTTCGCGAACTTTTTAAATTGGGTTGGCCTCTAACAATGGCTCACTTTAAAGCTGCAATTGCAACATGGCCCACTAAACCGTTCATTAAAAAGTTAATTACCATATTCGGCTAAGTAATCAAAATATTGCAACGGTTATTCACCCATGTAGGGTTCGCCGAGATCTACGGATGTACAGTGCAGACGACATACAGTATCTACTACCTACTTTAATTAATTCTGTAAAGTTCTGTTAAGAATAAAAAATATCCTGCATAAGCATGAACTCACAACATTGGACATGCCTGGGACGTAGCCATTTCCTCTTTTCGATTGTGGGGGTAAGAAGCGTTTAAGTTGGTTGTTTTAAAACTCTGCGAGTTTTAAAACAACCAACTTAAAAGCTCGCAGACAGCGCTTGTTTCTTCAGACGCTTGTCCGATCGCTGCAGATTCTTCTCCCAAAGATCTCTATTGGCTCTGTCTTTTGGAACGCCGAAAAGGGACGCCGTTTTCACTCCTTTCACTCGGATGAGGCCCGTTTTGCAACCAGGTGCAGAGCAAGAGTTCTGTCGCTGATTCGCCGACGCATTTCGCACCACCCTAACGCGTTCACCATCCGCAAAATCAGAACACAAGATTCAAAGGATATTACGATCGAACACACGGAACTATGAAATTGCGGTCCCGACACGCGCACCGCTCGAAGTGAAAACACACGGAACTAAGGAATGGGTATCTCTGTTTCACCAGCACACCTTGTGTCGTACCGCAGGAAAAACCTCCTATACTCTGGCTACAACCGCGAGCTCCTTGCTCTAGGGCACATCTCGGCGGCACGAGCTCTCGTGCACCAAGGGCAGCTGCCAACGCTATGAGCTCGCGCTTCTAGCCTTCGCTGCGGTACTACATAAGGTGAAACGGAGTGTATAAAATCGTGGTACCGACACGTGCACCGCTCAAAGTAAAAAAAAAAAAAAGAAAAAGAAAAAGGCGGGCTCCGCGATTTTTTTTGGATAACTCGACTACAGCGCCGCCACGAACTGTCAATACACGCGCGCTCACGAGCTCCCGTTGCCGAGCCTCTCCGGTCCCAACACTACCCAAGTATTCTAGTACACTGCAGTTTGACTACGCCACCGCTGCCGCAATGCATCGAGGGAACTTTAGTATTTCAGCACGTGCCCGAACCTCGCTGGAACTCTGCGCGTGAAAAGCACGTAACGGCACGAGCCGTCTCGGACACTGCCACCTGCTTCTTGCGAACTAAACTTTTGTCGGCTTCACGCATGCGCGAACGCTTGGTGAGGTCGGTTTATTAGAGGGGGTCCACTGGTTTGTGGCTAGGGTAGGCATCGTTATATGGCATATCGAGAACCTGGACCTTCTTTGTGTTTAGGTGCCAATTGCTCTTAAAGGGGGAGGTTCACAAACCTGTGCCCGAGTTGTCGTCGAGCAAAGCAATAATCGGGAAAAGAACCCCGAAGGAAAAAGAACGGCAAACGCGTAAGTTCCAGGACATTTCATCGAACGCCCGTTTTCATCGAAAAAGTGGTCGTCCCGTACCGAAACGTCATTTACAACAATTGGCCGGTATTTTAAACAAAAAATCCTAATAGCCGGCCAAAAAATGTTGCTAACAAAACAAAACGAAAAATTCGGGGCTAGTGGAGGGGGAGGTGTCGGAACCCGAATCTATCCGCTTGGGTACACCCCATGCAGGCATGTCCTCCGTCGTGCCATCCAGGCGTCTGTCGTACGAGAGGACAATGAGAAATTATCAAATTTTATTGCAGAAACCTATGACGCATTCAATGAAACGGCGTTCGATGAAATGTCCGGTGTAGGTGCGTGTGACCTTCTAGTGCGCAACAGAACCTAAGGTGTCTCACTTTGTGAAAATGTGATGGCTGAAAACCAGCATCGGTCTTTCAGGCCCGTGCGATCTTCTGCGGTTCCGATATAAAAAAGGTCAGATCCATGCCGAAGTCACAAATCTCGGGCAAATAGCTAATAGAAGAAAATCTCACCGCAACACCGACGGACGGGGAGAAAAGCTCATCGGAATCTTGATTGAATGAGGTGGAACCTCACCTACGATGTTCGTTTTCGGAAATGGCATTATTTTGGTATATGGATAATAAAAACATTATTTTCCGTATTTTTTTTATTTGTTGTAACTTATGACTTTGGTGTGATGGGTCCTGCCAGAATTTGGGGGCTCTCTGTGGTCGTCGGGTGCAATGAAGAGGTCACTTCGTTACTGTTCACAGAACTCAACGTTGAGGCAATGTCTTTATAGAAAAAAAAAAAGACGTGTCTATCCCTTTGTTAATTGTTCCCATTCTGCAAAACTGTGGACTTCTGCTTCTTCATTCCTATTGGTGTCTGCAATATACGAATCTTGTAAATATCTCTCCGTTTACACCTCTCCGCAAATACTAAATTTAAAAGCTTGATCGTATAATTCTTGAGTGGGTTTATCTCAGCATCTGTCAGATTTTCGGCGAACTTTCTTTGGTGAGCTTTTCTCCCGTGATGTTTGTGCTGTTCTCCCGGTGTTGCGCTGTTCTCCGGCGGAGAAAAGCACACCGGAAATTCGGCGGATGCGGAGAAGAGCTCACCAGACTTTGGATAGATGTGAGAGAAAAGGTCACATTTACAAACCATTTTAACATTATTTCTTCGCAGCTCTCGATATTTTATCGAACTCTGTTCTATCAAAGTCATTTAAATGAACGCCATGTAATTGAATCCAATTTCGTCGAAGCCGTTTCGTAGAACACCGTTTAGCGAACACCATGACTGGGAATTCTGGCCAGATCGTTTTTCGTTTTTGTAAATAGTGTTTTTTTCCTTGCATCCAAAGGATAAAGATAATGTCACGAATGACAAATGATGAGGCGGTGAATAACTGAAGACACTGAATGTTTATGGGGCGAACAAAAATAGAAGGTTGGCGTCGCAGGCGTCGATGTCGACGAAACAGCAGGATCGAAAACTGACTCCGGCTCTCAACGCGGAGCTCCTTATGTACACGCGTGGGCTTCTGGAACAATCGGCGTAGAAGGTTCGGCGCCTAGAATATTCTAACCTCGAATAGGCAACAGGTTTCTCGAATTACCAGAACGCGACATTAGAGAACCAATAAGAAGGTGAATCCGCGGCCAGGCATCGAAGATAAGCACGGTAACCGTTAGGCCACGGGCGCGCTGCCTACTTGGCTAGCTGCTCACGCGGCAATATTATGTTCCGTTTTTCTTTGCTTTGAAGTAAACAATGACCTCTTTCGGTTATGTGGCCTAAGACGAACTTGATACTTTTTGGGATGTCAGGAGTCGTCGGGTGCCAAGACGGAGGTCACATTGTTGCTTTTCGTAGTAGTACTCAACATTGAGGCAATGTCCGGTCTCCATGTAAAAGTGAACAGAAAAAAAAAGCGTTCCCCACTTTTTACATGTCACATTCCGCACATTCCGCAAAACTGGGATTCGTCTTCCTCTTCCCCATTTTTCTTAGAAGGTAAGCTATTTATTCTCCTGGGGCTGAACGAGAACACTTGGTTTACAAATATACGAACACGCAAAGCGCAGCATGAGCGCTGAGCAAAGTGCGGACGTGAGTTTTAAATATAAACACCGCAGTGCAAACAATAATAAAATATTTCGTAACTGAGGCTTTTCTCCGCATTTGTTGGTTTGCAGTGAGCATTTCACTAGTGAGCTTTTCTCCGCCGCCCGTTTCTCCGGTGAGATATTTTGTCCGCCGCCTAACAGTAACAGCCGACCAAGGGCTTATCGCAGCCAAGGACAGTACAATCGACGAACACCATAATAAAAGATGTGCGGGTTCTTGTCTAATACATTCGCCTCTATTTCATAAAATACTGAATCAAGAGTGTGTTGGTTCGGGTCAAAAAAGAATCTTCAGCGCAACTTTCACAACTTCAAAATAGCAACGTGTCACGCGTACTACCAAAAGCTTGTCTGTTTTTAGCTTCACTGAAATTTTTTTCGCAATGTTTGTTTTATTTCGGTAGAAATGCGCCTCCACAAGTGATATGCAAAGCAAATGTCGAACTTAAAACAAAATCGACGAACTCACGTATGGTTCTTCCACATTTAAAATAAGTAAACATTTTAAATGCATCTCTGCAGAACATTTGAAATCGCCAGATCAAATCATCTATCCACTTCGAACACAAAGAAGGTGGTAAGACACTATCGACTCTTTGACGCTTCGGTTGATTTTGTCTACCTGCATTTGCTAACTTCAGGCCTCGCGCAAGGACCGCTTGAAGCGTGAAATCTTTCACTCTCAATTTCTTCACCCAAAATGCCAACAAAGAATCGAAAATCCTCCTAATGACGCGCTCCGGCGATTGAAAACTATTGACTCTCACCCACCCGCTAAACATCTCCGCCGCCAAAAAAAAAAAAAGAGAAGGAACTTCTATCATTTGTGTGACCCCAAAACACCAACAAAGAACCGAACATCCTCCCAAGGACGCGCTCGGGCGATGTACAACCTATTACTCACTAACGCGATAACCCGCAAAATATCTCCGCCCCAGTCAAAAAAAAAAAAAAAAAAAACGATCTGTTTCGAGAGGCGCCCTTCCTCAAAATCCCGACTGTCAACCCGACGACCTTGAAGATGCAAGTAGTCCGGGGCGCAATGACACATTGCGCAATTTCAAGAGCAAGTTTTGCGGACAGACTCATAGATGGCGCCAGGTGACAGCTGGATTTTTTGACGCTTTGATAGGCTGCAAACTTAGTTAAATTTTGTTACAATGAGAATCTCTGGAAAACAAATCTTGTAAGAGATATATCCTAAAATTCCTGGTCTTGAATATTGTCGAGACTAAATTTGTATTTTGGCCCCGGTTTATTTTTAAATGTTGATAAAGAACGGAACGAAAAAAAAGGCTTTTTCAAGCATATTTAAGTTCCCGTAAAAACTTTTAAGCTTTAAAATCGGGAAATGTAGCGCCACGATATTACTTAGTTTTTCATTATCTTTTTAATAAAACCATTCCCAAGGCAATCCGTTTGGTGGTTCTCGAGAAAAAATACCAAAAAGTTGCCATTGGAATTGCATAGGGCTCGGTAGCTGCGATATCCTCTTAACAGAACGGGCAACAAAACGTGGCGAAGTAATTTCTAGTCAACGGTTCCTATAACACCGGCTCTCCTGCTGCGTTGTTCTTAGTGCATCGATGAACGCCACGTGATGCGTCCCTCGACTGCCTATGGCATCGGTATGCAAAATGTTCTTAAAATAGCTGCTACAGAAACTGGCGGAACAGAAGTTATTTCGCACCTTTTTATGTAATCCAAAGTGAATCAGAAGACTTAAATTCCGTCAGCCGTTTTTGAGTACTGTTCTGTATCCTGCATAAGAATTTCTGGTCCCGATAAGCAAGCCTAGCATAGGGTGATTTCACGCGACATATATCCGGCTCAAATCCTCGCCAGAGTCGATGAAGAAGAGTTACGCTTCTTCACGCTCACCAAACGATTATATCGTCGACTACTCCGGCTGGCGAACTACATCGTACGGCAAACCAACTCGAGCGAGGTCTAAAATAGTGCCTGAGCGCATAAAGAAGCCTGACGCCTCTTCATCCGGCGGAGGCGTATTTCACACCTTACTCAAATTAGCTCTCGGTGTGATGAAGTTTGCCAGCCGCAGTAGCCGGTGATATAATTGTTTTCACACAATCATAAGACCGGCGATCCGGCACTTCAGGAATTCTCTCGTCGGTGACCACAATTGTACCGTCACTTTTGCCAAAACAACTACTGAAGGATAACATTTAAATCAGTCAATGCTAAAAGGCACATCCCCGCTCGTGCCTTCGTGAGTTCTATCATCTGTGGAACCACGATCTCTGTTTCTGGAATCTGTCACAGCCCACACATACAATAATTAAGTATTGCATACTTCCTTACCAATAGACTATATGGTAGGATAGGCTTACAGGCAGGGCTGCAGGCGACTTGCTGGAAGTGGAAGTGGTTCCTGAAACAGCCATATACTGAGAGCAGTTCAGACCCGAATGTAATAGCACTTTTTTTTCTTCCCAGTGGGGTCACTTGTATTATTTTATTTTTCACACGCTGGGAGTTTACATCACATATTTAATTATATTACGAGCTCTTGATAACGTCAGCAAAGGGTACATTGTCAACCGTACATCTGAAATTTGTTCTCGTACTTCATTAAGACGAATCCCGTGACTGTAGGAAAATCATCAAACTCGACAATATTATGTCGACATTCTTACTCCAAACAGGATACGGGAGCATATTTAGATTTGTAAGTTACCTATTTCCACTGGTGCTTTACAATATGCACTGGCGAGTGACGCCCACGTGAGCTCGAGGAGCTCCGAGAAAATGAGTTTGAAAACATTTTTTACAAATAGTGTTTACCTCGTTAGTGACTATTTAGAAAAAAAACTCTCTACACTAGAACAATTCACTGAATCACAATTGCAATTTTAATCGCAGCCAGATATATTAGATTTCAGGCAAACGTTTATCGCACTGCAGCAGCGCAAAATTTATGAAAACAAAGTAAGGGTAGGTTGCACTATCCTTTGAATTCCGACGTGTTCTAATTAATCTGGAAAACGTGGCTACAAACCAAGCAGCAAACAGTAATCTCTGAAAGGGGGAGGAGGAGGGGAGGGCATTTGGCTCCACTCTTGAATTTGAAACTAACTCACCGCCCCCTCTTTCTCTACTCTACTTGAAACATTCAATGGAATAAGTTGCGCAGCCCTGCTGGTCCCTCTCATCGGGCACACATGGGACCTGCTTTCTCCACTCATACGACCTCCAATGTCCTACTTCGGCGGTATATTTCCTGATGGAATTTACGTAATACTTGCATGGTACATGTGCCGTAAATTGAATATTTTACAAATTCGTCTCATTTTTGGATCTTTGGAATATATCTTTACGATGCATCGGTAGCGCTGTACTGGAACCTATATTTCGCTGTTGAAATCACGAAATCACGATTTTTCACACGAGATTGTATTATTTTCACATGAAACAATAATTGTGGGTCTCCTACAAACAACAGCCACTTCCCTTTTGTTCCCAGTTCAGCTTCAGGCACAAAGAGGGTTGAATCCTTATCCCTGCCCATTTCGATCTGGATGAGCGTCGTACCGGCGAGCGGTCGTGTATCACTACTGCGTGGTGCACGTTAAAGACCCCAGGCTAGCGGTTGCGCTGCACTGGCTAAATTCCTAATCTACAGCAGGTGACTCGTCGCAACTTTGAAATGACTGACCAACTACATGCTGTATAAATATTCACACAACCCGAATTAGTTTAATTAAGTAGCATTAAAAGGTGCACCAAGTAACTATGGCGCTAAAAATTTAAGCCTGCGATTAGAGTGGTCAAACTTTCACAAAATGAGTAATATAGTGATTGAGATGCTCAAGATATGCTCTGTTCCGTTAAAAAAAAAAAGAAATACTGAGTCGTCTTGGAATACCTAATACTGGGCTGCGGCACAGATGACAAAGTTGTCGGAGATAATTAAAGCGCTGACTGAATTTTATTCAGCACAGAAGTACCGCCATATGATACACGTACACAGAAGTTTAATTGTTTAATCGGCAAGCGTTCCCCATATCTGTTTTTATAGAACCGCCTGAGGACTTTTGCTTGTGTGAAGACCGAATGGATGCTTTTCTCCTGGTCAACCTTTTTCTCTTGGTCAACCTTGCGGCCAGTGTGTGTGCTGCGCAATGCTTACAGCCTTTCTTATGATTTCACCTTCTTTATTTGTGTAATATATTTCAGTTCCGAGTCAGCGCTTGTGTTTCTTGTGTGTTCCTTTCCTTTGTTCTCGTCCTTTGTGCGCAGTTCGTTTCCAGATGTTTTATACCAACTACCCCAGCTCACCACTCTTCTACAGCTTTCGTGGCTTAGACTTACAGGAAACTAATTACCTCGACGATCCCACACGAGGTTTGGCTAGGTTTCTATTTTGGGGCGTTTTTTCTTTCCCGAAGAGGCTTTTAAAATGTTGTTTAAAGTATTTTTAATTTATAATTGCCATTTTATTTCTTCTTTCTTTATTATCAGCTTTACTGCAATTTATTTATACTCTCTTATCTCTGCGTTTCCATCGATGTATCAATATATTCTTGTATTTTTTACTTTCGTTTTTGTTAATATAAGTACTCCCACAACACTTTGCACAAACAAGAACTGCGAAAATCCTCTCCTCTTCATTCATGTAACGTCCTTAACTCGCCGATGTTGCCACTTCAGCAATTGCCAGCTCGATACCCAGTGCCCTTTGTACGCGTTGACTTTTCACGAGGTCCAGTCCAACGCCCAGGCAGCACTCGCGTTCAATTTGTTTTCGATCAATCTCTCCGTAATCCTGTCGAAATTTTAGTACAGAGGATTTTATTATGCTAGGTGGTGTTGCTATAGCGCTAGTTTTGCGTCTCGTATCTTTTTGAGCACTTCGCACTCTTCAAGTCAAAAAACTGTCAAGTAGAAATCCCTACCCGAGATGACACTTTAAACCAGTTCGTTTAATATAGTATAACGCCAGATCGGCACTCATCGGCATAGACAGATGCGGAATATGTTTTATTCTGCCATTTTCTGGAACCGCCTTGTTGAGCTCGTCCTGTTTGCCGGGGTCATAGACAATCCCAGGGACGACTCTCGGTGAGTTTAGGAGAGCACTTAAAGTGAACCGCTTTAGTGCTAGGTTGATGACAGCCGTTCGCTATAGGGTCGACATCTCGGCGTAGTTTGTTATTCGTTCTACTTACAGCAGATGTTTGCACACACGTGGAGGCTTTTTTTTAACTTATTCAAGCAAGTTCTGAGGTACAAAACAAAGGAATGAAAAAAGAACCGATATGCCCAGGTAGCACACTTTCTTGGGCCAGCTTGGGCCAATATTGGCGCTTGATTGTAGTAAGCTGGCCCAGCATCGCCCAAGGAATACGATCGTCCGCCAGCCTGGCACTTCATTGTATTTCCTGGCCCAAGGTTTCCATGCTACAGCCAGGGAAGGGCTTCCTTGGCTGGAGCTCGCATTTTCCCGGCCAGGGCCGGCCGAGATAGACAGGCCACTGCCAAGATGTGCGCTTCCTTGGCTGGAGCTCGAATGTTCCCGGCCAGGGCCGGCCGCTATAGACAGACCACTGCCAGGAAGTGTGTTTCCTTGGCTGGAGCTCGCATTTTCCCGGCCAGGGCAGGCCGAGATAGACAGGCCACTGCTAGGATGTGCGCTTCCTTGGCTGGAGCTCGAATGTTCCCGGCCAGGGCCGGCCGCTATAGACAGGCCACTGCCAGGAAGTGTGTTTCCTTGGCTGGAGCTCGCATTTTCCCGGCCAGGGCCGGCCGAGATAGACAGGCCACTGCCAAGATGTGCGCTTCCTTGGCTGGAGCTCGAATGTTCCCGGCCAGGGCCGGCCGCTATAGACAGACCACTGCCAGGAAGTGTGTTTCCTTGGCTGGAGCTCGCATTTTCCCGGCCAGGGCCGGCCGATATAGACAGACCACTGCCAGGATGTGTGTTACCTTGGTTGGAGTTCGCATTTTCCCGGCCAGGGCCGGCCGATATAGACAGACCACTGCCAGGATGTGCGCTTCCTTGGCTGGAGCTCGCATTTTCCCGGCCAGGGCCGGCCGAGATAGACAGGCCACTGCCAAGATGTGCGCTTCCTTGGCTGGAGCTCGCATTTTCCCGGCCAGGGCCGGCTGAGATAGACAGGCCACTGCCACGATGTGTGCTTCCCTGGGGATTCACACAGACTCCCTGGCCCAACCAATACAAGAAACAGCCAGCGTTCGGTCATGTTGCCAGACGGCATATTTGTTCCTTCAAAAGAAAAGTAGAAAAACACATACTGCAACATTATCATCACCAAGACTGGCTCGTCCGTGAAGAGCCACCCTATTCCGAGTTCTTTTACCCATATAGCCAGGGCTGACCCGGAAGCAGCCACCCTGGCCTGGGCTGTATTTACCCCGTATAGCCAGGATTGGCTGACACGGAAACAGCCACCCTGGCCCAGGCTGTATTTACAGGATGGAGCCCAGATTGGCTAGACGGGGAATTGCAGCTTGCTGCCAATCTTGGCATGCCAGGTTGGCTCTAGCTGAAGCCTTGGTGCAAAACAAGCATGGCCCAAGGAAAGTTTCCTTGGCTGCCCAACCTGGCGCGAGCTAGAGCCAGGGTATTGTGCTACTTGGGTGAATGTTTCTACTTTTATATTTTAACTGTTTCTAAATATGCTTGATATCATATTCTACAAATAAAAGGTTCTACAGGATAACACTAAAATCAGGATAATGTTAAAATAATTAAGCATTGTAAATATCAAAACATCAATGTAAATATTTATGAAAACTGCTTTTCCAGCACCAGTTGCCGTTCTGAGTGTTCATCTGCGTTTTTGTTTTTTTCTCGTATAAATACTTTACTAAGAAACAGGCAAAGATCATTGAAGGTTAGTCACTGAGATCATAATATTGTACATTAATTATTTCCAAGTCCTAAATTATTATTTAGTTAAATATTTCTTATCGGCATTGTTATTATACTATAGTAAAATTATTTTTGGGAGGCGTCATTTGATACCAGTATTTAAACGACAAGTCAGTTCGGTGCATGAGTTGACATATGGGTTTAGCACAAAAGCTGTTTCGTGCTAAGCCTCTATCTGGCAGGCAGGAGCAATCAATTGGTTCTCCATAAAGTGCATCGAGTTCACAAAGATCATGGCATGAAAACCGATAGCTAGAATTCCAGAGTTGGAGGACAAGGTACTCCGGCGTTACAGGAGCCATTGGCTGAACAGCCAGACGCCTCAATTCACCCAAGGCCCAATTTATGACAATTCAGCCATAAGTAGCCTCTGTCTAGTCTTCGTGGAAGAACTGCGTACTTCGGTCCGCTCTCTTGTTAACCTATAAGCTTTTTGCATTTTTAATAAGACAATGGTTTCTTTCCTTGCAACATCTTAATCTTAACGCATTTAATGTCCCCTGCAAGAGCAGGATTTATTTACAACGGGCTGTATTTCATAAAATTGGTAAACCTTGCATTAGGGCTGGTCTTTTCCAACTGCAATGTATTTATCGGGAACTGGTGGCTTTTTGATAACGATATTTCATTAACTACTTATATCTATAAAGTTGAATGAGTTTCCACAAAAAAAGCAGAAGCCAAATAATTCATAGTACTCAATTTACGTGTTTTTTTAATAGATTTTTTATACTGATGCCCATCCTGTTTTTCATGTTTGTTCGAGATCCCTATAGGAAGCCGCTTGTTCGGGTGAGCAATGCCCGAAAAACTACGCATGAGAGCCCGTTCGAAACCGTTTCTATCCGTAAACCTTATCGATGTTTTTATTGACGTTTCGCTTTTGATCGCTTCGATTAAACATGTGAACGTATATTATTTTCTTCTCGGGCCGTTGTACTTATTGTGCACATACGGATAATAAAAAAAATTGCAGTGTACTCTAAAAGGACTCGGATTTGGTTTCCTTTAAATGAATTTATGCCTTCGCATAGAGTGCTCGAACTTTCATAAAATAAGTATTATAGTGATTGAGATTAAACATCAAGGTATGCTCTGTTCTGTTGAAAAAAGAAATACAGCATCATCTTGAAATACTTAATACTGGGCTGCGGCGGAGACGACAAAGGTGTCGGAGAGGATTAAAGCGCTGACTGGATTTTCTTTAGCACACAAGTACCCCCACGGTACTTGTACGCAGAAGTTTAATTGTTTAATCGGCAAGCGTTCCCCCTGTCTGTTTTTATGGTACCGCCTGAGGACTTTTGTTTGTGTGAAGACGGACTGGATGGCGTAAGATCGTCACGAAACGATCTTACGCCAAAAATGTGCGTAAGACAAAACGTAACAACAAATTCGTATTCACGAAACGAAATTATCGTAAGTTTTGCACAGGTTACGACGGAATCCTACGACAGCTCCGAAGCTGTCTTACGCACTTCTTACGACCAAATCAGCATGGCCGAGAGCGTCGCCCAGTTACTTGGTCGCGACGACCAGCGGACGTTTATTTTTGTACGTGCTCTTCTCACGCGTCCCGACTACAAGCAGCAAGAAAAAAAGTAAAAAGTACTTAAAATAAACCACGACGAACAAGAACGCTGGATCCACAAACACCCGGGAAATGCTCCAACGGCCACGATTCCAAGGACCCCGACCAAGCGAGCTCGGCAGATAGGCCTAGCAGGCACTCCGACTCACGCGCAGCGGTGCTCCGACGGTCCTTAGCCAAGATCGTCTGCCCACGTCCGGCTGGCGTGCTGAATGGAATATGCCCGCGCGACCCTTGTGAACCCTTCCCGTATTATACTTTGATCGCTGACCTCAATTTTAGATTAAGAGGTCAATCTCTTTCTCTTGTCATCTCCTTGTTTTCCGAGGCAGCGGTGACTCTCGCCGGTGAAAAAGCGGTGAATCTCCGACAGACGCAGGAAAGGTAAAGCAGCCATCGCTTTGACAATCAGACGTAAAGCAGACGACGTTAACTGCGCCAACCCGCCGACGCCGTTTAGAGTGTGGAGTCTCGCCGCACACGCAAGGAGGGAAAAAGTATTTGGGAGGGAACTTGCGGACACTCTCGCTTCTTAGCAGACAAACATCGGCGCTTCGAGACACCTCGCCAGTGAGTCCTTTGACTTCCCTCCTTGATGCGCGTCTGCTAGTTGTTAGACAAAAACAACGTACCGCTCGAGTTATTTCGTCTCCCCTCTCCGAAAGGCGAAGTCGAGCTCGCTCGTAAAGGCCTGCACTTCAGAAAGTCGCAGGAAAGGTAAGACAGATGCAGACAACGTTGCGAGCAGACGACGTTGCAAAGGAGCAGACGACGCTCAGATAGGGGGTCGCGATCAGCCAATCAGGGCTCGGCGTTCTGACGTCACCGCTACCTCCTTTCTCATGCGTAGAAGACGAAAATGAGCCCACTTGCGAGGCGTATTCTTGTATTTTTTTCACCTTCGTTTTTTTCTTTTTTTTTAATATAAGTATTCCGACAACACTTTTCATAATCAAGACCTGCCGAAAATCCTCTCCTCTTCACTGATGTAGCGCCCTTAACTTGCCGATGTCGCCACTTTAGCTATTGCCAGCTCGATACACTCGTTAATTTTTCACAAGGACCAGTCCAACGCCCAGGCAGCACTCGTGTTCAATTTGTCTTTAATCAATCTCTCCCTGATGAGGTCGCAATTCTAATACGGAGGATTTTATTGTGCTAGGTGGCGTTGCTATAGCGCTAGTATTGTGTCTCGTGTCTTTTTCAGGCCTTCGTGCTCTTCAATCCCAAGAATTGTTAAAGTAGAAATCCCTACCCAGGATGACACTTTAAACCAGTTCGTTTAATATACTATAACGCCAGATCGGCACTCATCGGCATAGACAGATGCGGAATATTTTTTATTCTGCCATTTTCTGGAACAGCCTTGTTGAGCACATCCTGTTTGCCGGCGTCGTAGAAAATCCCAGGGACGACTCTCGGTGAGTTCAGCAGAGCACTTAAAATGAATTGCTTTAGTGCTATGTTTATGACAGCCGTTCGCTACAGGGTCGACATCCCGACGTGGTTTGTTACTTGTTCTACTTACACCAGATGTTTGCACACACCTGGAGGCTTTTCTTTTTTAACTTATTCAAGCAAGTTCTGATGTACAAAACGAAGGAATAATAAAGAGCATATATCAATGTTTCTACATTTATATTTTAACTGTTTCTGAATAGGCTTGATATGTTATTCTACAAATAAGAAGTTCTGCAGGAAAACACTAAAATCAGGATAACGTTAAAATTAATTAAGCATTATAAATATCAAAACAACAATGTAAATGTTTATGAAAACTGCTTTTCCAGAACCAGTTGCCGTTCTGAGTGTTCATTTGCGTTTTTTTTTCTCGTATACATACTTTACTAAGAAGTAGGCAAAGATCATTGCTGGTTAGTCACTGAGATCATAATATTGTACATTCATCATTTCCAACTCTTAAATTATTATTTAGGTAAATAATTATTCCAGGCATTTTTATTATACTAGAGTCAAAGTAATTTTGAGGAGGCCTCCTTTGATACCAGTATTTAAACGCCATGTGAGTTCGGTGTATGGGCTGATATATTGGTTAGGCGCAAAAGCTGTTGCGTGCTAAGCCTATATCTGGCCGACAGAAACAATTAAGTGGTTCTTCAAAGAGTGCATCAAGTTCACAAAGACCATGGCATAAAAACCGGTAGCTAAAATTCTAGAGTCGGAGGACAAGGTAGTCCGGCATTACTCGAGCCATTGGTTCAACAGCCAGACGCCTAAATTCGCCCAACGCCCAATTTAATGACAATTCAGCGATGAGCAGTCTCTGTCTAGTCTTCGGCGAAGAATCGCGTACTTCTGTCCGCTCTTTTTATCCTATTAGCTTTATGCATTCTGAATACGCCAATGGTTCGTTTCCTTGCAACATCTTAATCTTAACGCATTTAATGCCCCATGCAAGAGCAGGATTTATTGACAACGAACTGTATTTCATAAAAACGGTAAACCTTGCTTCAGGGCTGGGCTTTTTTAACTGCAATGTGCAGGGTGTCACAAAAAGAAATTTACAGGTTTTTTTTTTCACCGCAAAAATAAACTTGGCATCGCCGAACGCTCATTCTCCGCCCAAAGGTAGCGCTAGAGGTCACAACCAGATGCCAAAGTTCCAGCCCGAACGGACACCTTATTCAAAAGTTATAAGTGATTTTCTGAAAACTTCAATGGGAAAATGGCGGCCGACGGAGTTTTCGAATACATTGGGCTCTATGGCACCAGAAACCGAAAACCGGCAAAACCGGGCTCCATTTTCCCATTGAAATTTTCAGAAAATCACTTATAACGTTTGATTAAGGTATCGGCTCGGGCTGAAACTTTGGCATCTGGTTGTGACCTCTACCGCTACCTTTGGGCGGAGAATGAGTGTTAGGCGATGCCTAGTTTATTTTTGCGGTGAAAAAAACCGTGTACATTTTTTGTGACACCCTGCATTTATTGCGAACTGGTGGCTTTTCGATATAGGATATTTTATAAAACTACTTCAATCTATAAAGTTAAATGAGTTTCAACGAGAAAGAGCAGAAGCCAAAAAATTCATAGTACTGAATTTACGTGTTTTTAATAATTTTTTTTTAGGCACATGCACATCCTTTTTTGTGTTTTTTCAAGATCCCAACAGTAAGCCCCATGTTTGGGTGATCAATGCCCGAAAAACTGGGCATGAGAGCCACTATCGGTAAACCTTATCGACCTTTTTTTATTGAAATTTCGCTTTTGATCGCTTCGATTAAACATGTGAACGTATATCATTTTCTTCGCGGACCGTTGTAGTCATTGTACACTAAAAGGACTCGAATTGGGTTTCCTTTAAATATATTTATGCCTGCGCATAGAGTGCTAAAACTTTCATAAAAGAAGTATTATAATGATTGAGATCCCGCACACACATGTCATATATGCCCAGATATATTTTAGATTTCGTGAGTATTTTTGGCTCTCAAGTAAAGGTGCTGCTTGTAGTCGGAAAAGACAGGAATCGAGCGAAACAGGTGCCACGCGTGGTAGGCCTCGCTGCCTTTCCTTGGGAAGTTTGTTCGGGAAAAAGCATATATGACCGGATATCGTCACCCGTTTGTTGGGAAGGTACACGTATTAGGAAGCTCGCGCCAACCCTTGGCTCACCTTGCGACGCTTCGGCCTAGCAAGCAATAAGTTGGTCTCTTGTTTGGGATCAATACTCCTTGAGAGGAAACACCGAGGATACGTCAACTCGTCCTCTTGGGAGAATAAAATTACATTGCCTCCGAGGTGGAAGGGAAACGTGTGACGTGATAAGTCCTTATAAACCAGGAAGACGGAAACATATCACCCTTTAAATTAAGACTTTCACCGTCGAATGAACATCGAGACCGGTGAGACGACCTGTCTTTTGAGTCGCATCTAAATAAGCTATTCATCATTTTTGACACTTGCGTCGTGTGCTCCAGCAAAACAACCGTCCAGTATAGTTCATTTTGAGGCGCAAAAGCTGTTGCGGTGTAAATAGGAAGATCTGAGTTTTGCCACGTATACTGATAATAAAATGATGACGAATTTCTGCCTCAAGGTACTGAAACGTAATGTCAAAATAATTGTATTACTTTTCGAAAGTAATTGTAGTAGATAAAAAATAACCGTTGGGCGAGATGGCTATACATTGTTAAAAATAAAAAATGCAAACACCAAGGAAAAAACATTTCCTAGGTGATTGCGCTTTCGATTTTTAACAACAATTGTAGTATATTGTTATAACTTTTAGTCCGCGGTGATTTGTAATGTATTTTAATTACGCGTCTGCAGCTTTTAGAAAAGTAATCAGTAATGTAATTCAATTACTTTTCAAAATTAATTTGCCATCTCTGCATTAGACCATCCATGTTAAGAAGTGTAAACCATATCTGTGACTAAGCTGCGACTTGTTATGTGTCATAGGAATTTTGAAATTAGGTTATTTTTAAGTGTGGGTTGTTGGAAATAATTATCTGGCTGCCCTAAATAACCTTCCGCAACCTGTTTCAAGTATGAACCTTGACATAATATTTTGTGTGATTAACTGTGCGTATATTTATTGCCACATGGATTGGAGGCTTTCTTGCTCCCTAGAACGCAGCTGCGTCCAAACCTACAGCGCTCCATTTTATTCAAATAAAAGGTGATCCGTGCGATTGTTTCTAAACCATTCGCCAAAAACAGTAGTGCTCGGCTGAACCTTTATTCGATAATCACCGGTCGATACTACCCACGGATCTCAGAATGTGTCTGCTAAAAATGTATATTCTTGCCGCAGCGGTGATTTTAATTCACATGTCAGCAGTGCTTGCATCCAGCAACTGCACACCTTCAGTAAGTAACGATGCATGGAAGGTAATATACTATTCTTTGTATTGCACGAAAATATACATAAATGTTCTCAACAGAGCACTTGGTAAAGTTAATAAAAGAGTGTTTATTCAAATAGTTCCTGAAGACGTTTAAACAAGGATATGCCAAGTACGTAACAGTGGATCTGCACAAGATATGCATAACATTCGAGCAAACACAAGCTGACGCAACAACTAAAAAAGCAATCTACAACGTGTCTTCGATATCAACCGATAATGGCCAAGCAAAGTAAGCAACTGTTCATTACGCTGCTTCAAATTTAAGTACACGTAAATAACGCATTGTTGAGCGCTATATATTGTGCTTGTAGTCACTATGGGTTGTCCTATCCTCAAATATTTATTTTATGAAATTGTGTCGCGATACTTCAAACATTCCTTGATTTTATTTCCTGTCGTGCCTCGCGCTATTGACAGAAGTCCTTAATTATTACTGCAATTCCAACTAGACGCACTCACCAGTAAAGTAATCATATATGTATTAATGTGTTAATAAAGGTAACATGTTTGTTTTAAATCACTGATACTTGAACATAATGGTAAACCAGAGACTGGGGTAGGAAAAGGAAAGGAAGACAGAAAAAAAAAAAGAGGCAACGTCTCAATTGAGATGTTGCCTGTTCTTTTTTGTCTTTCTTCACGTTTTCTCTTTTCCTACCCCAGTCTAAGGTTTACCATCATGTTCAGGTTACACCAGTTCGCCTGTGCTCTGACTATTTTTTTATTGACACGTATTTATTTTGTATATTCGACAGCCCAATCATGAACGAAGTATTCCAGGTTCAAGAGTGTCCAACTGATATGGAGGTTCACCTTCAAAGTGGTGAGTAAAGAAACGTTTGTCTTGATGACGTTCCGTAGTTAAGCCCTGACAGTGATATATTTTTGAACGTAAAATTGATAATTGTCCGTATTTGTCGACAATGTTCGCTACATGCAGAATAATTTTAAGTGAATTAAAAAGTAACCTCCAAGTTTTAACGAAAAACAAATTTTGTTATATATTTTTTTAAAGTTCGTTCTGATCTTAAGTGGTCGAAAAATGTAAAGTTTGACAACGTTTCGAATAAACGCGCAACTGATAATAAAGGAGTCTACAGTAAGAATATACCGATAGGAATATGTATATCGGCAGATGTTTAATGCAACTGTGAGTAAAAAATGATGAGTATTATATATAATTCATACCACAGACACTACAATCTATTGCTCGTCTCCAATTTGAAGTCTTCTTTCGTACTTAAAATTTATATGTTGAGACACCATTTGTATTTAATTTATTTTGAGGGCAAAGTAAACAACATTCAACAACTTCCCCGACAAAATAAAACTATCTAGTATCAATATGATTTCGTCCTTCAGGTTGATAACATAAGTTTGCGATCGATTTCGTATGGGTATTTCGAAGTCTGAACTTGACTCTCTCAAAAGGGGCTGAAATATGACCATGTATTCTTTTAAATAAATATTTGACATATATTCCAGACAAAACAGAAATATTCAAAAGGAAGCCTTTATTCATGTCTTACTTTTAATTATGCGACAGATTATTAAATAAAATTATACGATAGAAATATCGGATAATGAAAACGTAAACACGAACAAATGTTGTTGTTGTTGTTTTTTGCAGATGGTCAATACCTTTATAACGTGACAATCAAGTACAGCGACTACGCCACTTGTACCATCTTGCATCACCACAACGCAACTCACGGCACGTTTGAATTTACATTGCTTTCTGGAAGGTGCCCGGCCTTAAAAAATGGAAAATAGAAAAACAAATAACGCGCTGCTAACGGAAGCGAATGAGAGAATAACGTATGTAGCGAGGATAAAAAAAAAATAGGCTTTTACGTTTCCTATATGCTTTATTGGTGGCACCTTAACCTAGGAGACGGTGCAATTTTCTCATTTTCTTGTCATGGTTCTGTGCGGAGCATAACTAATATCTCGAGATCGCCGGGAAACATCTTAAGTGAAAAAAAAAAAAAAACTGGCACTACTCCTTGATGCTTGTTAGCGTTGAGAGAATAATATTCGGCACTACAAATCGCCTAGTTAGAGCGCATACCCGAAGAAGAGAAGCAGCTAGTATGACGGCTCCGAGTCAAGGAACAGGCAAACATTGGCGGGTTTGATTCATGTCCATGCTGCCCGCTAGCAGACAGAGGATTTTGCGACTGTGTACAGCTGAGATTCGGCTACACGGTAAAGATAATCTAGTGACATGAATCGATTCTGAATGCAATAATCTCTCGTTAATATTGACACCTCCATTCCCCAAAAACGTCGTCCATATCCTGAATTGTCTATATTAACGATACAAAATTGCATGTGTCTACCCAGTTTGTCCTCGAACCGCATGTCTATATATTCAGGTATCCGTATAAACGGGGTGCGTACTAGCGAGACATCACTATATATCTCTTGAACGTTTATAAAAAACCTAGATTTATATCAATATTTTTTTTTTTTTTTTTCAATTACATGTGAGGTTTAATTATGAACAGGAGTGGTGCAATATGCTTCGTATTGCACAACTCGTTGTATAAATATATTTGGTATTTCAAACACATACCAATGAGGCCTCTGGGTGTCAACAAATAAAGTGAGCAAATCTAAGTCGCCAATCGGACTTGCAATCTAACCACAGTCTCAATCTAGTTTCGGTTGGTAGGTTGTAGGTTGTTAACTGTCGGATGTAGGTTTTTAGAAACCATACACTAATAAAAAATAAACTTCCTATTCAGTTTTTTTTTATTCATAGCGAAACTGTCATTGAGCATGTAATACGGGAATGCTACAGGCTCAAGATCAGTCGTGTTTTTATGATTTTTAAGTATTCTTTTGGTGCGACCGTCTGTAGTACTCACCTTTCTTTATCAACTGCGCGAGCATAAAGGGCGTGAAAAACGCCTTTATAGGCTTTCAACCAGATTAAAACAACGAAACCGAGAGGTAATCGACCACAAGATTGGCACTGAGCAACCAATATAAAGGGGGAGAGTAAAATCAGTCCGATATCGAACACTCTAGAGAGGTTGACGGTGAGAGCCCTACGCTGATAGCAGTTTGGCTATCACCACCAGATTCGCATTCGCAAACTTTGTATCAGCATCTAAACCGCATCTGAAAAATTTCGAACCGCATCCAGCCCACAACGCCGCATTCAGTATAAAATCAAGTAGGAAGAAACATTAAGAAAGCATCTGGATGGTACCTTATTAACTTATAAGCCGTTTGTTTATCTTGTAGAAAGAACAATTTGAGTTAGAATACTGTAAAGGTCATTTTTTATTGTATTCTGTTTTATCGTATTTATAGATGTTAAATTATAAGCGATCATCCTTACCGAGACACCTCGCGTCGCTGGAAATATGATCGCAGTTTTGAGACCGTCCACGGACTCTGCGGCACACTGCACAAAAGATGCCCTAAAAAGAAAATAAGCTTAATTTTTTTTTTTGCTTTTTGTTTTGTTAGGTTTATTTTAAGCAGACGCGTATATTCTAAACATTAAAATGAACAAAGGATATTCTACTAATAGTATTGTGTCATTTTATTTAGGTTAGACAATAATAAAGTTGGAGTTCAAAGGCGGCCACTCGCAGCAGCGAAGTGCTCGTATTTACGTGGTAAGACGCGAATACACCACTGGGAAAACATCACACAGTATTCAACTATAGCAACGCCTCCTACCGGTTTTAATTTTAAACATGAACCCAATATTGCGTCCTGCGACGCAGATACTTAGGAGCAAGCGGACAACTGTCAAGGAAAAAATAAACGCACTCACACACCACGTGGGGAAGGAAGCTTTTATTATCTTGTGGCTTATACGTTTTGGGTCTTCTTTGCCCGAAGAACCTTTGGTTATTTCCCTGCCAGACAAGAAGACGCTTTCACGGAACGATGGATGCCTCTGCATTCTTTACTTTTACTGCAGACAGCATTTCTGGCAATATGAGACGCTCTAAGGTACATCTTTGATAAGGATCAGGTCTTTCTTGGCGTAGAGAACAAGTGTTTCTACGATTGGTACCTTTTTGTTCGAAGAGTAATTTGATATTGAACAATATTCCATGATGCACTTCATAGTATTATTCTCCAAATCACACTACACTCTGCGGTCGCACACGTTTATTGGCCGCCTCGGCAAAAGTGTAGATCCGGTCCCGCGGATATCCGCAACCGATTCGCAATCCGCCAAATGTGACTCCTTTTTATTATATTACCGAGTGCGGGTATCCGCGGCTTGTCCGCATGTAATACGAAGATATGCAGGGCTCCAGTGACGGTAAGCACTCCAGGAAACCGTTTGTATGCATATAGCTCATCAACAAGCTTATACGGATGTATATCGGACAACATTATAAAGTAGAGAAGGGAAGTAAAATTTCAGACACAGCAAAGCAAACGTAATACTCTTTCAAAAGCCTTAACATAAGGAAGCAGCTATCCTAGATTTAGGTGGGTGCTAATACATCCGATTGTGGTCGGCTGTAAATAAGTATGCGACTTCGCTCATAAAACAATTTTGGGTAGCGATATCTTAAAAGTACGGCATTACCTAAATAATAAGAAACGTCGAAATGGCCCAAAGGCTTCCCAGGGTATAATGAGCGAAGTCTACAACAAACGTCTGAAAATGAATGCACTCAGAGTGAACGAAAAGAAGATCCTAGAGGCAGCTGATCGAGTCTAGCAAAAGTGCTAAAAAATAGCTATTTGGAATCAACGGTGCCAGGTGTTCAAAATGCAGTGCACTACAACATTGTAACCACGTATTGGCCTCTAAAAGGGGAGGCTGCTACTTGAAACCGCGCAGATGACCGCATTCTTTTTATGTATTCTTCCTTTCTTTTACCGCAGATGTTCACTGTCAACGCACAGTAGATGTATGACAACGCTAGGTCAGGCTATCTGATCAATTCTCACATGTTTAGAGTGTTTCCCGAAACGACGGCAAAATCATTCTTGCGAAAACTATGCATCGAACAGAAAAATGTTGATGCCGTTATGGTCTCTGTCAAAAGACCCACTAAGGAAAATTATTAGCTTTCAAAATAATTGGGCAACTATTTATTTTGAGTTAATAAATTGCTAATCACTGATTTTAAAGGGATGGTTTTCATTAGGATCTTGATGGGTATCATCGAAAACTACAAAATACACACACATTACAATCATAAGAGCAGGCGCAGCATTTTATGGCGTTCCGAAGAAATGCTAATTTTTAACGCGTTTGTGGGTTTAGGATTCTTATCGGAGCGCATCTCCGCGCGGGAAATCCTGGCCCTCGTGTTTAAAACGCGCAACGTGCGTTCGCCACCACGCATCGCACGTAGAGGTGCCTCTTCGCACTATCACCTTTGTCAAAAAGACCAACCTCCTGTGACGGTCCCGAGGCTTTCTTATCTAGCCTCTTCTACGTGCGATGCGTGGCGGCGCACGCACGTTTCGCGTTTTAGGCACGGGGTCGGGATTGCCCATGCGGAGATGCCATCGGATAAGGAACTGAAACCAAGATTCGCGTCAAAGTAAGAACATTTTTTCGACCGCATCATTGTAACGTGGGTGTATATGGTAGTTTTCGACGACGCCCAGCATGATTCTAATTGAAACCATGCCTTTAAAATTAATATTTAACAATTTAATTACCCAAAATAAATTAATTACCCAGTCATATTGAACGATAATAATTTTTCTTGATGGGCCCCTTGACACAGACCACTACGGCATCAAGTTGTTTTCTGTGCGATGCGTCGTTTTCGCAGGAACGAGGTTGCTCACGGTTCCTGAAACACCCTATCTGAAACACCCTATATTATTGGAAAGCTATCATGTAAAATTAGCTTTTTATTGTTGCTATGCCTAGCTGAGAAAGTCGTTTGGAGCGGGTCCTAAATAAAAAAGAATATTCTCTTCCTATGTGGTTGCTCATGCTTTCTAAAGCCGGCGTTTTAGCTCAATTAGATATTAAAGCAGAAAACTTCATGAAAAATATGTAAACTGTAAATAAACGTGCTCAGAATTTATCCACCACCAAACAACACCAATCATCGTCAAGGCTCAAATAGAAGCATAGTTATATAACGCCGGTTGATTTAATGTCCTATTCAACCAAGTTCTATTTTGGGGCTAGGTTGCATAACCATATTAGTTGCATTTTTAATATATGTTGTGTATTTTGATTTTTTTATATTTTTAATATCTCAAATATTGCTGCACACGTGTTTCCAAAATTGTTCTTGAGAAAAACTTGAGTATTATTATATACTTGTGAGCCCCTGTTAATACATTAAAAACTTCGCTTTACTCTAGAATACGGCCTCTGGTAAAATCGTCAGGGCATTCTGATTTTAATGCTTGCTCATTGTGCTGTATAAAATGTACATGAATTTTCAAATGACATATCATAAAGCTTACTTGATATAATGATGCCTCATCGTTTGATAATGATCATGCATATCGTGCTATTACTAATTATTATAAAAGTGAAATATTTCTTTTCAACTTTTTAAGCTACTCCGTTTTTGTTTTTGCAGCTTGCTCAATGTTCCTGACTCAAGAGGCAAACTCTGATAAAGAAGCATGTTTAACCAAGTTTGTCAAGTACTGCGGAAACGTTTATTATGACATCTACTACGAGTCCATTTGCAATAAAACTTGAGGTACGAAGCTTATCTCCAAAAGTCAATGTTGTCCAGATAATAAAATGACATGTTTATGTTTTTCTTCTAATAAACGCGATTGTGCCTACTCAAAATGTCGTTTTTCTCAAAAAAAAAGGTCCAGACAGTTGAGAAACTCTGTCAGTTGTGTTCATCATTTCTACAATACCTGAACATAATTGGTATCAGGCAAGGATTATCGCACTATAAGAACACAGGTTTAAGCACCAAACTGATAGTGTTAACATTCCTTTACATTCAATTTTGTTTTAAAACGCAATGTGCCCTAATTGGTCCGTAAAAGTATTCTATGAACCAAGAGCCTTAAGTGGATGTTGAAAGGTGGACCAACATGAACCACAGTGGAAATTCAAACTCGGCCCTTGGGTGGACCCTCCTCTTGGGCAGCCCACAGGTGCCCCCTATTGGAGCCTATTGTGGGCTGAGTTTCTAAGCAAAATAGATTATTCCACATAGGACACACGACGGCCTACTCGTTAAGTACACCTGGCATATATTAGAGGAATCTCAGGCGGCCTACTTGTGGCGACGACATGAGCTTCCCTCAGGAAAAATGGGCAACATAGGTTTGGGGATCAAAAGCAAACCGAAATTATTACGAGCGCCCCGTCTCCACAGAAGCTATCGGTTTGCACAGGACGGGGACATACTTCACACGGATTGTCGCCTTGCAAATTGCAATATAGTGTAGTGAAGTAATGTTAGTATAACTTCTTATTCAGATGCTAGTCACCGCCACGAGGTTGCAAAGAGGGCCTATTCGTTCTATCTCTTTGAAAGCGTAATAAAGCAGGCGCTCTTACTTCTCTTCATCGCGTTTCTATAGCTTGTTTATTTGAGTGAAGCACCGAGTTTTGCCATCCTACATGGTAGGCTTGTTTTCAGGCAAAAAGTAAGACAGAAGATGCTTTTGGTACCAAGAGATGGTAACCGCACCGAAGTTAATTGTATCAGGTTCTAAAATTGTTTTTCCGTGATTCGAGATGTAGAATATAGTTATTAAGATTATTTTTATGTGAAGAAAAACTATTGTCTTTCTGCGCATACTTTGACTGATCTTCCCCGGTATTCGGTTCGAATGGACAATATTAAAATCTGCTCCTCGGTTCTTTTTTTTTTTTTTTCAATCGGTTTGCAGTAGCGCGCGAATGTGACAGGAGATGGCAGCTCCCTCAGAAATTTGGTATGACGTTTGCAAATGAGGAAAAAGTCAGCAGGACTAAACGATTCCGGGTTTCCCTGGCTTTCTTTAAAAACTTTAGATTATCACCAAAACCACCAGTGGGAAGGAATGTTTTCTTCAGCAATAATATAGGGTATCTTACCTTACCCTCTCTGAGGGCAATAAGAAACAAATCATCGATGTCTTGTTTTCTGCCGATTCCCATAGCGTACGTACTGATTACCAGTGCTTCGTTAGGCGGAAACGTCCAGTGGCTGAACCCGTTAACACCCTCTAACAAACATGCACTCGTTAGTGAAAAATAGCAATTAACAAACCGTAATGAAAGGCGACACTCTTCACGCCACCTCCATTCCCTACGTCAGGGTAGTCCCCTCTTTCTCCTTCCTCTCTCCGAAAAACAATTTTACTTATACTTATGCAGTGTTGCAACCACTGCACAGGGGGCCCAATTGGTTAATTGAGCAGCCCTCCTGGGGTTCCCTCATTTAACAATAGAGGGCCCAGTCAGCACACAGTTATGGCCAAGTAATACAATTGTGATGGCAGAAGAATGAACCAATGATGCCTCATTGAGCTAATGGATTGTCAGTATTCGTTTTCCTGTACCAATAAGGATCGAGCTTATGTAATAATCAATTAATGTTGTTGAAAAGACAGTGACATAAAGGGGCATATCAGTATGTCATTACCATTGGCTTGCCAGCATTGAAAAAGCACTGACATAAGTGGTCAATATTGGCATGTAAGTACAATACGCTTTTTAAGCAGGAGGTATAGGCTTGTAATAATGGATCATAATAGCTACTGGCTATAACAGGCGGGACGCTGTTTCCTTCCAAACATCTTTTAAGGGCAATCACATTTCTATGTACAACGTCTTCACTGTACATTTATTAAGCATCGTAGATATAAGATGCGGGGTTTACTGTTACAATAGCGACTATTCAGGACATGATGCAGTAAGTGCTAACATACCTATGTCATAGTTTTAGCACATGAGTACGGCTAGTCTGGTGTTTCAGAAACCTTTCCTAAGAAAACGGTGAAGCTGCCTCTCCACTTCACCTTTCTTCAGAAGTGTGGAAATGTAATGTCCCTTGGGAAACTTAACTTATTCATTTTTTTTTTCTTTTTTATTCTTGCAATTGTGCGATACTAATTTGGTGGATTGAATATTGACTGATTCCTTCAAATTTCTGGTTCAGTGTTTCAACGAAGGTTTCTGCGTTTGGTATAGGACTCAACTCTGAAGGAAGTCAAAGGATAAAGGCAGTTTCGCCGTCGTTTAAGACAAGGTTCATGAAATATCAGATCTGCGAGACACATCTGCGTAGACAATGGCATAGGCATGCTAGCATGCACTGTTTCATGTTCGGTATGCTCGCTAACCACCAGTGACTGTGTGCTGGCATACTGAACAACGCAACTGTGAGCAGCGCGGCTCATATAGAAAGTACCATAACTAACAGACAGTTGCATCTAAGTTGTAGAACAGTATGCTAGCTGTCATCAAAAAATGCACCGTGTTTTTTGGACGTTTACGGTGACCTCACTTTACTGAAGTGAAGAAGTGTGCCGTTCACAGTTTGTGCCTCTGAGCGATGGGCCATGGACGAACCATGGTGCGACGTTCCAGGAAGAATTATGTATGCGATTTTAATATCGTGGTATTTTTGTTATTTTAGTATGTGCTAATATCGCTGCCGATGATCGTTTGCGGTGAGCCATAAAAGATCAAAACAATGAGACGCATGTCTATTCTGGGTAAATAAACGTTCACTAGGTTTGCAGATTTGTTTAATTGTTTTGCTTTAATTTTCCATTGAGGTGATGCTGTTTGCTGTTTATTACAAAGTTTATAGTAATAGTGAAGATCCCAAGATTGTTGTTTACTTTTAGATGCGGAGCATCTCTTGCTCGGGTCTATGTCCCGCGGCGTCGTAGTCCGCACTCACACTACGCATGCGCAACTCTCCTCCTTCCCTCTCTCCAACAGCTGCGCGTTACTCTCTCCGCTCTCTCTCTCTACCAGCTGCGTGCACTTCGCGTGCGTTCGCTTCTACTCACACCGCGCGCGCATGCGCAACTCTCCTCCTCTAGTCTCCTCTCCTTCAAGTGTGAATATAAGCAGCGGTAGCGCGCTGCGCGCGTTCAGTTCAGCGCTGTTGACTCCACTTCACTCCCTTCTTCCGATGAAGTGTGATGGAAGCAACAGTCCCGTCAGTTAGTGGGTTGGCGCAAGCAAGCGTCAGCACCACCCCTCAAACTAACAGCAACGCTACGTCCACTGAAGACAAAGCTGCGCAGCGAAGGGCACGCGCCGCTGAGCGCAAACGCTTGAAGCGAGCGGCAGACCCTGAACTACGGCAACAAGAAGCGGCGTCCATTCGTCAACGTCGAGCGGCGGATGCTGAACTACGACAACGTGAAGCAGCGGCGGTTCGAGAACGTCGAGCAGCAGAACCTGAGATTCGGGACCGTGAAGTTCAACGTAAACGTACGAAGCGAGCGGCGGAACCCGACCTTCGAGAACGGGAAGCCGCGTTGGTTCGTGAACGTCGAGCAGAACCTGAGGTTCGGGACCGTGAAGTTCAACGTAAACGTACGAAGCGAGCGGCGGAACCCGACCTTCGAGAGCGGGAAGCCGCGTTGGTCCGTGAACGTCGAGCAGCAGAACCTGAGGTTCGGGACCGTGAAGTTCAACGTAAACGTACGAAGCGAGTGGCGGAACCCGACCTTCGAGAACGGGAAGCCGCGTGTAAACGTCAACAACGAAAAAAAAATTACACCATCTTCCCGAGGGGAACCATAAGGTGATGCGGAGCATCGCGGAGTTTCCAACAACGTTCACGCGATGTGTGGTAACCAACGCAAGTTAACAACGTAATAACACGCAAGTTAACAACGTTACTAACAACGTTACTAACACCGTTAATAACACCGTTAATAACGATCCGCGATGCTCCACATCACACCATGGTTCCCCTCGGGAAGATGGTGTAATGTTTTTAGTTCACAACGTAAACAAAGATGACATTTTTTATCACGCAGTCACTGATGACGGCATGTCTGACGTCTTTGTAGCAAGAAGAACACACTGATCTTGAGGCTTACATATTAGTCATAAAACTAAAATGCCATTTTTTCGACTTGTTTTTCTAGTACGCATATACCATTACTAAGAGCACGTTTTTTTAAGAACTTAGATTTCAAAATTAACACTTCGTGATTTCTGTATGAAGTTCACGTCAATTGACCACAACGGGTAATTTACATAGCTAGATAATTATATTTAACAAATAAAAAGCCTGTCTTAGGCTTGCCTTGGACAAAACGTTCTCAGCACAACCTTGGCAGATCGAACGTACCTGCTTCTCAAACTCTGTAAAAAAATGACAAGCCATTAACATTTCGTGATTTCTGTATGAAGTTCACGTAAATCGACCACCACGGGTAATTTACATAGCTAGATAATTATATTTAACAAATAAAGAACCTGTCTTAGGCTAGCCTTGGACAACAAAGTTGTCAGCACAACCTAGGCAGATCGAACATATCTGCTTCACAAATTCTGTAAAAAAAATTGACAAGCAATTTTTTCAAGCCTTTTGAAAATAGAAAATATTTTGGAAGTTTCTAACCATTTTAGAAGTTTTTAATTATAACCGAAGTTTGCCTCCCAGAGTTTAAATAATGCAGACCGAAAAGCCAAGGCGGAAGAGTGAGTCAAACACAGCACTCGTGACAATGTAAAAAAAAGCAAAAAAAAAAAAAACGCTGATATCTGTTGCGTTCGCTTCCAAACTCCACAACTTGGAATTAAAAACAAAAAAAAATCCGACAAACTTGTAGTTGGAAGTTATCATAACGTTACTAATGCCGCAAAAACTCTTTTAGCGAATTTAAAAATTAGATTTTGTTTTTGCCTGCACTACAAATAAAATCACACACTTGATTTGGCATTTTCCGGTTGTCTTTGCTCTGACACTGGCTGAGGTATCTGGCTGAGGTTGCCTCATTAAAACCAATGCAACAAGTGACGTCTTTTCTTATTTTTTTTTATGCACGTTTCACCTCAGTCATGGGGTGAAATGGGTACTGGTTCTACAACGACAACATCCGCTGACGACGGTGAAACATAAGGTATATAGAGTCTCCTCTTGGAATGAACATGCACTTACTTTCAATATAGCATACCTCGGGGGCATCCGCAAATGGCGCCAAAACCAAGTCTTGTGCGCGCGGCAGGAAAGGGATATAGAAAACCTATACTAAAACAGGTCTAACTACAATATCAATGTCATGTCTTTATACGGCAAATCGAAATCGTTTTTTTTTTTTTTTACTTTGAACCACTGCGAATCGTTCTTTCTTTCGTTTATACGTAGGTTTTAATGTATTAAGTCGGCGATTAATTTTTGCTTCGTGAAACGCATATGTTCTTGCCTCTACGACATTGGGGGACAGCAAGACAAATGAAAGACGTCCCTTGACATATGACGTAGATGTAAATTTGCTTGATATCATTTATGTACACAAAACGCGAACGTTCCCATTGTTTCGCATCAATCGGCTGGTACAAGAACTGTTCAGTTTCACTTTCAAAGTTCCACAGAAGATAGGTGCTTTAGAAATCAGAATGCCGTCTGCTCGATTCGCTCTTGCCGCCGGTTTTTTTTATTTTAGTGATCGTGTCACCGGCGACTGCATCTAGCAACTGCACGCCTTCACCAAGTAACGATGCATGGAAGGTAACGTTTTATTTTTTTTGTTGTTGCTGTGCGCAAAAAAATATACATAGGATTGCTAGAATACTTTATAAAGAAAAAGTCGTACCTCATATGTTTCAGGATCTGGATACGTTTAAACAGAAATATATCAAGTACATGAATGAGGATCTACACCTGATATGCCCTAAATGGTGCAAATCCAAGCTGACACAGCAACCAAAGAAGCAATCTTCAAATTTTCTTCAATATCAACTACTACTAGCCAACCAAAGTAAGTATATGATCATCACGCTGAATTACAATAGCATAGTAGTGTCCGACGTATTTTAAATTATATTTTCAAAATTGAGTAGTTCTTTTAGCAAAATGACGGCTACCTCTGGACGTCTACCCGGGAGGCTTCTCCTCGTGTTATTTTTGCATAAGTTTGTTCGTTTGTTTCCTTTTAATAAAATACAAGGTCAAGGGTAGCAAATATGTGCTATTTTCCTGCTTCGTTGCGACAGTAATGTAAGTTAAGCATTATGCCACTGAATGCCACAGAATAGTAAAAAAACAAAGTTAACATGATTAACCGTAACATTTTATTACGCTGAAGTGAAATACCTACAAGCGTGCTTAATTATACGCCAAATACAGTACAGCATACGAATATTTATACATTCTTGGAACCCAGGGATTCAACGAAATGGCAGGTAAATTTGTAAAATAGCTGATGAAATTATATTGTACTATGCGCTTAGCTAGTGAAGGACAGCTTAAAAAACACCGGAATTGTCTCATAATATTCACGCATATTGCTTTGTTGAAAATAGACTGGTCGATTTCTGGTTCCGATTCTGGTCGACATATATATTTCAAAGACAGATTCAGTCCTCGTAGCTGGAACGGAGAAACGTGGAAAGTTCATTGCCGATCGCCTCATGTTGTGAGCGGTTTCCGCACAACCAGGTAAGAGTATTTTGAATGGTTCTGACCAGATGTGGGGTTTTATGACAGGTGAAGTCGCTCGTAGTAAGACATGCAGCACTCTTGTTGCATTAAATAACAAGCTGGGTTGAACTTTTCAAAGACGGGCACCTATCCTGAAGTCGCAAAACACCCAATCGAGCTTAGTCATCTGTGTGCTGCAGATCACCGACATAGAACAAGTTGAAGAGGTTCACATCTTAAAACCTGAGACTGTGGTTGGAAAGGTTGAAGGTATTTAGGAGAGGCAACAAGAAAAAGAAGAGGCAAGGTCTCAAACTCAGCTAAAATCTTTATTACGTACGCGTCTTATATACTCCGCTTCCAATGACGTCACCAACGTTGACTCCCAACCGTCACAGTTCAAACCACAGACCCGAAACCGAGGACAAAGCAACAAGCGGACAACTTTATACAATGGCTTAAACCTGACCTTAATCTTCGCTAACATCAATGTACCGTTACAAAAGACCGAAGGTTTACGGCACCCTCACAAAATTTGAAAATAACCACATGACAAAAAGTAAACACCGTTCAGAAACCCTGAGATTAACAAACAAAAGATAAAGAAACCAGGAAGTCCAAAAGATAACGACGCCTCGAAAGGATCGTTCAAACCAGGATACTAAGGTTCATTGCTTTGTTCAGCATAGAAGGGCATTTGCCGGACTGGCACACAGTACGAGGTGGCGGAACCATGCAGCTAACTCGACATTGGACAATATAGCGTCCGAGGAACATCAATGATGTTAGCAGACTGCGAAATGTGCGAGACAAGTCGGAATTACAAGGCTAGCGAAGTACTAACTCCATCTGGACTAAAGCTCCATCATCGACGAAGCTATAAGAGAGTACCTGATACTGATAGCGGGTCACGCAGAATTGATACCGAACAAGACGGCCGGTGAGGAAGGCAGAATATTTTACATGCCACATCGCGAAGTCACGAAAGAAAATGCGTAGACGACACGACTTTGAGCAATTTTCGTTGCATCCTCGCACAAAGCTGGGCGCAAGGCTGTGAACGAATGTTTGGAGAAAGGAGACAATCTTTATAAAGACGTTGGAATTTGCTACGATTTAGTATGAGCCGCTTCGCCATAACAATAGACATCCAGAAGGCGTTTTTTTTTTTGTTTTTTTTTTTTTTCAAATGTCAGTAACAGAAAAAGGCAGAGATGAATTCTGTTTTTCTGTTTTTATGACCTACTACTTTTGACTTTTAAGGATGAAGAGATACAGACGTGGATGATAATGAGGGTTTCTTGTTGGTGCTGTCTGTAGTCCGTTTTTTCCGGCGGCTAGGATTATACAACACTGAAAATGTGCCCACAGAGAAGAAGGAAGTGGCGGACGTACTACGTAACTCCTTCTATGTGACCGACATGGTTACTGGCACAGATACCGAGGAAGAAGTCATCAAGTTATACCTTGACGCCAAGTCTTTTATGCAGGACGCAGGAATGACACTCCGAAAGTGAATGACGAAATCACACTGAGAGATGTGCTACCTCGAGAAAACCCCAAATCCAGAAAGCCTCACACCTATTTTTAAACAAAGAACAATGAAGGCTTTGAGAATTGACTGGGATTCGTAGAAGGATGTCTTGAAGTTTGCGTTGCCAACTCTAACAAAATTTTTAAAGTTGAATGGTGACACTAAACTATTTGTTTTTACAACCCGCATCTAGGATTTTCGGATCCCTGGGAGTGCTGTCGCCCTTCACAATCCGAGTGAAGACTTTCAGAAGCCATGGGCAGGAGGTATCACGTGGTACAATGCTTTACCCAAGGATGTGAAGAACGAATGGTAAGAATGATGTCGTGACCTACCAAAGATTGATGCACTTGTCATCCCTAGATTCGTATTCGAGGGAGAACAGTGCGAGGACTCCCAGATTCATATTTTCTGTGACGCAAGCAAAAGTTCCCATGGAGCTGCATCATGCGTAACAAAGAAATTATCTCCACCTGAACGACCTATGTTTTTATTGGCAAGGGCTTGTGTGGCTCCAATCAAGAAGCAGACTCTTCTTCACCTGGAAGTTATGGGAGCCGTCATCGCGTCAAGAGTGGACTGATTTCTTGAGAAGACCATCCCAGTCATGCCGTACGAATTCGCAGTGTGGACGGATTCGCTTATCACACTGGCATGGGTCAAGAGTGAACCCAGCAAGTTGAAGACCTTCGTGATCAACCTAGTTACGGAGATACAAGGGGACACTGATCCTTCTCGTTGGAAGTACTGTCCGGGGAGTGACAATCCAGCGGATCTGCTTACCCGTGGCATCGCAGGGCCCGAATGGTGTCGAGTAATTTATGGTAGTGACAACCAAACTGTTTCACTGAACACAACATTAAATGGTCTGGTTGAGGTAGAGATGCAAAGGTGTTAAAAAAAAAGAAAAACATTCATTAAAAAAAAACGTTTTTTTTGTGTTTTGTTTTTAAAGAGCCAAAAGTAAAAAAAAAAAAAACTTCAAAATTTCCAGTCACATTTTTGCTTCACAGTAACACTATTTTGAGCAGTCCTACTTTTGATTTTATTTTAGGAAAACAAAAATGTGAATCAAATAAATAGCAGACAATAATTGAAGTTGTCAGTTTCAAATGTAAAAGCTCTGTAACTCTTTGAAATGGCATTTATATATTTTGCTTCGTCGAAGTGGTAAACTTTCGGCGATTTTGACGATGTGTTTCACGCGCACTTCAACGTTTTCAAACATCTTACGTTGTGGAAATTGTCTACTGCAACCACTTATGAGCTATTTTTATTACTACAAACTATCACACGGAACCGTGAAAAATTGTTGGAAAAAATCTTTCTTTTTGTTACATCAGAAAGCTGAACACGTAAACAAATATCAAAATTTCCATTCACAATTATGTTTTCACAATATCAAGCGGGATCTACGCCGTCAGAAAATGCGCGAGTATTTCTTCGTTTGTTGACAAAATAACCCCTGCGCTTCAAAACCAAATTGACGCAGCTTTGGCTAGGGCGATGTACTCAGCCAACACGCCATTCTCCTTAGCGGAAAACGAGCATTGGCAAGCGGCCTTCAAGATGCTTCGACCATCGTACACACCGCCTAGCCGATACCCATTAAGCGGGCCTCTACTTGACGCAGAGTATGAGCGTGTGAAAAGTGATGTGGAGGAGACTTTAAAAGACGCTACGTGCCTCATACTGCTGACTGATGGGTGGACCAACATTCGAGGGGAATCGGTGATAAACTTTGTCGTAGCTACGCCGCAGCCAGTGTTCTACACGTCAATTGAAACAGGCACAAACCGACACACTGCGTCTTATATCAGCGGCGAAATATGTGATGTCATTGATTCCCTTGAAAGTGAAAAGGTAGGGGCACTGGTCACGGACAACTCTAGCAACATGCAAGCGGCATGTCAAATGGTTACATGCAAATATCCGCACATCGCAACGATCGGATGTGCTGCTCACGGGCTGAATCTGCTCCTGATTGATCTCATGAGTCTAAAAACCTTGGAGAAGGTTCATCAGACATCCAGAGAAGTGATCTAGTATGCGAAGCAGACTCACGTAGTTGGTGCCACGTTCCAACAAACGCAAGAGTGCAGAGATGGCAAAGGAAGTTCCACGACCCTCAAGCTGCCCAGCAAGACAAGATGGGGCGGCGTTACCCTCTCACTTCGACGTTTGCTCAGGAACAAAGACGCTCTGCAAGAGACCGTGATCTTGGAAGATCTGAAAGTAAACAAATCAGTGCGGCAAGCCGTCTTGGACGAGGATAGATTCTGGAAACCCTTGCGCAGCTGTTTGGAACTGGTGACACCCATTTCCTCTGCCATTACAGAATTGGAGTCGGACAAGGCTTTGCTGTCGGACGTTCCGGAAGTTCTCCATTCCATAAAAACCGAAGTAATCACGAAGCTGGCGACCAGCACTTTAACAGACCAGAAGAAGGCTCGCGCAAAAGAGATCATGAGCAGGCGCGGAGAGTTTTGCTTGCGACCCATTCATGTCGCTACTAACTTGCTGAATGCAAGGTATAAGGGGAGGAACCTTGATGACGCACAGATTGCAGACACATTTGACTGGATCTCCAAGCAGGCTGAGCACCTTTCGCTTGACATCGGGAAGCTGCTTTCTATTCTCGCAGAATATAGGGCGTCTACGGGGATTTGGTTCAGGGCAGCACTTTGGGAGTCTGCGAAGCACGTGGAACTATCCACCTGGTGGCAAGGACTCTGCACTAACCAGCCATTGACACCCCTGGCATGTCGGCTTTTGCAGAATCCCCCCCCTATTGAAAAATCCTGTAGAATTTTATACAGGAATCTTATAGGAAGGTGTTTCCTGTACACTTTTCAACAGGAAGTCCTACAGGAAACAGTTTCCTGTAAAAATATTTACAGGAAATCTTAAAGGAAGGTGTTTCCTGTACATTTTTCTACAGGAAGTCTTACAGGAAGCCGACTCCTGTAAAAAATGTTTACACGAAATCTTAAAGGAAGGTGTTTCCTGTACAATTTTCAACAGGAAGTCCTATAGGAAGCCGATTCTTGTAAAAAATGTTTACAGGGAATCTTAAAGAAAAGCATTTCCTGCAAACGAAATCTTAAGGAAGGCGTTTTCTATATACCTTTTTAACAGGATCTCTTATGGGAAAGCATTTCCTATATATTCCTATAAAAGAAGTCGAACGAGAATTCATCTTCTATTTATGTCTACGGGAATATGATGGGAAGTTGAATCCTGTAAGGTTCTAATACGTGAAGCCAAACCAAGTTCAATTTCTGTAATGCCATGAGAGCTCCTGTAAGAACCCTCACAGGCGCTGCCGGCAAGTGCAGACAAAAGTCCCTTGATGCAATTCACGCTTACAAGTACCGCCAACCATATTTGTGGAAACGCGCAAGACACGCGCCAGGAGCGGGTGTTTCGCTGCCATTCGCTTCCAAGGGCCGCTCATTTCAGTGCTGCGCCGACAACTGCTCCCAAGGGCCGCACGAGACACGGGCCTCGTGCACTGTCGCATTTGACGCTACTTCCAAGACAAATACAAACACATCGAAGGGCTGGCGGTTGTACTGCACTGGCTCTATTGCTCGTCTACAGCTGAGAGACAAGTATACAGTTGAGGCAGACTAACTTCGGGCAGTATAAACACACACACAAACACAAATGAAGAATGTACGCAAAGGTATCTCTGACGAGCTTGCTGTCTCTCGGTGCTTTTGAAGTAAGCACGAGCGATTGTAAGCCTGCTTTTGTTGTTTGTTGCATTTTTTGCAAGGCTTGTAAGCCAGCCACAACTGCTACACCTTGCCACAGATCCGATGCAGTGGCAATTCATCTACACATATGGACGTCTCGCACTGATACAGATTCCGAATGTTGAGTGGGTGCGGTATATGGGCCACATTTATACGGGTCCTGTATAAATGTATGGGTCCCGTACATTTATACGCGTCCTGTATGAATGTATGTGTCCCGTACATTTATATGGGTCCTGTATAAACTAATGGGACCCATATCCAATAGGCTGGTAAAAATATTTATACAGGACCCATTAGAAATTTTATACAGGATTCTTCAATAGGGTTAACATTGATCCCAACGTTATGAATCACGTATAAAATAGCGCAAAACGAGGAAGGAAGGACGCGGTAGACAGGAAGGGAGCTAACTGACAACTGACATTTAATACAGTCTATAAAGAAGAAGGAAGTTACTGATCATATTGCTTAAAAGAAAGAAAAGTACACCCTCAATCATCCACATATCAGACATTTGAACGGTTTTAGCGCACACGTATGAAGAAGAGAGAAGAGACAGAAAAGAGCGCTCTTTTCTGTCTCTTCTCTCTTCTTCATACGTGTGCGCTAAAACCGTTCAAATGTCTAACTACCAACTAGCCCAGTTATCAACCCTTTTACAGTTTATCCACATATCAGATATGGGGATGATTATCTAGTGCTTCTTTCAAAGCGACCCATGGAAAATGAAGCTCAGACAATCCACACCATCAAATCCACTTTTTTGAATGAAGAGCAAGGGCTCAATTTCACCCATGAGTCTCCAACGATTTTAAGCCTTCAATTTTTAGATCTTCATCTGATGTTCAAAGACAAGCACACTTGCTGGAAATACTCACCAAGAACCAAAAAAGGTCTGCTTCACTACGACTCAGCTCACTCAAAAATCATTAAGAGAGGAATTGTCAAAAGCACAATGAGTGCAGCCTTAAAAAAGTCGTGCACACATTCCGCGGCTGAGAGTTTTCAAGCTCAAGTGCAGCGCCTCAAGAATACAAGGTTCCCGAGTTCGATATTGTTTGAAGTCGCCGAATCATTACTCACCAACATTGGACAACGAGAGAGCACGCGAGAGAAGAACCAACGACCAGCAGTGCTGCCATACATTCATAAAATTACACACTACTTAAAAACAAATTGCTGCTAAATATCAAGTCCAAGTGGCACTCTCGGCACCAGAAAAGCTTAGGCGGTTGTGTCCAAGAATCAACCATCTCCAACCACAGCAAGCTGAGTGCAAAGTAAAACATCAGCAACAATATGTCGACTGCCAACGAGGAGTGGTGTACGAAATACCTTTCGCCGGCGGCAAAATAGATGTGGGACGAGAACATGCGTTAGCCGTGAGATCGTCACCAGCCGGCCATCTTGCAATACATGTAAGGGACTGTATGTGCTCAGCAATGTTCAGCCAAACCAAAATCCTATACTTCGTTTCAGCTTCGGTCCGAGCGCGGCCCATGTTATGAGCCGAAGGGCCAATCAAACAGCGAAAGAGGCACAACGTCGTGGCGTGCTCTCTGGAGTTGATAGGACCAGCCGGTATTCGCCGCCTCTCTGTGCGTGCTGCTCCGCCGGCTAGTCCTATCAAGTGCAGAGTGCACGCCATGACGCTGCGCTTTTTGCTCTCTTTGATTGGCCCTTCGGCTTATAACATCGGCCGCGCTCGGACCGAAGCTGAAACTAAGTATAAGACGTTTTAGGTCCAAAAAAACACGCGAGTTGTACGAAGCTCAAACAATTGTGTCTCGTGGGGCTGTGAGCATCAGCGCCCCATCGATCGCCTTATCTCAAAAGGAACTTTACTACCTCAGTCTTATTACCTGACGACAAGTATTCAGCCTGCATATTAATGGTACTTTTCGGTCTCAAACTTCATGTTTTTCTTTTTATCATCTACGATTTCAGATCGTCAGCCTCGGATTTTTTAAATTTTTGTTTCAAAATTATTGCTTCCTTCTTTCTCTTTTTTTCTTTTTTTTTCTTTTTTCCACTCAAAGATATCATCAGCAACTCAACTTTTTCATGTATTTTATTTTAAAATTTTTACGTATAACAACTTTGAGGGTGTACTTTTCTTTCTTTTAAGCACTGCGATAAGTATCTTCCTTCTTCTCTTTCCTTATAGACTGTATTAAATGTCAGTTGTCAGTTAGCGCCCTTCCTGTCCAGTGTTGCGGAATGGGCACCCCAATTCCATTCCAATTCCATTCCGGGGAATTAGAGACTTCGATAATTCAATTCTTTTCAACTCCTAGGAATGGGACACTGGACGCATTCCCACGCCTGGATGGCTGAATCGTTCCATTCTGTTCCTCTAATTCCTAAACGTAAAAATTGGCACTTGACAGCTACATTGTGTTGCCCGCATAAGCAGCATAAAGCTGACATTATCAAACGCATAATAAATTGCAAAAAAAAAAAGCAAAATGCCTCAAAAAAGCACTGATTTTAGTAAGCTGAGCGCTGGTGGCACAAAGTGTGTGTTTACATTGTACTGCAAACATCGAGAAAGCCCCTTGATATGTCAATGCTTGTTTAAGACATCGGTCTCGCGACCACGTGGCTCGCAACACGCAGCATAACTTAAATCCACTCATTTTCTTTGTCAAACATTTTGCATTTGACTTTTAGGACAGACGAGCCCAGCGTGTTTGTTTGATAAGACCATAAAAATATCCAGTTCGTGCGTGGCGCAGAAATAAGCTATATTATTGCATTCTTCAAATACCTGCACAGCAACACGGCAAGTACGCTGTTGGAAGCGACATCCATGCACAGCGGAAAGAACAGATCATCTCACAAAGTGCAACCTGTATGGCGGAGCACGAGGGACCGCATAGACCATGTCACAAAACCTGTTTTAAAACGCACAAGTTCACGCTTGCTTTTTGAATCTCGATATTTCTTATCATATTAAATTCAATTCTTTGTGTGTTTTCAAGACGACCAATAGAATGTCTGCTGGGCTCAAATACACGTTTGTTCATTGTGGTGGGTTGTTCGCGTTGTGGCGACGGGTCGCGCAGTCGGCGTCGACAAAGCTAGCTTCACGCCAAGACACAATTAACGGGGTAATACCGCACCGTTCGAATTGACATTCCCCGTCTCTCCTCAACACCACCTTCGAACTGACTTCTCACCGCCTCAAACAGGGTCCAGGACAAGGAATACGAATACAGAACGGACAGCCGAGACGCGCGGAAGCCAAAACCTCGGTAGCAGCTAGCAAACACCCAGCGCGCTTTCTCAGCGGCCCTCACAGCAACGGTTGCGCCTCGTCTGGCGCGGGACTGCTTTCTGCAGGTCTAGTCAGTTCGGTTACCGGACAAGGGTGGTGACGATAGTCTACTTCACCTTACGATGGACCGCAACAGATAGTACGAGAGCCATCGAAACCAATCCAATGCCTTCTGAGTGTCGCGTGACCCTGGGGCGCAGCAACGCGCCGTGGGTGTAGTCCCGCTCACGGTGCTGGATTGCCTGGGGTGACTTGTAGCGTCGGCAGCGGTCCATCGCAAGGTGAAACAAAGTATGCATAGACTAAAGTCAAAGAAAATGAGCGGGAATCCGCTAGCTTGCTTGTAACCCTAACCCACTTGAATGTAAAACATATAACACAGAAAACAAGCATCGGAACAAAGACCAAGCAAAGGGCGGACTTACACGTAAAAATGCAGTATAAAAAAACATGCGTCGGAGCAAAGCGCAAGAGGAGAAGAGAGAAGTGAATCTCGCTTTGTTTTAATGCCGAAGCAAGCCCACATTTCGCACTTCAAAGGAGTGTGTGCGAATGAACGTGGAAGGCAGCAGGGTTGGCCGCCTGCTAAACAACACTCCGCGAACTATAAGAAAACAATAACTGATCATCTTTCGGCGGTGCGCGAGTCAAAGAGTTATCGGAGCTCCGCAAGTTAGGAGTCGCCCCTGTTCCCAGAGCTCAGTCGGTGTTCGCGTGCATTCTCCATGCCATCGAAAAAAAAAAAAAAGCAAGACAAGAAGGACGATTAGGAGCCGTGCATGGCGGTTTCTTTCTTTGCCGCCCTTCATTTCTTTTGCATGGTGCCTGGTCTCTTGTTTCGGTCTCGTGTAACGCCAGTGAAGCCCGTCGTCTGCGCGTCCATAAGGCGCCACCGCCACCCCTCCCCTCCCTCCTCTGCTCTTTGCTTCGACGCTTGTTTTTTGTATTGCATTTTTTTGCGCATAAGTCTGTTAGGGCACCACGCGGGCTAGTAGTTTCGCGCTCATTTTATTTCTGAGCAACTGACTTGCTGGCTGGCTCAGTTAAACTGACCGCAAACCATAAAAAAAAAGAACGGGGACCATCCCATTCCGATTCCATTCCGGCCAAAAAGCATCTAATTCCCTTCCCATTCCAGTCCCCTCAACGTTGCCGCCATTCCATTCCCATTTCATTCCGGGGTCGCGAAAATACAGAATGATTCCGGAATCATTCGAACTCCGGAGTAGCAACTCCGCAACACTGTGAATCCTTTCTACCTCGTCCCTCCTTCCTTGTTGTTTTGCGCTGTTTTATTCATGATGGACAACCAACTAGCCGGCCAGCTCATCTTATTGCGACCCCAACGTTCTTACATGGATTCAATCTTTTCTTACTGATCGTTCGCAATTTGTAACAGTCAATAACGAAAACTCTCCACTTGCATCAGTAAACTCTGGTGTTCCCCGGGGGTCTGTCTTAGGCCCCTTACTATTCTTAATTTATATTAACGACCTACCAGTTAATGTCTTCATCTGTCTGTCTCTTTGCTGACGATTTTGTGATATACCGTGAAGTTCGAAGTAACCATGACATTTCCACTCTTCAATCTGATATTAACTCCGTGTCTCAGTGGTGTGAGTCGTGGCTAATGAAACTTAACAATAGTAAATGTAAACATATGAGAGTATCCCACCAACGTAATGAGAGTCCTTTGTACTACCTTGATGGCAACTCCTTAGAACAAGTGACACCATACAAATATATTGGTGTCCACTTAACTTTTAACCTTTCAGGGAAGCCTCACATTGAGAATATTACAAACCGTGCTAACAGCATGGTGGGTTACCTAAAACGTTATTTTTCCATGGCGCCTGTTTCGCTTAAATGTGTCTTCTATAAAACATTAATAAGACCTAAACTAGAGTATGCAGCCTCCATCTTGGATCCCGGTCACAATATCCTCGTCACTGCTGTGGAATTCATTTAAAATAGATCAGCCCGTTTCATTCTATCGAACAATCACCGCAGCAACAGTGTATCGTCAATGAAAATCAGTTTATTTTCCCATCTCTTTCACTTCGCCGTAAACTTTCACGCTTATGCCTTTTCCATAAAGCTTTTTTTTATATAATCTAGTATCACGCGACCATTTCCTAACTCCCTCTATATATCATATCATCTCGTGTTGATTACCAGCACAAAGTTGGAGTCCCAAACTCATTAACCAATACATTTCATTCATCCTTTCTACCACGCGCAGCTGAAGAATAGAACCTTCTTCGCGATTTGATTGTTGCCATAAGTGCCATTACTAACCATTTTTGCGCTGACTTCTGACCGGTTTGTTTCACTTATTATGATGTGTTTACTGTATTGTTTTCTTGTTACACTGTTCTATCCTTTTATACGCTCTCCCGCTCTTTAATGCCTTCAGCCCCTGAGGGTACAATAATTAAATACATAAATAAATAAATGTCGCTTAAAAAATGGTAAAGTATATTTCGTAATGGACATAAAAAATGATAATTTGGATCTCGATCTGTCACTCCAGTTCAAACAAGTAAACGGAATCTGCCATATTTGTCTGAGATCTGGAGCTAACTCGTGTTCATGCCAACTTTTAGTTTTGTGGAAAATAAATTCCGACCAGGGTACTTCGAAAAATGGTGGAACGAATTTGTTTTTCTTCTAAATTCAAGTAAAAACCGCATTTAACCTTATTTTAAAAAGAAAGTTTTTGGGATGTAAATATTTTGAATTTTGGGGGTTTTACCCGAAAACGTCAGGAAATATTGTTGTTTACCGCCCACATCGCATGTGAAGCACGGCAAAAGCCTTGAGCGTCTCCAAGCTTTTTCAAGCTTCCCTCCCGCTAACCTTCTCGCCCCGCGATCACGTGTTCACATAACCCCGTGAACCGCGTTAGGTTACGATAGGCCACGCGATGTCATGATGCCGTGTCGCAGTGTCACCTGGAGTCACCGTCTCAACAGCTTGATTAGACCTAGTAACGTTGCGCGTTAAGTCATGTTGTAACGTGAAGTGACGTTACGCAGTGAGACTGCCCAGATTGGCGTGAACATCGCAAATTCATTCCTATCGCGGGACATTTAGGGGGCAGACCAAAGGAGCGAAATGTACTTTAAGTACCCCAAAGAAACTAGGACCAAATACTTTTCAACGTATAGCTTGGGCCTGAATCACAACGTTATGGCACACTAAATATATTTCTTTTGTTATTTCTTAATTCCAATGTCATAGCCGATTTTTGAAAAAAAAAATCTATTAATTTGGTATTCTGCTCAATCGCTCGTCGTCTTATGTTTTACCGAGTTATCCGGGAACTCGCGTGTTCACCATGATATAATCTATCCTTAAGTTTGAAAATTATTTTGGAATTGTTTGAATTCTACACTACATATTTTTTTTGTATTCAAATGTGCTATGCATTCCCGCTTCTAATTCGTCCTTTTTTTTTTCCTTCCCTCGTTGCACTTGAATATTTATGATCGGTTCTCCCTTCATTAAATTTTAAAAAGCTCCCCTTAATATTATACCAGAATATTTTTCTAGTTATTCTCTTTTCAAAAAACAAAGTCACATTTCTAACTTTACCTTTATTTTCCTTAATACCTGCCGCAGCAGTTTGCAATTATGCCCTCTTCCTTTTTTCGCGAGCGTTTCGGCCTGTTCCCAATCCACTCCTCATTTCCGCTAGTCCACACTTTTTCCCCGTCTATCCCCCAGTTCCATCAGCATTTGGCCTACTAATCTTTGCAGCTTCCGTTTTTTTTTTTTCTATTCCCTAAGCCCGCCACACGTCCGCGTTCGCTCGCCCGAGCACGTCTTACTTCAATATGTTGGAAGATACACCTCTCGAGAGAGAGGGGCTTGCATTATAGAAAGTGTAAGATGGCTCCTGATGGAAGGGTCTTCTCCAAACCTTCCCCTTTCCCCAATCTTATTTTCCTTTTTTTTTTTTGTATGACTTCACGTACCAACAGCCGACGAAATAAAACGCAGTATTCGTGTTCCCTACGTTGCTCGGTACTTATAATCTCTTTGCGTGTGTTCCGCAAGACACTACTCCGCAGAACATATAAAAAATCAAGCTCGCTGCAAACTGCAAAAAAAAAAAAAAAAATAGAGAACGTCAACAATCAAATAGAGAAAAGCCTGAAAAGAAAACACTACGGAGCGAGGGATATTCGGTAAGAAAGCCTGACTGTAGCTGCTTTCGATTCAGGGCTAAATTATGAGAGCGAACAAGGAGAAAGAGCAGAATATTAAGAGGAAATAAGTTTTTTTTCGCTTTGATCATTTCTATTTAGCACAGCCTCTTGTGCAACAACTGTCTGTTTTTTTTATCTCATCTGCATATGGAGGAAGGACCTTTAAGGGAAGCGTGCAAGGCTAACACTACAGGGCGGGCGTTGGTGGAGATTTGGACACTGTTTTGGCCTGGCTCACACACGCGTACTAGTCTTTTAATTTTTTTGTTGTTTTTATCGGCTTCGGTCTTAAATTTAGATTGAGCCGAGCTTGGAAGAGGCTGTTTTTTGTCTCTCTTTCTTGCCCATTTTGTTGTAGGGATAAGTGCACGTATTTGTTTAATCTGATTTTCGTTCCGTGTCGCGAAAGTTTTGTACATGGTCACTTATTTATATAAAATCGTCGGAATAACTTTTTTTTTTGCGAAGTTATTGAATCTTTGATGTTGGTCTGAGAGGCCGAGAGGCTGCATTGGAAACGTTGAAAAAGTGACGTCAAATTCCTATAGTTTCTACGCAAGGTGGCGCAAGCTACCGCCCGATATAAAGGGTACAGCCATTAACATTCACCCATCTGTGTAGTAATATGAGGAGAGTACAGCTTGTTCCGACGGGTTACAAAAAAGTTTGATACCTTGATGATGGGAAAGGGATGCTCGGGAAGCTCACGCCAGCAAAACGAAACAGAAAAAAACAACCACACTAATTACTACTTTTTTCTTAGACAGCCCGGTCGACGTGCTAGTTATACATGTAAAGTCAACCCACATGAAAGTGAAGAAATATGAAATCTTGGTTTCGGAGTAACATTCATTCGATATTTTTTCCAAAAGCTGTTTTGAATTTAGAGAGAATAAATAGCATACATGCATGTGTAAAGCAAAGGTATGCCGAATATGTTTTTTAGATTCTAAAAAAAAAACTAAATTAAAAATACTAGATACATTTTTAGGTGGAGGCCAGGAGCATATGAGCCGTCCTTCTTTCTGCCGAGAAAAGTCTATTTGAATGTGCGTGGCCGCATTTCAGGCTTTGGTTAGACGCATCGGCTTCTCTCGTTTATTGAAAGTGTGATTTTGAAACGTCGAGACGAAGGGGATTTTAACTTCCAACTTTGACGAGTCGGTCTTTTGTTTCTTATGTATGTTATTTTTTTGTGCGTCAGAGCGTATTAATTATTTTTTTATTCCACTTAAATTACTCGCTGATTTGGGCACAATGTATTGCGTCTAAAAACGTCGTAATAATATATGTGAATGAACGTGGAGATGTTTTGCTGTATTTTTGGAATGTAAGTAAGTAAGTTTAAATGTTGGCCGGGCAATCCTTGCTACTCTGGCCGCGCGGGGAAATGGGCGCTGAGGTGGAAAATAGAATTGCAGATGAAAAATGGGGAAGCTAATAGTAGGGTGCTGCTTGACTGACCCTGACTTGAAAAAAATATTCCGCATTATTTTTGTATTTTTTGCTTTGTGTTTTTTTTATAACTGGTTACAGTACCACAGAGTCTTCTTGGCGACTGTGTCTGCTTGTTTCATAAATGAATCGAATTTAGAACAAACTTTCGCTAGCACCCTAAACTCGTGAACGTTGCAGCAACGCATTTCTCCTTGCCCGAGGGGACTCCCACGTGAAATTGCACTTTGTCTTTATGGTTAACCAAACGACCAAATTTGAGCCGATCGTCGGGAACGTTCTCACAGTACTGTTTGTTCCACAAAAAAGTTTGGCGCGACGCTGCACATGCATCGCCATCATCGGCGCCGGGAGGAAGAATTTATAATGGTGATGTTCGTGAGACGCACAAACAGGCGCAAACTCGCACACAAGCAAATACCCTACTAAGAAAGCCGGTTTAAATCAGTCCGGAAAGAGTCCGGAACGTCTAATCAGGATATGAAACAAGAAAGAGTCCGGATTTTGAATAACCGGAATTAATCCGAAATTGAATGGTCCGAAAACGCCAGTCCCGAAACTCCGGTCCTGTCCAGTCCGGAAAAAGCCGGGCCCGACCAGGTTCGGGCTGACCAGTCCCGAACCTGACCGAAAAATTCCAGGTAAATGTAATTTTCAAGATAAAGTTCATTTGTTTCTTTTTGTACAAGAGAAACATTTTCTGGGTAGGCCCCTTGGAACCTTTATTTTCCGAAGTACGAGGTATTTACATAAACAAATCTGCAAAGATGGTTTTATTATTACAACATTATTCTTTAAATGAACATGCCCTCTACAATTGTGCAAATAAATGGTTAGTTTTTCTCCATCCTAGCTTTCCCTAGACCGACACGAATCGCTGAGATCGGGTCCGGCCCTATACTAACGAGCAGCTCGGAGCAACTCGAAGACGTTTGAAGCGGCAGCAGCCAGTCAGGGGCGCGATATTTTCACGTGATACCCGTGCCGGTGATTATGACAACTAAAGACTTGGTTCTGGTTTGAAATTGATCTTTGCTGAGAATAAACCGTTTCAAAAAGATGAGTTAGCATTCTCAACGACATTTAATGTTATAAAACACGTTTAACGCGCGTTAATTTGTGTGTAAACAGCGCAAGAAAAATAAGATTTTATGATGATGATGGCAAATAGCAGCAATTGTTCGCTGCGTGTGAACGCGGGTGTGCCCGTGTTGCTGGTTTGCGACGTGCAGTCGCTGGGAGAAATTGCCCCTTATGAGGTGGGCCTAAGCAACTCTACGAGGGAGCCATGCATACTGCCGTGAACTAGCGCTGCTTCTTATGGACCCGTGACGTGGAGGAATTCTAACGGAGGAGCTTCACAGACCGCCACCAGGCGCAATTTCGAAATTTGTTGGTTCGTCTTGAAATTAGTTTTCTTCACTTTTCTGCTAACGGCCCAAAACACTAGCCTAAACTAGTGTTTATGGTCGGCCGGAACAACATAGACCACATTTGAGCAAATAAATAAGTACATAAACTTTGTTTCCGTATTCCTTTAAGCACCCTCATCACGCACTCGTTCTTGCACATCCGAAACTTCTAAACCACCTTCCTAAACAGTTTACAAGCTGTGAAAGTTTGCAAAGCAACGTATGTCAACGTGGGTATAAAAGGCCATCAGTATGGCGAAATCACCGTTTAGCTGCTCAAAGATGTTATCGGTTAGTTAAATAAATAAACAAACCTCGCCTGTTCACTGTACCTCAATGCTTTATTGCAGAACTTAGTTGGTGTTGTTAATGTGTTCGTAAAAGAAAATGGAAATTGTTTTCTTTTTTTTTTGTGGGGGGGGGGGAGGGGGGCGGCACGAGACAGCTTTTGGTCTTTTGTCAACAAAGCGAAGACGTTTCCTGTAAATGTGAATGTGGTTGGGATATATTGACGGCGGGCGGCATGCAGCTCAATCGATTTCTTGGTGCTCGACAGACTCCAAACCGCGACCTCTGTCGAAGAACGTAATTACTAAAAGTTCCATTTATTTTTTTTTGTAGTCAGTGGCAATTGACTTCAACCTTAGCCAAGCTGGTAGAACCAGGGCAAACCGGCATCAATTCACCTCACATTAAACGAAACTACGAGGAAACCCCGTACTCGATACATAGAACCAAGGAAATAAGGTATAGATTGCTTTATATTCCGACATAGATACCCGATACTCCGCCGTCGCCTCTGCTGCGCATTTGTCTTGGCGTTAAAGGGTCGTCGTTTTCGCAGCTAAAATATCTATTACCGAATAGTCACTGACGGCTTCAGAAACGCAGCGCATGGCACACGATGTTCACGCTTTTCGACTCATGATTGGTTTTTTGACGTTCTTATAAACAAATGCCGCAATTTGATTGGCTGAGGAGCCATAATGAGATGCACAGGGCTTGCCAAGCCCCGTTTTTTTTTTTTTTTTTTGGTTGTGGGTGACTGTTATATGTCAAAAGAAAATGTGTTATGGCTCAGTGTGTACCTCAAACAAGAAATAGAGATTGTTTTCGTTACCGTTGCTTATATACAGGCTGATAAATTTTACCACCTGATCACGTCTTATTTTTCATCTTGCGATATAATTTTTATTCTCTTGAGATTACAGCTATCCCGATTTGGTAAATTTTCGAAGAAATATATTTTTCCGATCCGGTCGTAGATTTTCGGCATACTAACCGCAAACGGCGTTCAAAATATTCTCGAAGACACGCGATGTTAATATGTTGGGCGAGTTAACATTCAATAAAACACCTCGCTATATAAAACCATTAAAATTAGAGTACAAACTATTAGCGGCGACGTTTACCTCCAAAGTCCTATTATGTATGAAAGCCGTTGCAGGGAATTGATGAAAAGAATTGGTGTGTGCTTGATCTGACGTCACGGAACATCAAGTCACGTGACGCCAATTTCCATTTCTAAATTTAGCGGGTAACCAAATTGGTGTATAGGTCACGCGACATAAATTTCCCATTAAATTTAGAGGGGAAACTAAAGTAATGTTTTTGCCACGAGTCGAAAATTTCTCCGTTAAATTTAGTGAGAAAACTGAGTCTCACGTGTAGGTCACGTACCGTCATTTCCCCCGAGGTGTATCGGTCACGTGACGTCATGTGACGTCACGCGACGCCACTTTCCCCGCTATATTTATCGAGAAATGTACGAACGGATGGACGGACCGACGTACTACATTTTAGAATTGGGAAGTAGCGTTAAAAAGCATTAAAATAACCGAAGACCGTGGGCACACTGATTTTTATTTTAGGCAGCTGCCTTGATTTTTAGCCGCAGTATGGTGCCCGGATGTCGACTCCTACCGCTGTGTTTACCGAGTCCAGAAATGTGCTCGTGATCAGATTCCGCCTGCAAATTGTAATACTGTCGCTGGCCGCCATTCTGGCGGCGTCAAAGCAGCGACGGTGGAAGCGACAGACGCCTGTTCTGCTGCAGGGCGCGCTCCGTGTTGATAGTTGACGGAACTCCCTCAGTCTTGTGCTTTTTTTGCCGGAACCTCTGCTGCTAACCACTAGGATCGCGACCCCCAACAGAATCAATCTCAAGCTTTTGTGACGTCATTTGTTGCCCCTTCTTTACCAGTCTGGAAGCATGGACGAAATAGGACTCTAAACGCACCAGTTGGGGAGGCGTTTACGGCACCGCAGCCGAGCTGCCACGAGCCGGGCGCGACTGAAGCCATCTGAATTTCGACGCTTGTCCCGAAAGTCGGCTTGCTAGGCTTGTTAGTGCGTTCAGTAAATGTTTTTATCCCAGCTTTCTTGCGTTGTTAAACGATTTTTATTCTTCTTCGTCAGAATTTAGTTTCGGAAAGGAGGTGTTTGAACGTGAGACATCCACCTATAATCACCAAAATGATGTCTATCAAATGGCATCCCAGAAGTCTTCTCGGGCCTGCATGCGCTGTTATTGCGCTACAAGCTTGTTTACGTACGATTAATAAAAAAACACAAAAAAAAACATACAGCGCCTTGGATACTGTTCGGACCAAAATTTGAAAGTGTTTTAAAAAAATGTCAAATTCCCGCTTTCAGGAGAAGCCACTTTTCGCACCTTCAGCTCGTTCCTCATCCTCTCGCGGCGAAAACAAGAAGCGCTCTAGTGAGGGCGTCCCGCTTCTCCTGCTCAGCGGGCGCGGGGGACCTGTTCGCAATCATGGCTCGCGAACAGACATTTCTGAATGCCAGCAACACATTTGACTGTCCAGTGTGTATTTCTGCAGCAGATAGTGGATTGTACTTTACTAGAGAGTTTTAGAATCACACATAGAAGCAAACGCAAGCGCTGTGCGTTTGCATTAGAGATGCGTGTTCTAGCTGCGAGTGCGCGTCGCCGCCATGCTCCAATCCGAGACCGCAATTTTGTGCTCTGAACAGGCGCAGTGAGCCGCATGCAGCGCTAATGCAAACACATGGCGCTTGCATTCGCTCGTATACGCAATACTAAAACTCGCTACTCTTTCACAGGTTTTCTAACGCCAACGAAACGTGCTGCAGTGAACGGACTTCCAAGCAAGTAGGCGTTCCTTCGAACTGAATATGCTGACATTGGCAAAACGACGGAGCGTAAAAATAAAAAAAGAATAAAAAATATAAAATGTTTTATCATGTTTTGTAGCTAAAAAAGCTTTTTTTTTTTTTCTTTTTTTTGAGGGGAGGGGGGGGGGGGTACATTTGGTACAGAAGGATTGGCGGCAAATTTGGAGATTTGATTGTGAAAAGTTGCGACTTTGATAGCACCACATGCGTTATTCAGAATTAATGTGATTTTACATAGACTTCTAAGATTAGCTAAAATGTATTAATATAATTTAGACTATTTTGATTTATTGATAATTTTGCACCTTTGAATTCCCATAGTTGTTCACGCGCTTGAAGTAAGATCCTAATCTACAAATCATATTAGAGCTTAAGAAACTACGTATTCAAATATCTTAATTGTATAAAAATACAGATTGCGGTAGTGTAGGCCCTTAATAAATGCCACACTCACAAAAATACGCCATTTAATAAAATAGTTTTAATGCAATTAAATACAAAGGTGCAAGCGAGGTCCCGGGTTCGATACCCGGACCAGGCGGATTTTTTCGGTCGCACACCAGTCACCTAGGTGTGTTTGGAGATTTGTGTTTGTCCTTTGTCCCTCTTGTTCCCCTTTTCGAGGGATTATTTTCGTCGTAATAAAATAGTCTTTACGGAAACATCTCATTTTGTTTTCTTTTTAGAATATGAAAAAAAAAAACTCTAATATCATTATCAAGATAGACATAACCACTGGGTGCAAAATAATGTCCTGTGCGTCACGCGTTGCTTTAAAAACACACACACCTCTGTTGTCCGACTTGCATGTCGTTTTTGGGGTTCGTGTTGTGAGAACAACGTTTCTTAAATATACCTTTTGTAAACATATTGTCACGAATGACAAGTGATGAGGCGATAATAATTGAAGAAACTAAACGTTTAATGGGGCGAACTTGTGCCCAAAAATAAAAAGGGAAGAGAAGAAAGCGGAGCGTCGCGGGCGTCGAAGTCGGCGTGATAGCAGAGTCGAACGCTGGGGCGAAACTGACTCCGGCTAGCCACGCGGAGCCCCTTTTGTACACGCGTGGGCTTCTGGAGCATTCGGCGTAGAACATTCTAACCTCGAATCAGCAAGACGGTTTTTGAATTTACAGCACATTTCAGCGTCAACAAAAATGTGTAGCCGCGGCCAGGAATCGAAACCTGGCCTTCTGTGTAGAAGGCAAGCGCGATAACCCTTAGGCCACGGGCGCGCTGCCTGCTTGGTCAGCTGCGCTCGCGGCAATATTCTAAACTCTTCACCCGTGGTGGTAGTTGGTTAAATTTTGATTAATTTTGTTATTCTTGTGGTGGGAATAATTCTGAAGAAATTAATCCTCTAAACACCCAAAACCCACTAAAGGGCCCGTAGTACACTACTTCACATACGTACCTACTATCTGAGTGCCAAAAAGCAGCCAAGAACACAGAGAAAGGTATTAACATCAGCGTTGTGTTCTTCAATACAATATTTTATGTTATCATTAAGGTGTATAAAATACCGCGTCTTTAAACGACACTGAATACTCCTAAATGGTTTAAAGTGCCTGAATCGGACCAGTATGTCACTAAATAAAGTTTGCGCAAACAAGTTTTTAGCTCAATAATTACGCGGTGAGATGCATTTGGAGTTAAACAAAATTAACACCCATTCCGAGAAATAAAATCCGAAATAGAATAGATAGTTTAGGTTTCGTTCCTGTATTATAACTTGCCTCGTGGCGCAAATATTACGCTAAACACCAGTTTTGTTCTCATTACAAAAAAGGTGACGTAAGCACATAACACACTATAGTCGGCGACAGGTCAACAACCAAGTGGAAGCTCCTCCCACCCCTTTCCTATTTCAACGGAGCAAACGCTAGAGAGTAGGCGACCTCCTCTCCACCGTTTGCTCCGCTGAAGTGGAAAGGGGTGGAAGGAGCTTCAACTTCGTTCTTGACCTGTCGCCGACTATAGCTTCCTTGTACAAGTGGAAAATACCTTGATTCGCTCAGTGAAGCCAGCACTCTAGAAAGGCTCAGCAACTGGTATACCAGTACGCATTTCCTATCATCACTAAAACCGCTATTTCGGAAAACGAGTGGCGCCACCTGTAGACAGTTTGAGTCTCGAATACTTTTCGGTGGCTTTATATCTGTTTGCTCAATGCGCCATCGAGCTATCGAGTGGATACCGTTTTTGTGAGGAGAAATTTTACTGAGCCAGTATAAACCGAAACGTCCTTCTTGCGATACAAAAAAATCTAAAAATGCATTAAAAAGTTTGTCATTGCTTGTGTTTTTATGCCTTAATTCGTAGTTCTCTTGGACAATATAAGGGTTCCTCGAGATGCCTAATGAGATTTTTACTTGGATTCAAACTGATGAAACATTATCCCACTCCTGAGAGTAACAGCGCCTGCTAAACAAAGATGAAGTCAAAATCCATTAAATACAACATTCGTTCTCGTTTAGTTTGCGGTATTCCCACCAGAGACGTGTATACAAACTATACCACATTTCTCTGTACTGGATTATATGCATTGACCATATCATGAAATCAATTTACCTTAGGTTCGCCTTAAATTGGAAATAAGCCAAATTGCACCTGTGCTTGTTGTCTTGTAGTTGTCCCCAGTTTAATTTGTTCTTAAAAACAATAAACAAAAATTAAGAAAATATTTGTTTGTTTTGCAATCCGTATATCGGTTTTAATCTCGTAGATTTACGCGACTGCTTTCCAGATTTCCCTGCCCATCGCTAACAAAGGCAATAGCAAAATAAAAGAGAGAAAAAAAAATGGGGAGAGACAGAGAGAGAAGGAAGCGAAATGCATTTGTACGAAAGAAAGCAAACAAATATAAAGATACAGTAGAGTGCTACAAGAGAAACAATCTCGAGTAAGAAAGACTTAGCAAAAAGCTAAATGACAGAGGACGTGGAAGTGAATGGTTCACACGGTGAAGGTTTCACATAGAGGCATCTTTAGTTCATCAAGTCATTATTTACCCCGAAACCGGCATCTTTTTTCTCCATTCAACAGATATAGCCGAAAGAAAGAAGAAAAAAACTAAATGCCCTCTCACTGATATTCCCATCCGCTGACGGTACCCGTTGTCCTAGCTCTCTCTGGCAACCTTGTTCGTGCTTTTGACATTTAAAAAAAAAAAAAAAGCCTAAACCTAAAATTAACCACGTGAAATTTAAAAAATAAGTCAGAAAAATGCAGTTCAAAATAGATTAGAACCTCAAACATTACACTGGCATGAAATCATTTATTCTCAATATCCGGTTATCTGTGACAATTTAGATGGCGGGTTTACCTCTCCAGTGTAATTTCGCGTGTGAGTCGAAAGTACACGAGGCGTAGATACATTGTATAGGTAACACAATATTTTTGGCAACCTTGCCATTATTTTGTAGGTTACTTTGAAATTCGTTGGATAAAGGCTGCTTAAAAATTCCTGCTGAAAATTTATGATAAATAATAGGCTGTGCTCTCAACGTGACAGCATAATTCCTGGACACTCGCTTGGATCCCTTGCGGTAAAATGTTTTTCTTCGGGAACAAGTGAAAAGAACAGGAGAAATGGGGTGGTTGTTTCTATAGTAAAGTTGGCAATTTTTAAACCGCCACAACGCTTCCTGTGCCGGAGAAAACAGAGTTTATATGCAGTTTGGCGTCTTTGAAGCTTATCAGGGTAAAGTTTCGTTCACAAATTTGCGTCGTCTGCGTTGCGCTGCATTGCGTCGTGCAGAACAGCGCCTCCCCATTGGCTGGTCATAAGGGTCGCCATAGCAACAGCTCGATGCAAGCAATCTTAATGCAGTCAAGCGCAGTCAAACGCAACTATGGGAACAAAAAGAGGGCAAAATGAAACATTTTGAGTTTAGCGCCATCTATATTCGAATCATGCAATGTGATTACTTTAATACATTTTTCGCATGTTCCGGCTCCTGTCCGCTTTACTTCATAAAAAAAAAAATCTGCTACAACGGTGAAAACACTTTGGCGAAATATAATGTGCAATTCTTATTTCTGTATTGACAAACCGTCAAAAAGTGGAAATACTTTGCATTTGCATTCATGTGAAAACGTGCAGCTGAGTTAAAAAAGAAAAGAAAAACGACTGTTGCAAGGTAATTTATTTTTTATAATGTCTGCTTTATTAGCTAAATGGGGATACGTTTTCATTGTTTAAAGTTTTTATCGTTATGGCTATAATATTGTCCAAATGAAAGTATATGCAAGGGGCTAAACGCCACTATTTCGCCGTCAAATGCGTGAACCTTTTTTTGGATTGTTCAGTTTCTGTTTACAAGCAACACCTTTTTTGTCTTATGATCTAGAATGATCGGGACGTACAAAAAAAAAAAGGAAAAAGATCTAGAGCTTAATGGAGCAAAAATAACAGGAATTAAACACTTGAATTTGCGCTTCAGCAGAGTAGGTCTAAATGTGCAGGAGCCAAAGCCTTCGAAGTAACTAAGGATGCACTCCAAAGGCATGCAAAATAAATTAAGGAATGTAAAGGTCAAGTGCTTTGAAAAGTAAATACGAATCCGAACGTCAAGTTCTTTCCGCCCAGCATAAACGATATAAATAAAAAAAATAGAAAGGGCTCGTCGAGCGCATCTTTCCGTAGAGAAGTCCTTTTTTTGTGTGCCCACGTACACCCCCCGGCGACATGAAGGTGAACACCGGACCGTCGACCGCTCCGCGCTACCAGCGCCATGACACGGCTGCTGTGGCGACTTGCTTTCTTATCGCGCGCTTCGCCAAGATTAAGCGCTTGGATCGAGCGCTGTTCTCAGCTCTGCTGCTACTCCCCGCAGAAAGCGCGAGGTTTTGGGAAGGAGAATTTCAGACGCTATCGGTAGACAACGTGGTTTAGTAGTTTTTTGTTGTGATGTGTGCTGCGGAACAAATAAAAAAGTAACTCATACTTTCCGCTTCTTAAAATGAAGAACACAATATTGTTTCATTTGTGTGATGTGTCAGCAACCGCGTCGCACTTGCAACGATGTTATATTAGCCACGTACGCAAAAAGAGATGCCGAAATCGAAACCCCCTTCCACGCTTTCTGCAGGGAGTAGCAGCAGATCTGAAAACAGCGCTCCATTCAAGCGCTTATTCTCGGCGAAGTGCGGGGTAAGAAATTAAGCCGCCACTGCAGCCGCGTCATGGCGCTGATAGCACGGACCGGTCGACGGTCCGGCGTTCACCTTCATATCGCCGGCAATATAAAAGGAATATAACCTATTGTGAAACAAATAAAACTGAGGAAAAATATTATTCCTTCAGCAAAGGAGATAGCTTGAAGACTCTTTGTTCGCTGAATAAGCCGGTAAAACGGAAGCGTTCGGCCAAGCGCGTGGCGTCGACCAATGTGGCAGTGCCTGGTGTGCATTGAAGTATGCAGCAAAAGCAGGGTTAGGCAGTATTGCGATACAAATGTATCGCGATAGTATTTGAGAAATATATTGTGCATGTCTATTTCGATATCGCGGTACAATTTTTCAAATGTATTTTCTATTTCTGTATCGGAATACAATTTCAGGTGGATTCTTTGTATCGCGATAGTATTAGGGCCGATGTATTTTGTTATAATTTTAAAATTACTGTTGACCTCCACACAGAGGGTCAAGACCAAAATTTGTCCGGGACGTTTTGTGTCTATGACCCCACATGACCCCCTTTTTTATTGTACAAAACTTAATAAATGTTTTCGCACTTTTTAAGCGGTCGATCATTCCAGTAGATCCAAAAGTTAAAGGCGCTGTCGGCGCGCCCAATTAACTGATAAAAGGATATAGGTGCCTTGAAATTTATTCAACGGTGACTTTATGAGGTCACTGCTGAAAGAGGCGTCCGGATTGGACATAATTATAGTGACTTCTCAAGGATATTTTGGTACACACAAAACTGATCTTGATGTCCCTGGGATTTTGTCTCGGAAACATAAGAGATGCCGAAATAAAATCGCGGTCGAGCCACGGTGAAAACGTTGCTTGCTTCTCTTACTACTTCTAAGAATACAAGATCTTATTCCTGCGGTAATTTTGAATCGAACTTAATTCACGCTACAAGATGTGGTGAGCACACGCTTGCTGGTTTAAAACAAAATCTCGAATTCCAGATCATTCTTTTTTTTTTTTGTTCTTCGTATAGACTAAGGAGTGCACCACAATATCCAGAATAATGTTTCTATAACAATTTATTTCCGTGTCTATATTTCAGCCCTACCACAATGTATTCCCGTGTATGCATTTCCAACTACTTTTCTATTTTTCGAGTGTATTTCTTATACGTATCGCGATACAATTTTATAAATGCATTTCAGTATCAGTATTTTACCTCTTTTTTTTTTCTCATATATTCCAGTATTTTTATATCCAAATACTTTTGATTGTATTTCTGTCCAACCCTGATCAAAAGCAGCACCCCGCTTTCTGTGTATCCACTGCTCGGCGTGAAAATAGGGAGTCCACAAAGATTGCACGGGGAGCCCCCCGAGTGTTAGGACACTTCGGGGGCCGACCGCGCAATATTTGTGGGCTCCCTATGCGCACGCCGTGTACCCGTAGTACACTCAGTGTATTTTGTGCGGTGCCTGGTATCAGAGGGATTTTTCGATACAACGGAATTTTTGATCCTACGGCAGTTGTCTACGAAATTCCAGCATCATGCGGCTTGTCTTATATCGGCTAGACGAGAAGGTGCTTCAATGATCGGGCACAGGAACACGCCGGGGCAACGAAGGCCACTCCATTGGGACAACTTGCCATCCACTGCAGTCATTGCCCATGTGCCTCTTCATTTGGTGACACCACGTTTTTAGCTACGTAGCTGGATAGGGTTTTAGGGAGGTGCATGAGGCCTTCGATATCCAGGTAAAGGGCGAAAAATGCATGAGCGATACATCATTACCTTATCGGTGAATGAGTATTCCTTCTTTTTGCGGAGGTTACACAGAACCTAGGAGTGATTATGTGTTAGTTCAAAGCTATAGATAGGATCAGTTTTCACAAATAAAAACCAGTTGCGTGTGCGCTTTGTCTGTCTACTTCCTAGTCCTTGAGTTTTTATTTGGCGCTTCTTTAGGGGACTATAAATTTCCCCGCTAACTTTAGCGGCTTACTGAATCGGTGGACAGGCTACGTGACATAAATTTCCCGCTGAATTTAGCGGGAAAAATTAATTGATGTTCTGGACACAAGACGTAAATTTGATCGCTAAATTTAGCGGGGAAACTAAGTTGATGTATTGGTTACGTGACGTCGATTTCCCCAAGGTGTATAGGTCACTTGACGTCACGTGGCGTCTCTCTCCCCGCTAAATTTAGCGGAAAATGCACGGACGGACGGACGGACAAATAATGGGCATTGAGAGAAGCCTTAAAAAGCATTTCATGCTTTAAAACTAGCTGTTCGTAAAACCCATTTTTGTTTTTCATTTTCTTCGTACCGCCTGAACCTCAATGCCCAAATTAGCTAACGCCAAAGTCAGGGACAATTACCTTCCCTAATCGAGAACAAAATTGCGTTTCGCGCAGCCAACCGTCGTTATATACTAGACCACCTTCTCGTAATGAGCGAATCCCACGGTTTCTATTAGGTTCCGTTGTCCTCAAGCCACACGTAGGAGAGAAAAAAAAGGTTTGACAAAGATAGGGAAAAGTCAGCGGTGGAAAGTGGCCAAGTTCTGCGCGCAGTTGGTCGCGCAGCACGGCAGACCATTAGAAAACCTCCCGCACAATCTTAGCTGTACCCCTCTTTTCCGCGTCCCCATTTCCTTGGTGGAGAGCGCAACGAAGCGCGAAACAGACCCTTTGTGACTGCGACTGCTTTTTGTGAAAAGTTAAGACGATAATAGTTCCGAAAACACCGTTGTCAAAAAAAAAAAAAAAAGCTTGAAGAATGTGATTATTCACGAGGAAGTTTGGCAATAAATGTTCCCTAGAATGTTAGTGGAGAGGTAGTTGACATGCCGCACTTTTGTCTGAAGCGCAAACTCTACTGAAATGATTCTCATAAAAGCAGAGTTGAGAAAGGCTTTTTTCAAAGTACAGAAATTTTAGGGAAGGGCCTTCCTAGCATAGCTGATCAAAAAGGACAATTGTTAAATGCCTCTTCCGAAGACAATTAAGCTTGAGAAAGGGTGTTGTTTATTGAGAATATTGGAAAGGTATAATATATAAAATTTTGTTTCTAAAAAATAAAAGTTTGGTGTTATGTTTTTACCAAAAAATACTAAATATATTGTGTGAGAGAAAGGTTATTTTGCAAACAAAAAGTCGAGACAAGTTTCTATCTAGTGCCTGGACACCACAAGCGAGAGGGTGTGGGAATTTATTTACGAGACATAATATCATCAAGGAGCTTCGATTAAATTTAGCACCAAAGAATAAATGTTATCTAAAATGTTTTCCTAGAATCCTCTTCCAGCCTCTGGCGTGCCGGTGGGGACGTCCGCACTGGCTGCAGCTCCATGACCTTTAGCGCAACAAAATTATGGAAGCTGCTTGTCGAACGGGCTTGATTGAGATACTTAATGGGCCCATTTCAAAAGTTCGCGCCCTCTGGTATCTATTGCGCCAATCATCCGAGTGCGCCCATGGCGTTCGAGATCCCGAAACGCGCGAACGCTTCTCCAGCCGCCTCATTCGTGTGGAGAGGGCGTAAGCGCTAAAAGAGGAGGTGGCGGCGTCCCACCGCGGGGAGGCGCTCTCAACCCTGCCATGTAATTCGCCGTTTCATTGGTTTCAAAATGGCAGAAGAGAGAAGAGTCCCAGAAAAAGTCGTGTTACGTCGAGTTATTGCAGCTTCTACTTACAAATTTCTGTCTTGTGGTAGACCGGTAAACACCTGCTTTGAGAAGTAGATAGACATGTTGTGATGCTTATTTAATTTGCAATATTCATCTGGATATGTGGCGGCTGGCGATACGAACGCGCTATTTGATATATTTGACAAGATACTTTAAAAATTATCACTCAATATATCTATACTGCCGTGCATTGCACAATACCTAGAAAAAGATATATTAAAGGTAACGAGAAGTTTACAGAATGGTTTGATTTTTTATCTCATCAGCAGTACGGTTTCATTTCTGAACGGGGAACTCAAGCTTTATTATAAAATTTCACCATTTTCTTGCACGTAGGTTTCGATAATAATATGTAGACCTGCGCAGTGTTCCTGGATCTCGCAAAAGCTTTCGATAGCATAAATTACAAAATACTTTCTTCCAAACTATACAAACTCGGTTTTAGGGGTTCTTTCTTTTCGCATTTCAAAGGGTACACAGTAAATATTCTAACACCCAAAATCGTGTTAAAAGGGTGTTTTTTAACCAACACCCTTCCTACACCCTTTTTACACGAATTTGAGTATTGATGGGTGTAAAGGGGTGTGCAAGAAGGCTTACACCCTACATACACCTTTCTTACACCCCTATCACACCCACAGTTTGAAATATGTTCCGGAAATCGTGTTAGAAGGGTGTACACACTCGTCGCAACACCCCCCGTTCATAACGTGTAGAAAGGGTGTGATGGACTTATATGATTTCAAGGAGTCGGAGTTAATCACGTCAAAGAAACCCTTGTCTATGAGAGGAACCGGTAAGGACATCGTGACATCGATTGATCGTCATCGCGGTATAGCAGCATGTGCCCCAAATCAAGGGGCTAACTATGAAATGAGTCGGAGAAAAACAAAGTCGCCTGCATTAGCAATCTTGAATTTGTATCTAATATGTGCTTTAAGCGGTGGATTTTATACTTTGTGTAATTCCAAGACGTAGCTCAAATTGCTTGGAATTATGTAGCGATGCATCGGTCCGCGTCCCGTCAAAACTTCAGGACATCAACGAGAACGTGCAAGAATGCGCGTCACATTAATCTTACACATATCCGCTTTCCCCTCTGTTCGGTCAATATCATTGTCATGGACGCCGTTTTTCTTCTCGCCAGGGGAGAGGCCATTTATTCCTACCGGTTTCTGCCCGAAAACCCGGCGCAAATGACGATGAGCAATGCTCTATGCTTCGGTCCCCGGTCAAGTGGTCAACGGACGTCCAGCGACCGCGCTTCGGAACATGTTTGAACTGGGCGCGACGCCGGGAGGCGAGCAAACAGTACGGTGCGTAGAACGATGACGCGTCCAGACCTCCAGGCACCGTACAAACCGTACAAACAGCACGCAAAAATATGGGCTTGGATTCGATTCTTCATGGAATGCTGTTCAAGCCAACGATCAGTTAACGACGGTAGCGAGATCGCGAGATGGCGCAGTAACGCAGTCAGCGCAGTGGCGGACGACAAGCGGACAAGCGGATGCGAGAGAGCCGCCAAGATGGGTGCGTTGTTTACAAGAATAACATAATAGCGTCGTTTACCGTTGTGCTCCTGCTTGAAATGGGGAAACCACATCGCGTTCATTATGGCAGGCGATCTTTTTGAGGACAACCAAATGAAGGAGAATTAATGGGTAATCGAAGGGGCGAGCTGCTCAGAGCAGACCCTCACGCATTCACGCCGTTTTGGATCGTCTAACGACGTTTCATGAACAGGTCGTTTCGTCATCGGGAATCTTCAGCGGCAGTGCGCGTGGCACGATCCGTAGGTAAACTCGTGCTTGTTGATTATAAGTGCGCGCGGCTGTGTAGCTAAACTCGTCCTTGTTGATTAGACCTGCGAGGCAAAGGCACGCCTTGGTCGACGCGTTAATAATCTTTGTAAGCACGTTGAGCATGCGTGGCCGATATGAAGTACAGATAATAGAGAGTTTTAGTAGATCGTGTTTTCAGGCCATGCTAATCGTAGCGGGAGCTCGCGCTGCCACTTCGAAGCATGCTCTGAAGCGCGCGCTCGTAGCGGTAGCGGGCCTTTGAAAACGATCTACTAAAACTCCCTAATAGTCCCAACTCGTCAAATAAAAAAAAAAAGTTGCGTTTACGAAATAGAAATATTTAGCTACTTTTGCATAGCTTATTTAAATAGTCTGCACCTTGTATATTTATTCTCTCACGCGCGTGAGGAATATACAGGAATCTTGGCTGCCCGGTCTCGAACTCGATGGTTCCTTACATTAGCGAAAACGAAATGAAACAGGTGGTGAAAAAGATAATCCCCACAAACCCGCGCCCAGGCAACATAATCCTACGCGCGTCCTCGCTTCCATGAGAAAAACAAGCCTAAACAAAAATGACAGCTTCGAAGGTTTCCTGACTCAAGGTCCCCCCTCCCAACCCCCGCGGAGGTCAACCCAAATCCTCTCGTGAGGGAACAAAGCAACAGGACGCGAGTCCGGCCACCGTCACAGACTTCGAGGTGCCTTCTCACGTCATCAGCGTAACTCCGCTGTCTAGGCTGAATAAAGATAACAAAATAAAAAAATAAATCGCTGAAATTTGTGACAGAATGGAATTGGACCTTTAAATCCGGGAATGGAATACTCGAGTTGCCCTACAGTGTGCTGACCTGAGTGGAACTGGGCTACTACGAAGGTCTACTTGGTATTGATTAACACAAACGATTATTTCTCATCATGCGTTAACAAACCACCAATATTTATGTCCCAATTGAGATAATGGACCTTTTGTAGAAACATCGGTTCGAGAGTAAATGGTTTCAGTATCCTCTCTCTCTTCCTTCTGGCCGAACAGAGAGGGAAGATGGTTTCGTTGTGTCGACTTCGGGGCGGAAGATTACGCATGATGGGGACAAAGGCGAGTTTGTGGGAGCCGTATCTAGGTCACAGCGCCTCAATGGGTGAACAGGATGTAGCTGACGTTTTGGGTGTGGAACGGGTGGGTGTGGAACATGCCTTGCACGTGGCCTTGCGCGCGCGTTGTTTTCTCGCCACTAATGTCACATTCGTCGGCGACGGCACCGGTGCGTTGTTGCACCAGCTGCACCGTCGGAAGGAGACCGTGCAGGTCCTCGCACTGGGACCTTGAGTTAACGCTCGCCGCTTCCTGCGGCACCTCCTCTCTCTCTCTCGCCTCCGTCGTCGTTTCTTCCTCCCTCGTCTCGCGAAACATGGCGGCCCGCAGCTCGAGAGAACGTGATGTCGGCGCTGCTATCTTCGTTCTCTCAAGCCCTCTGCTCTGGCTACGATTCCTGCTGTGACGACGGGCGTCGGTTTTTCCCTTTTCGGGAAGTGTGTGTGTGTGCGTGCGGTGCTGCGTTGCGTCGGCCGCCGAGCAACCAGTCTACCACGCCGGGCACGTGAGGCTTACGTCGTTCGTCGGATTCAAGACGTGGGTGAGTCTTCGGACTTGGTTTGAACTTTTCCCTGAACTTCCCGCAGTGGGGACTTTCCTTTTTCAAAACTTTCGTCTTCTTTGCACCGGCGAACTTGTTTCCCGGCTGCAGTTTGTGTCGCGAGCGGCGAGTTGTTTCGCGTTGTGTCGGGAATTGAGTGCTGTCTTTTTTTTTCGCGGCCCCGCTGCCCGAAGGTCCGTGAGTGTGTTATTGGAGTAACGCGTGTTCGCATTTCGTTCTGATGGTTTTGTTGAGTTGTCGCCGTGTGCGGCTTTTTATCGCCTAATTAAATTTCTTGTTTTTCTTTTAACCGGTGGAATTCCGATAATGCATCCGCACGCGCCTGCAATGAGCACATACTGCATTGACGACCTAGAATGCAAGGATGCGAGTTATAAAAGCCTCGAACGAGTTGGATTCTATATTCACTGCATGTAATATGTCATCATGGAAATGGTGCAGGGCATTGCGAAAGCACTCATTTAAAGTTGTTTTTCTCCTGTGCTGTCCGCTGTCCTCTCCATGTTATGTAAGGATAACAGAATAAAAAAAAAGAAAGAGTTTGACATAAATGTATGCTCACCTGCAGAGAGAGAGAGACTTCTTTTTCTCACTTGTGTCTTTCTGAGACACAACCGTCACTGCTTTGAAGGCAGCCTGTTGTGAAAGCTTGTCATTCTCAAGTGTAATTAGTTTTCAAACACCTTTATACTTGAGAATTCAGAACTTTTAGTGGTCTTCGTGACATTCCGGCATTACTGACTTGGAGCTTAAGCTTATTTCTACTGTTTTTGTGTCTTTATAACACAAGCTTGTACGGCAGTTTTTGTCGGCTTTTAAGTACAATTGCTAGGAGCAAAATTTCATGTGTTGGAAATAAAGGAACGAAATGGGACCACCCAGCCACTCCAGGAGTGGGAATAGGCTATAGGCCTTTCCACTCTGAGGAGTTAAAAGGAGTGGAATTGCAGCAAACCTCTACTCGCCGGAATGGAATGGGAGGCTCCATTCCGCATCTCTGATATGAAGTCACGTCTTTATTTTTTTTTTTTCAGACAAACTGGCAGTGGCCGCCCTGCAGGTCATCTCTACCGCTGTGAAGGAACCAACCGCCTTCGAGTGGATGTTTGTCAATGAGGACGTAAGTGTAGACCTTATTATAATAAGAAAATATAGAGTTAAATTGAGAAGGATAGGTTCGACTTTATTTGTGTGGCACAAATTCCTCACTGCCCTAGAGTGACGAAATCTAAGACAAAAACAAAAATAATATACAAAAAAGTTCAGTTCCTCAACATACAAAAAATGTTGAGGAACTGAACCATACCTGTTATGTGTTGCTGCTGTTCTTAACACAATGCTAGAAAACAAATCTTCGCTCAAATCTAGGCCATGCTATAAACTTTTGCATTACACACTACCAAGCTTCGAATATACCGTTACAACCGAGCAGGCATGTAGCACAGTTTTAGTAAAGTTGTCTTTCACATATAGCATTCATCAGCTACTTGTAATGAGTGCTGCTTAAATGTCAGTGATGCTCGAAACAGGTTCTCTGCTTCCCTTTATTTTGCATGGTTTTTCATGTGCCTTGGTCTTAAAACAAGACATTTGTTTTTGCCTTCTGCTTAGACTGCGTAGCTCTTAGACAGGACCAGGAGATATGCTATCATAATATTCTTATGCGGCTCAGGGGTATGGCAAGCAGAAAAATAATAAAATCATGCTTATTTTTGCGTTAGCATTAGAAACCCCATTTCGACGAAAAGGCGGCGGCGTTGTCGGCGTAGGCGTGCGGACCCTGTAACCCCCACCCCTCCCACCCCACCCCCTCCTCTCCTCCACCTCCCCAGCCTGCTTAATGACTAGTATGTATAAGATCTCATGTTAACACAGTGTCAACCCTTAATGGTAATTAAGTGTGCCACGAATTTTTTAATCTTAATTCCTTATGTGTCATTTTGCAGCTTTTTGTTTTGTGACTGAATCAATTCTGCTTTTATATATGCAGGATGGAACCATTCCAGTGACACCATGTGTAGTGTACACTGGGTGCGACGTGGAGGGCGCAGAGACCATGAGCTTGTACGTGGATAGAACGGAGCTCTTCAAGGTGGCAAATGCCGAAGAAGGATTAGCTGCCATAATGGCAGCCTACTGGCTCTTCGGAATTGCTTACGGGACGAAGATATACAACACCGCATGCCTCTTAGAGAGGATCTGCCTGAAGCTCAGCTTCTCTCCCTTACGTGCAGTCGCAATCAAAGTTGTGAACAAGATGCTGAAGAACTAGAGAATGGTTCCCAGATTGAAAGAATAAAGAGTGGTTCAGGTATATTTGGGCTCAGTTGTGGTCATTTTGCCGTACGTTTTGTGGAGGTCCGGGCAGCCATTACACCCCCTTTTATGGGCGTTAGAAAATCACACCCTTGTTAGAAAAAGGGGTGTTAGAAAGCAACACCCCTTTCTTGGGGTGTTGAAAAATCACACCCCTTTTTAGGGTGTTAGACATCACACCCCTTTTTTTAGGGTGTGAGATAATCACACCCCTTTTGTAGGGTGTCAAAACATCACACCCTTTCTTAGGGTGCTAAGAATTACACCCCTTTCCTAGGGTGTTTTGTTACACGAATAAGGGTGCTCCCCATAGGACAAGCCATTTACACCAATAAGGGTGTTAAAATTTTAAGTTTGTACCTCTCAGCACGATCCCCACTCGAGGCTTTTAAAAATCGCAAGACAATTACAACGATTGTGACTGCCGGGGTGTCGCAGCTAGGGCTCAGTTCTGTCGCCTTTCTTGTTTAGCCTTTATGTAAACGATCTTCATATTGCTATCTCCGAATGTAAAATATACCAATACGTAGACGACATGGTTTTGAAGACATGTGACGCGTATCACGTTGCCTTACAAAAACTTCAAAAATATCTTATTTTCACGATGGTCTGGTTTTTATGCTAACTTAATTAGAGTGAATGCTTCAAAGACAAAAGGTATTTGTTTTAGGCACCCGCACAAGCAGATGGATTTATCAGGTACTCTAGTGCTGCATACTTCTACCTGTAGTTCTTCTAGTTGCAAACCTCTTCAGTATGCGAAATCGGTAAAATACATGGGAATTTACTTGGAAAGGGATGTGTCGTGGGGTACTCAAATGACGTATTTACGTAAATGATTAAGAAGCCTGTCATGTTGTCTTTACATTTTCAAAATGTTCTTGCCCTTTAATCTTTACAAATTATTATACAAGCCTTAGTATATAGTTACTTATGGCACGATATAACCATTGTTTCAGCCTACTCTCTTATTTGTGGTGCCAGAGGGAATTCTTTATTAAAAGCCATCTTAAAATCTGTTGCGTTTGATAAACCAGATCTCTTATAACATACATGTATATTTCCCTGAACCTCAGTTAACGTCTTTCGAGGGACTTTTAAAGGAACAATCGTCCTCCGGTATTTATGAAAATCTGGGATTAAAATTCCTTATCTAAAGCAGCTACCCATGAGTCCATGACTTCTTTTCGATTTACCGCGCATCAGAACAAGATAGAAAGAGCCTCCACGAATGTACTATGTACCACATGTTTTCAACAACCTACCAAAATCATTCCTTTCTATAACATATGAAAAAGAAGCTTAATAAAATCACTAAAATCATGTTTCAATTTATTGCTGTTTATTTCCTTTCTCCCTTGTCAAACTTTTCTAGTTTTTCTGACGCAAGTTTTTGAGGATAAATAGAAATACCAAATTTTGAATTATACAGTGACTGTACGTGTTCTCTGCTGGTCACCTTGCGCCGTCTGGGTTAGAAGGTCCGGATGGGGTGACGAACTTTGTTGTGGGAAGCTGGGTAGTGCTTGTCAAGACGAAATATCTTCCCTTGGCCGTCGATGACTAACTCAGTTGGAATTGCGAGTAACTTTTCAATAAACAATTTAATATTTCTGTAGCAAATAAAAATGAAAACGAAAAACAATACTGCAAAAATATCACCTCTCCTGTGCGGGGTTTGGAAGGAGGTGCTCGGGTGTTAGCTTATCCAAGATCGGGGGTTGGCTGGCTCGTGGGATTACGTCCTGATTACGGGGACGAACATCCCGCGAATTCCCACGACCTGACTCGATTCCGGAGCATTAGCTCTCGAGCTCCAGCACAAACTGAAGCTCACTTGTTGCGTTTCCACTCAAAATCACTCGTTGGTCCATCCCACACAAAGAGAAGGACAAAGAGAAGGGCACAAAGAGAAGGACAAAAAGGAGGAGAACGTTCCCCTTCTCTTCCTTGTCGTCGTCTGTCAATACCTCCGTCTCGGGTTTTTCAGAGAAATGTTTGACATACGCCAGCTCACTTGCGCCCTTACGTTATCATCATTGACAAATTCTTAATGTATTCGCATATGCCGTTACCTGTATCAAAAGACACAAAGTAAAAAACAAAATGCCTTTACGGGTTAACGTCTATCTAAGTCTAATATTCATCAAACCTACATTCTATATCGTAGGCGCTAATAACATTAATTTCAAGAAGAAAAAAAAAAAACTCCTTTTAGTAAGAAAGCCGATATTGTTTTCTTGTTAACCGATAAGTGATTTTTTTAAAATAAAATGTACAAGCGCCTAAATTTAATTTTATAGGTTCGATGAATATTAGGCTTATTTTTACGTCGGCTCATAAAGAAGTTGCGTGTTTCTTTTGTATCTTTTGATCTAGGTAACGTCATGTGCTCACACTTTTGCATTTTATCAACACCGTAGGGTCACATTCGCACGGAATTTTAAGTTAATTCATGCGGGCCGAAAAAGCCCATTTGATTTCCTCGATTGAACCCTGCATGTACATCTCGGTCGAAATGTTTCTTTCTCAACGGGGGTATACACCGTGTCCGCTGCCCATTAACATGCAGGATCGGAAACAAACGTTTGCTAACTGGGCAGAAACAACGCACCGCACGAACGCGCGCTCCTCTGTGCTCTCCCCTCCACCGCGTTTCGAAAGCGGGTTCCAACTCAAACAATGCAATCCCGGCATATTGTAAACTTGCAGCTGCACTTCATCCACGAGAGCGCACGCCACGGTCGAATAGATATAATACGCAACCAATGCTTTTGTAAAGAGCACCCCCCCCCCCCCTCCCCAGACACACGTTTTTACGACCCTTGCCAACCCCACCGTTTGCTGTGAGATGTTTCGTTGACAGACGTTCTGGAAACATACCTCAACAACCCAAAACCAACAACGGATACACACCAAGAAATGTTACATTCATATACCGTAGTCAGAATGCGGAGCGCAAGTTCGTCTGCTTCTGGCGCGGGGGTTGCGATCATGTCAGAACGCTAAACTCTTATTGGCTGATTGAAAAAAAAAAATAATACTGGCATCTAGCATTGCGGTCTACCCACTATCCTTTCAATCAAAGCCATTAGAGCTCGGTGTTGTTCTGGCGTCACTGCACCTCCTGGGCAAGAAGCAGACGACTTGCTCTCCGCATTGCCTGCAGACAAGCTCCGAGCATATTCCAAGCATAATTGATTTATACGTATGTGTACTTCGATGTTTTTTGCGGACAGTTTTTGTACGACCAACCTGAAGGAACCATGGTACAAGCAAGAGACACGCCTTGGGCATTGTCCGCAGGTTGCTCTTTGTAGGAGGTATTAGCAGTTTTGCCGAGGCTTTACTCTGAATGTCCGCCACGGAAGTATAACTGTGTACTATGCTCTATTTGCGAGGACGCTATTAAAAAAAAAAAAAAAAGATATCCAACGTCGGCTGAAAAAATTTATTTCAATTATCTATAACTTTAATATGAAAGGGGATCCGATCGTGGGAATATTTTGCCTGTCAGGTTCTTGTTACTCGTTACCAGGGTTGTAAAGTACCTAGGTACAAGTAACTGGAAATCAGTATCTAGGTACTTTTGTTGTACCTGAGGTACAAACCTAGGTACTTTCATTTCTCGATATCTGTATCTGTATTTTAGGTACATTTTCTAGTAACTTGTAACTGAGTGAAGTTACTTTTTACAGGTACTTTTCTATTCGCTTCGTTAAAATGGTAGAAACTATAAATCTGAAAGTTTTAACACACTACCATGTGCCGTGATTAACGGTCAGTTGGGTACGACCTGGGAGGCATTAACTTGATTGAACGACGTTTTAGCGAACGAAGCCGCGCCCATAATGTTTCATCGAACGACACTTTAGCGAATGGCTGTGTTCGTTTGAGCGAACGGTGGATTAGCGATGCCGTTCTAGCGACACCAATTTATCGAATCGCTTCGGAACTTCGTTTGGGGAAAGTAGCGACCTGTTTTCTTCATCTCAAACCGAAACCGAAAAAGATAACGTGTCCTAGAATGCTCATGTCAATGTGGTTTTCCATATTTCTCACATTGACACCAATAAAGCATATCTATCGAACTCGTTTTTGTGTGCATCCTTAGTATAAAAAGCTTTGCTTCCAATATATTCTGACGAATTTGGGGAAAATAAATAAAGAAAGTATCTTTAAAGTAACTGTACCTGTGCCTAGGTACATTTTTAAGCTAGTACCTAGGTACGTATCTAAGTACCTTTTCGTATGAGTAACTGTAACTGTATCTTAGGTACATTTTTTAAGTAACTTTTACAACCCTGCTCGTTACTGTGTGTCTTCCGGCTCTGCATGGCTCTACTAGCAGCATTAACGAGTGTTTTGGCTAACTTGTGCTAAGAAATAAAAAAAAGCTTAGGCACTCTACATGTGCCAAACCAATGCCGTATTTTTCACAAAATTTTTCACAATTCTATCGAGGTAGGCAATACATACATTTATATATATATACATGTATATATATATAGGGTGTTTTTTTTTTTTAAGCTTAACTGATTTGTTTAAAAAAGCCGTGAAAGTTACACTTATGCCGCTTGTGGAGGTGAGTTATACGGCCAGGGGGACACATTATAGGGGGCTAATCGTAAAGATCAGGTGGCTAATTACTTAAAATTCGTTAATTATCTTTTTAATTAATGAAAATAGACATATGGTTCCAAATAGAAATTTGCTCAGCGTCATCGAAAACCCCTAAATCAGTCATTTTCAGAAAGACTTTGAGCACGTGAGAAGCGTAGTAGTGCACTAAAGTTACCACTCGTGAAGCAGGTAGAAAGAAGGCTGGGGCTAGATAAGAGACGGAAAAATCGCGCGGGCGCCTTATCGCAACCTCTAGCTTTGTACCTGCTCCACGAGCGGTAACTTCAGTTCACTACTACGCTTCTCACGCGCTCAAAGTCTTTCTGAAAATGTCTGATTTAGGGGTTTTCGATGACGCTGAGGAAATTTCTAATTGGAACCATATGTCTATTGTCATTAATTAAAATGTTAATTAACGCATTTTAAGTAATTAACCAACTGATCGTTACGATCAGCCCCCTATAATTTGTCCCCCTGGCCGTATAACTCACCTCCACAAGCGGCATAAGTGTAACTTTCACGGCTTTTTTTAAACAAATCTGTTAAGCTTAAAAAAAAAAAAAACACCCTGTATATATATATATATATATAACGGGCATGGTGGCGGGAGGCCGAAGGCGTGGGTATATAACTGGGAAGAAAAAGACCCTCGGTGAAAACAGCAACAACGGACGATTTAATCTTCGACGTTTCGGCCGGAGTCCGGCCTTCGTCAGGAAGAACTTTTACAGATGAACGCGGGTGGTATTTATACATCGCTACGGTCGAGTCCAAGTTTCAAAAACGGCGGGATGACGGTTGGAGTTCCAGATGGGAAAGCGTTTATACAATGCTACGGTCGGGTCCAAATTTCGGCGGGATGACGGTTGGAGCTTTGGTGAGAGGGAAGCGTAGGGCAGTTTGTATCCGGGTGAAGGAGCTTGACGGTCGGGGCCAAGTTTCAAGGACGGTGGGATGACGGTTGTAGCTTCTTGAGAGGGGGCGCAGGGTGACTTTGTTCCCGGGCGGGCAGGGGTGATCTGATTGAAAGCGTACAATACACGACAGTTAACGCGCAAACTAAAGTGGTGTCTCAAAAAAAAAAAAAAAAAAAAAAAAACGGCACGGTCACTTGTGTTGTCTCGTGGGGCATGCATGAGTCAGACCTGAAATGAAACAATGTTAAAAGTAGAAAAAAAAAAAAACAAATTAAAATCTGCAAATAAAAGAGAAAAGTTGATGGTCCAGTTCCGGCCACAAACACAGTACCACTGCTAACAATAAGGTCTGGGACCTAAAAAAAAAAAATATGTCCCCTCATCGCTGTTGCTATTCGTCTGTTAGCATTTTAATCGATGCCAGAGTACCGGGGCTTTCATTTATTCCTTGTTTAATTGTGTTGAATCGGTAAATTAGGTAGGATTCCCGCTGTTCACGTTCGCGATTTGATTTAAATCCAGATTCTAGGAGCGTCACTGACAATTTATCAAACGAGTGTTTTGGGAGAGCGAGATGTTTAGATAGAGGCAATGTCGGAAGATTTATGGCGTGAGATTTGTGATTATTAAAGCGCAGTCTAAATGCCGTTCTAGTCTGCCCTATGTATTGCATTTTACATACCGTACACTCGAATAAGTACACGACATTCGACGAGGCACATGTTAAGTGCCCTTTAATTTTGATCGAGAACTGCGAGTGCGTGCTGCTGGCCGTGTTTGTGTGCTGCATCTGTTTACAGATCTGACATCCTGGGTGCATGCAAGGCCTACATTCGTTAGGTGGTGGCGATGAATTGATCCGAGAATTTACTAGCGCGTCTTTGAGGTTACGCGATCGTCTGTGGACTACCCCAGGGGCGGATGGAAACGCGCGTTTAAGGCGCTCGCTTTGTTCGAGAATGTTATAATGTCGTTTTAAGATATTATTTACATTAGGATGGTTCATGCTATAAGTTAGATATAGATTTGTGCGTTGTGTGTCGTTTTGCGTGGGGCGCGGGCTGATAAGGTCTGCTCGGTTCAGTTGCTTGGCTTTTCTGATTGCATCGTCGATTATACGGGGTGGATACTTTTGTTGCTCTAGCACCGACTTTAAATTTTGGCTGCTCGCATCAAAATCTGTCTCCTTGGAACAAATTCGTTTGAAACGATGAGCTTGGCTGTAGGGAATGCTGTTCTTGCAATGGCGTGGGTGGTCGCTTTGATAATGCAGGTATTGCTGTCGATCGGTTGGCTTACGGTACAGGCTCGTGGCGAGTTTACCTTCGTCTATTTTAACGTTGACGTCTAAGAAGTTTATTTCGGTTTGAGAGTACGCATGTGTAAAGCGGATGCTCGGATGAGCAGCGTTGTATCGACCTATGAAGTCCACCAGCTCCTCCTCAGTATGCGACCAGACCATAAATATATCATCTATGAACCTTTTGTATATTAACGGCTTTACGGGACATTCAGAAAGGAACTGAGATTCTAATTTTCCCATGAATACGTTGGCGTAGTTCGGGGCCATTTTGGTGCCCATCGCGGTTCCGCTAACCTGCCTAAAGTATTTATTGTTAAATTCGAACGTGTTTAGTTCTAAGACAAGCCTCGCTAGAGTAGCGACGACGTGTCCATCTGGGGTATCCGGTTTGTGGAGTTCGTACATGTCAATTAAAGAAATTATAATTTCTCTAATTGACATGTAAGAACTCCACAAACAACCGGATACCCCAGATGGACACGTCGTCGCTACTCTAGCGAGGCTTGTCTTAGAACTAAACACGTTCGAATTTAACAATAAATACTTTAGGCAGGTTAGCGGAACCGCAATGGGCACCAAAATGGCCCCGAACTACGCCAACGTATTCATGGGAAAATTAGAATCTCAGTTCCTTTCTGAATGTCCCGTAAAGCCGTTAATATACAAAAGGTTTATAGATGATATATTTATGGTCTGGTCGCATACTGAGGAGGAGCTGGTGGACTTCATAGGTCGATACAACGCTGCTCATCCGAGCATCCGCTTTACACATGCGTACTCTCAAACCGAAATAAACTTCTTAGACGTCAACGTTAAAATAGACGAAGGTAAACTCGCCACGAGCCTGTACCGTAAGCCAACCGATCGACAGCAATACCTGCATTATCAAAGCGACCACCCACGCCATTGCAAGAACAGCATTCCCTACAGCCAAGCTCATCGTTTCAAACGAATTTGTTCCAAGGAGACAGATTTTGATGCGAGCAGCCAAAATTTAAAGTCGGTGCTAGAGAAACAAAAGTATCCACCCCGTATAATCGACGATGCAATCAGAAAAGCCAAGCAACTGAACCGAGCAGACCTTATCAGCCCGCGCCCCACGCAAAACGACACACAACGCACAAATCTATATCTACCTTATAGCATGAACCATCCTAATGTAAATAATATCTTAAAACGACATTATAACATTCTCGAACAAAGCGAGCGCCTTAAACGCGCGTTTCAATCCGCCCCTGGGGTAGTCCACAGACGACCGCGTAACCTCAAAGACGCGCTAGTAAATTCTCGGATCAATTCATCGCCACCACCTAACGAATGTAGGCCTTGCATGCACCCAGGATGTCTGATCTGTAAACAGATGCAGCACACAAACACGGCCAGCAGCACGCACTCGCAGTTCTCGATCAAAATTAAAGGGCACTTAACATGTGCCTCGTCGAATGTCGTGTACTTATTCGAGTGTACGGTATGTAAAATGCAATACATAGGGCAGACTAGAACGGCATTTAGACTGCGCTTTAATAATCACAAATCTCACGCCATAAATCTTCCGACATTGCCTCTATCTAAACATCTCGCTCTCCCAAAACACTCGTTTGATAAATTGTCAGTGACGCTCCTAGAATCTGGATTTAAATAAAATCGCGAACGTGAACAGCGGGAATCCTACCTAATTTACCGATTCAACACAATTAAACAAGGAATAAATGAAAGCCCCGGTACTCTGGCATCGATTAAAATGCTAACAGACGAATAGCAACAGCGATGAGGGGACATATTTGTTTTTTTTTTTTTTTAGGTCCCAGACTTTATTGTTAGCAGTGGTACTGTGTTTGTGGCCGGAACTGGACCATCAACTTTTCTCTTTTATTTGCAGATTTTAATTTTTTTTTTCTACTTTTAACATTGTTTCATTTCAGGTCTGACTCATGCATGCCCCACGAGACAAAACAAGTGACCGTGCCGTTTTTTTTTTTTTTTTTTTTTTTGAGACAGCATTTTAGTTTGCGCGTTAACTGTCGTCTATTGTACGCTATCAATCAGGTCACCCCTGCCCGCCCGGGAACAAAGTCTCCCTGCGCCCCCTCTCAAGAAGCTACAACCGTCATCCCACCGTCCTTGAAACTTGGCCCCGACCGTCAAGCTTCTTCACCCGGATACGAACTGCCCTACGCTTCCCTCTCACCAAAGCTCCAACCGTCATCCCGCCAAAATTTGGACCCGACTTTAGCATTGTATAAATACCACCCGCGTTCATCTGTAAAAGTTCTCCTGGCGAAGGCCGGACTCCGGCCGAAACGTCGAAGATTAAATCGTCCGTTGTTGCTGTTTTCACCAAGGGTTTTTTCTTACCAGTTATACCCACGCCTTCGGCCTCCCGCCACCATGCCCGTTATATATATATATATATATATATATATATATTAAATTTATCTACTTATTTATTTATTTTAGCCGCGGGCCAAACTGGTTAGCTAGCCTCTTTCATATTAATTCATACGTCAAACCTTCAATACAGAACTTGCGGAGCATGATGGAAAACATTCCATCGTATTATTTACGTCGAGGAAGCCTTCGTCTGCTTTTTTATTTTATGCTTCATCTCTAAAAACAGCGCGCGATGTTTGAAAAAATTTGCTCCTGATCAAGGGCACTAACGTGCGACTTTTTAAAGCGATAGCATTCTTTAGGTACTCAACCCGGGTTTTTCGATACGCTATTTGGCCTCGATTGCGCCGTGCGTACGTACGGCGCACGTATGCGCCGTGCGTATGCAGAGGCGCCTCGCGGCGGCGCGGCGCCTCCAGATACGCACGATGTCCGCATACGCAGGCGCCGGGCGTATGCAGATATGGCCCTCGACGTCGTCCTAGTAGTCGTCCTTCATGTTGTCCTAGAGGTCGTTCTCAACGCAGTTTTTGACGCCGTCCTCCAGAATGTCGTCCTCGACGTCGTTCTTGATGTCATCCATGCGTTCGTCCTTGGGATCGCCCTAGGGGCCGCACTGGATGGCATTCTAGAACTCTGTTTTTACTTCATCCTCAAGGACATCGTTCTCGACATTGTTATAGGGGTCGTCCCAGAGGTCGGCCTTTAGATCTCCCTAAAGGTCGTCTTAGAGGTCGCTCTAGGTTTCGTCTTCGACGTCGTCCTCACCAAAGCTCCAAAGCGTTCGTCCTCACCAAAGCTCCAACCGTCATCCCGCCGAAATTTGGACCCGACCGTAGCATTGTATAAATACCACCCGCGTTCTTCTGTAAAAGTTCTTCCTGACGAAGGCCGGACTCCGGCCGAAACGTCAAAGATTAAATCGCCCGTTGTTGCTGTTTTCACCAAGGGTTTTTTCTTACCAGTTATACCCACGCCTTCGGCCTCCCGCCACCATGCCCGTTATATATATATATATATATATATATATATATATATATATATATATATATATATATATATTAAATTTATCTATTTATTTATTTATTTTAGCGACGGGCCAAACTGGTTAGCTAGCTTTTTACATATTAATTCATACGTCAAACCTTCAATACAGAACTTGCGGAGCATAATGGAAAACATTCCATCGTATTATTTACGTCGAGGAAGCCTTCGTCTGCTTTTTTATTTTATGCTTCATCTCTGAAAACAGCGCGCGATGTTTGAAGAAATTTGCTCTTGATCAAGGGCACTAACGTGCGACTTTTTAAAGCGATAGCATTCTTTAGGTACTCAACCCGGGTTTTTCGATACGCTATTTGGCCTCGATTGCGCCGTGCGTACGTACGGCGCACGTATGCGCCGTGCGTATGCAGAGGCGCCTCGCGGCGGCGCGGCGCCTCCAGATACGCACGATGTCCGCATACGCAGGCGCCGGGCGTATGCAGATATGGCCCTCGACGTCGTCCTAGTAGTCGTCCTTCATGTTGTCCTAGAGGTCGTTCTCAACGCAGTTTTTGACGCCGTCCTCCAGAATGTCGTCCTCGACGTCGTTCTTGAGGTCGTCCAGGCGTTCGTCCTTGGGATCGCCCTAGAGGCCGCACTGGATGGCATTCTAGAACTCTGTTTTTACTTCATCCTCAAGGACGTCGTTCTCGACATTGTTATAGGGCTCGTCCCAGAGGTCGGCCTTTAGATCTCCCCAAAGGTCGTCTTAGAGGTCGCTCTAGATTTCGTCTTCGACGTCGTCATCTAGAACGTCGTCCTAAACGTCATCCTTGAGTTCGTCCTAGAGGTCGTCCTTAAGACCGCCATAGAGGTCACCCTAGACGTCGTTCTAGCAAGCAAATAAACCTGCGCCGCGCTTGCACAGAGAGGAAGTACACACATATTCACATTTGCTCCCAAGTTATAAAGCAATGACTCATGGCTGCGGCGCAAGCAGATAATCCCGTGCTGCGTTTACACGGAGCGGCAGTACGCACACATTCATGTTTGCCCCTAAGTTACGATGAAATTATTGGTTTGAGTTGAGCTGGTTGGTTCAAAGTCAATCATGGTGGTGAAACAGCATGTACAATAAACGATAACGCGGAGAGAGTATAAGACACACACACACGAAGCTGCAATGATGGTGGGAAACAGTTAGAACATTAAACGATTACACAGAGACGAAGCAATAACTTGATTTCGAAGTGGCGTGCTGCAGTCGCGCTGACGTCAATGATTGCGTCGTAAACAATTCATAAAATAAAGTGTGTACTCAAAATGTGCGTCGCCGTATTCACAGTGAGCTGTGTCGTGAGTCCCAAGGCGAATGTTATCGCAATCCATAGACAACAAACAATAGTAGTTTCTTCAGGCAATACTTCTTTAAATATCGCGTGAGAATTTCAAGATTTGTTTAAAGCTGGAAAAAATTAGAAATGCCAAAACTTCCGCAATGGAAACGACCCGGTCGTTCTAAGCAAGCTCTACAACTTTTGTATTGAAGGGTTACCGCATACAATATTATTTAGAAAGTAAACTAATTAATATTTGTTCATTAACCAGTATGGTACCTCGCAAAGATACCTTGGCTTGTTCAGTAGGTATCTAATACGAAAACCCCTTTCGTAATTGACGTGCCGATTATGAGAAGGTCGGAACCACCGCACAATGGCGAAACAAGGGCATCGAGGAAATTGCAAGTCATTCGATTAGATTGCGAACATCCGAGCGCGGCCAACATTACGTGCCGACGAGCCAATCAAACAGCGTTAAAAGTGCAACGTCAGCGCGCGCATCACCTTTTTCTTTGGGTGTGTTTTATCCAGTGTGCCGTGACGTCGCTGTTTAAGTCAGCCATTGTGCAGGGATTCCACAGCTGCCAAAAGAAGGCAGTATTTCGAAATGGGTCTATAATGCATTGGTTTGACTTTTTGTTTTCTTTTCAAGTCTTGGCACAAGCTGGCTGAAACACCTTGTATCACATTGGACCGTACGAAACTTCCGTCAAGCTTTAGCGGTCGTCAATCGGTGACTTGTGCCAGTAATGGTGTGTCGTTCGTGGTTTCCGCCTTAACGACAACGCTGGGGCCCTAATCTGAACACTTGGCGGAAAAGTCGGCGAGAAATCGGGCAACTATGATTGGCCGGCGCCAAGGTCAAGTGCGGCGTCGGCTAATCACGGACGCCAGATTTCTCGCCGGCTTTCTCGCCAAATGTCCAGATTAGGGCCCCTGATAGGTGTCCCCGCCACGACTGCTGCAGCTCGGAATGCGGTAGGCTAATGGCGCTGGGGTCGCCTCCAGACCCTAAACCGGAGGGGCGATAGACCCGGAAATGGCGGGGAGCGGTGCTCGACGAGGTTTAATAGACGTAGTACCCTTCTCTAAAGCCGCATCCACGCTGCTCACGCACTAAATAAGACACGGTGCTCACTACGGACATAATGGCAGAAATATATCCGGCCAAGCCTCACACACAATCGAAGCATGCTTGCTTCCTACGTATGAAAGTTTTGAACATGTCTGCAGAAAGTTCTTGTTCCACCAGCGTGACAGGACCTCGATACAAGAATGAAACACGCTTCATAACAGCGTTTCCAGACTGTCTTTTGTATGATGCACTAGCAGCGATACCACAACCTTACTCTGAGTTGGATGTCTGCTAGACGCAATCGGGTTTCGGTATTGTCGTGGTTAGGTAGGCTAATTAAGGGCGTGCGACTTGAGTGACTCCTTCGGATCTAGGAGTCGGCTGCGCTCGAAGTTGCTGTGAAACGGAGTACATATTAAAAAAAAATAATAATCATGTTACACCGAGGTTGGCTTCGCTGCCTGGCTATGTGTATTTCAATGCCAGTGCCGTCGAGGAAACTACAGCTTTCACGGGAAATAGACAGGGGCAATCGGGCTGTGCAAAACAACGTTTCTTACCAGCCACTTTTATTTTCTTCGGCGGCGTCACAATCGCGGAGGAGTAAAGACTGGATTTATGGTCGCCGTTGTAAATTTCCCCTCGATTCGGGCTGGAGCCATGCCTGTATACCAGACCGAGGGATTGTTATTTTTTCAAAACAAGACCGCCGAAACCCCAGGAATTTGTCAGCTCCAGATCGGTTTCTCTTTATCACGTGGTTTTGGTTTTTTGGTTTCTCCATCGCTCTGCCTAAAGCTTATTATCAATTTTTTATTCTGGATTTACCGTTTATTTTTTCTGACTCCTCGCGGGTTCCAGCATTTCATTTCGCTGTCAAAAGAGGCACATATATTGTGCCATTGATTTTAAAATTCTCAAATAATGTATCGGCTTGATTTAGGCGTGTCGTAATACCTCAAGTGCTGTAATATACGAAGGGTGCCTCTACAAAAATTATAATTCTACTCTGCTTTTTTTTTTTTTCTACAGCGAAGCCAAATCTGCTAACGCGAATGAGTGGCTTTACCCATACACAAGATATACTGTCCACACACTAGTGGAACATCTGTAGCTACTTTAGTTGCACAGGGACCTATCATCTAGAACGGAGTGGCTACTAGTGCTCGTGCCATGGCAAAGGTCGTGTTTGTAATTATTTTTTCCTTGAGAGTAACTAGGTATTGAAAATGAGGCTACTGCCCCCGCCAATCAAAGGCGCAGAGTAAAGCATGTTACATTCCTCAAGATAAGGCGTGTACGTTCGATGATACGCTGTGACGTTTTTTATTGCTCCGATGTTCTGATTGGCTCGCTGGAACTGTTGATTTTGAAATGTGTCCAAGTTATTACAAGCTCGTGAATTTTCGACGTCCCTCGCGCCGGTCGCGCTTTAGTTGCGTTTCACGCATTAGTCGCGAAATATCTGCCCGCACCTTTCGCTAACCTACGTCTCTGTTGATGTCGAGAGCCCACAGGTATCGAGCGACCACACATTTGCTTACCAATTATGAGTTGGTACGTGCATTGTCAAGCTTGCTAAACACACACTTCCTCTATCGAAGAAACGGCGACCGCGAAACGCTCGACTAACTGTTTTTTTCTCAGTTTCACCTGTCGCCTTTTTTTTTCAATAGTTCGTTAACTATACATCAATTCACTCTGCTCACAGATCATACAAAACAACACGTTTTGAACGCGCTTTTAATGTGCTTTGATACAACGTAAATGTATTTGCGTTGTGTGCACGTTTAAAAAGCTGGAAGTTACTCAGTCGCAACGTACGCCTGGAGTCTCAACTGTAGATGACATGTTTTGCCAGCGCAGTACCACCTCCATAGCACGGGGCCTTTAACGCGGATCGCACGGTAGTTATTCTACGCGGCCTCGCGACATTACGATGCTCGTTCCCATTGAAAGGAGGCATGGAGGAGGATTGACCCAGGACCCCCGGGCTCCGGCAGCGCAAGTTCTCGCTCCACAAGCTTAGGGTTAGGGTGCGTTAACTCACTCAGACACTGACGCCCCAACAAGCATATCGTATCGCTTCAACTTTTTTTTTTCACTTATTAATTATCTTGCGAATGATTTTGCTTCTCTGTCTCTCTCCCTCCCTCTTTCTCTTTTTCATCTTTTTCTTCTCCCTTTGTCCGTCTCCACCATTGTGCGCTGTCGTCCGGATAATTCCAATGCCGGGGCGAGCTCCGATCTACGCTCCAGGAATGCTCCTGCTCCTTTTGGACGGCCGTTTTACCCAGCGTCACCGCACCTGCGGAGACGAACCGCTGCTCAAAATCCCCATTGTGGTAAACGTAAAGCTGCGATCACACAGCTAATACAACATGCAAAGGACGGCCTAGAGACACTCTCTGAGGCGCGTTTTTTTTAATGTATAAAGATACTCTCTTATTTGTCGTGCAAAAACTGTCTGAGACATGTCCCAAGCATACAGATGTAGCAAGCGAACATGCCTGGGACATGCGTAAGGCGTGACGGCAGATACTTCGGCCACCATGTCTGCAGCGAACAGAGTGTTTTTAGTATAATGCATGTGCGGTGTCACTGAGACTTTGCCACGCAGCTGAGGAAGACGGTACGTACAACTTGGAGGACGCTTAAGCTTCGTCTTTAAGTGTAAAACGCGATAGCTAAACGTGTAAGTTCCCACTTGTTTTTGAGCTGTGCGAGCGTCTCTGCGGGGCCTAGAGAGCTCCTAGTCTGGCAACCGAAGGGTCGTGGGATCGAATCCCGCCTAAAGCTCTTCAATTTTTTTTTTTTTTTTTAATTTAAGGCAAAGGTGTTTCTTTGCAAAGGAAAATTATTTTAGACATGCGACGACCTCTAATTCGCATTACATGTCACGGTTTGATCACTTTCATTCCACGCGTGACGTGAGGATTCACAAAAGCGTTGTAGGATTTTTTTTTTAAATTCCAGCGCGATGTTATGTAGCTCTGACGTCATGACCATATTGACCAATCGAAATATTTTCATCTCAACGCCACCGATGCCGGTTCCTCTGCGAGACGAGCTCCTTAACGCTATCACGTTAAAATATCGAACGAACAAACACTCCCGAAAGATCGTCCACCTCGTGACATCTCCTTTCTTTTCTGCCCAGGGTGCGTAAGCGCTTATTCTATACCCTATGGTGTTTCCCGTAAAATAAAAACAAAAATAAAAACGAACACAAGAAACACGCACACACATATGCAGTGTACGCGACAGTACTCTACAACAAAGCGTTTCACTTCGAGTCGGAACCGAAGGTATATAACAATCTACCATAAAGCCGCCACACCCTACTCATACATAATACAAAAAATAGGGTGTTCGCTTCTGGCATAATGTTAGGGTTATATGTGGACACGCCTGAAATATGTTCTAATCGTGTTTGCTTTATACATATGCGTGCTTCAAACATGTCTCCAAAAAGTTTTTTTTTTTTTTTTTTTGACTAATGTGTTAGAATTGTTACACGAAAAGCAGCACGCTTTAGAAAGTCTCAGCAGACTGTCTTTTGTACGGTGTTTTCTCAGTGTGATAGCGTCGTGCCTCATTGTCACACGAGTATTGGACCGACCCGCAGACAGTTGTAGTGACGTAAACGCGGTCTGGGCACTTGATTAGACGGTCATTAGAAGACGACTATGATGAAACGTGCTCGGGCAACGGGGGGCTCGAGTGACCGAGCTGAACTGTATATAGCCTTCCTTCTGCTTCATTTTAACGAGGAACAAAAAGGCAGTTGGTCGTGCAGTTGGCGCTGCCCTCTTCCATCTTTCCTCCTTTCTCCGGATCAAGTGCCTTAATTGGGTCTAAGCGGTGGACGAGAAGAAATTGATTAGTCTCTGCCCGAGTCAATTTAGGAATCGGGAACGCTGGAAGAGCGCGGCCATCTTTTCTTCTTTCCCGTTATTTTGATTACTGCCGTAGTCGTAGCGACAGACATGGTTGGTATGCCTGGTTCTTTTCTCGCCTTTTTATTTCGCGTCGAAAGTATCACTTGTCGGAAGAGGCAAATCTGTCCCACCCTTGCCTTCTCTTGGAATGCACCCTTTCTTCGTTTTCGAAATTGTTTCTCGTATTTTTGTTTCTTATCTGATTCTTTGCAGTGTTATTTCGACGACTGAAAAAAAAAAGTGAAGCTCCAATTTCGGGCGCATTTGTTTCGTATATTTTTTGATAATGTCTCGTAGCGTAATCATCTCACGGCTTTTGCTTTTTTACAAGCTGACAAATGTTTAGTTTTGGTTATTGAATATAATGTATTTCATCTTGTTTTACTCACAGTCCGTCATAAAAATACACGTGTCGTTTTGTATGTTTCACTTGAAGTTTGTTTGAGTTTTTTACATTTTACTGAGTCGCGGAATATGTCAGAAAATGCACGAAAAAGCGTGCAATCGTGACAAGGGGAGACTTTTGTTTAATGTGATGTACTTTCACGATGATAAAGCGGCTGGTTGATGGAAGCGTATCCGTGCCCTTCTCAGTGTGGGCCTTTTAAATTCGGAATACTTAAAGCGAGCGTAAACACTTTGTTAGCTTTGAGACGCGATAGCTGGCAATTCTATGGAACCTTTGGCACCCATCAGGAACCCTCGAAAACACACCACGATATGGCAGAATTGATTTTGAACAATCTTGTAGACTGCTTTCTGTCGTATCGGGCTTCCGCGACGTTTCGTGACCGCGTGCTACAGCAAACCAAATTAAGCCCGTCGTGATAAGTAGCCGTGGTCCCGAGACGCTGCGCAGTTATGGAGCGAAATAATGTGAGCATAAAAGTAGTGAGCTTTATACTTCGTTTCAGCTTCGCTCCGAGCGCGGCCGATGTAATGAGCCGAAGGGCCAATCAAACAGCGAAGAGGCACAACATCATGGCGTGCTCTCTGCAGTTGATAGGACCAGCGGGTATTCGCCGTTTCTCTGTGCGTGCTCCTACGCCAGCTAGTCCTATAAAGCGCAAAGAGCAAGCCATGACGTTGCGCTTTTTGCGCTGTTTGATTGGCCCTTCGGCTGATAACATCGGCCGCGCTCGGACCGAAGGTGAAACGAAGTATAGTAGTGCGCATACGAGCAACCTCAAGCACTGTGCGTGTGCGTTAGCGTAGCGTATGCCGCACTGCGCGTACGCGGGCGCCCAAAATCGCGTCTTGGATTAGCGCAAGGCGACGACGCGCATTCTCTGCATTGAGGATGCAACGCGAGCGCAAACGCGCAGTGCTTGCATTTGCTCCTATACGCAATACTAAAAGCGGTGGCGATCATGACTTGTGGTTGTTGTGTTTTTGTTCTGTTTTGATTAGAGCTATAAAAATGGAAGGACTGGTTTGGGTTGTTTGATGTTGTATATTTTTGTTGTGATTTTGTAAAAAGTTCTGTAGTTCTGTAAAAAAGAAAATGAGAGAATAGTGTACACAGGTAACGAAAGGTTAACTAGTCGTTCTCGCGATCTCTTTTACTCATTATATCTCTTCTGTCTAGTGCCAGATTAACACGGAATTAAAATCTTAACGCGTTCTTCAAATTTCCTTAGTACGTTATTGCATAGTTACTTACATATTCGCATGTGGACGTATTAATTAAACGTGTTGGTTCATTGATTGCCATTATGTGATATACCTTGCTATAGCTCGTTCTCGCGTTTGTCGTTTGAGTGAATCATGACAGCCCTTTAGTTGTTTGCGATTATTTTAGCGTATGGGTCACTTCTACGATTTTCTTTCTGTTTCCTGTATCCTATACTTTGCACAAACTGTTTGAGTTATAACAAAGGTAGCCTTGTTGTTTCCCTTTTTTTCCTAATAACAAATAGATGTTGGAAAAATTGCCTGTAGTATTCTCAGTTGTGAGCTTATAACCGTTATTCAAGCTTGAATTGCGTGAACAGAATAAGTCCATATGTATTGTTGTGTGCGTGTTTTTTTTTACTTTCTTGTTTTGTTTTACAAATATCTGTATCTGAAGGGACCGCCCGTTCTCACGCACAAGCACTGAAGTGCTTTTGTGAGACGCATTTTTGTAGTTGATAATGCAATTCAATGCAAAAGTGCAAGCAAGCTGGATAAGAATGACGAAAATAATCCCTGGAAAAGGGGAACAAGGGGGGCAAAGACAAATACAAATTTCCAAACACAACCAGGTGACTGGTGTGCGACCAAAAAATATCTGCCTGGGGCGGTTTGCTCATCTTGCGGCCGCGGCCGCGGCCAAGAGGGATTTTTATGTCACGTGACCAGCTTCAAGGGGACAAGGAAGTACCTAGCGTCCCTGCCTAATGGCAGAGAAATCCGTGCCACTTCGAGTACGGATGTCTAATTTCACTCGCAGAAACTGACTGCCGATGCTTTTAACTGGAGTCTAATTAACCGCGCCTTTATACTTTAGGAGCGGCAGGTAAATTTAGGGCAAGGAAAGGTAAATATTAGCCAAAACAAAGGAAAAATCACGCGAGATAAAAGCGGTGGCAAAATATTTATATCTCCGCTCCAGCGCTGGAGACCGAAGCCTTCTGCTTTAGTCGAGAGGTAAAAGCGCCAGTACTTGTCGTCGCGGCGTGGAAGTTCCGGATTGAAACCTCGCCAGAAACCTTTCTCTTTTGTATTTTTCTCTCATGCTTATTTTGTCGAAGCTTTTTTTTTTTAATTGGCATAACTACAGCGTGTATAAGTACGAATTAGGCGCCTCCTGTTATTGAAAGGAGTCGTAGCAAGAGCGTTGTATATTTGAAAACATAAAAGGGCATGTAGTTGCTGGGGGAAGAAAGCTTTTTTCGGCCCCATTTCTGTTAAAGGCATGCCGATGCAGTATTTTTTTTATTTTTACCTCTCCATTTTCAGTAAAGCGCTCTACCAACTGTGCTAACCAGGAGTAAGACGTCAGCAGACTTGTACCGTACGCATTACAAGTAATCAAATTACTTGTAAACGATTACTTTTTGGAGTAATTTTGTAATCAGTTGATTACTTTTATTAGGCAGTAATCACAAGAGTAATCTGATTACTTTTTTAAGTAATAAAATTACTTGTAACCGTTACTATTTTTCCACGGGACCCCCTTCCCCCTGGGCACACGCCTTTTTTTTCTGAAATTACAAAAATAAAATTTGCTTTTTTTTCCGAACGGAAAAATGAAAGATTTTTGCGGAGGTGTAGGAAACGAGGTCAATCCCTTTCTTTGTACAGTTTCTGTGGAATGTCCGTTTTTTTTTTTTTTTTCGAGCTGAGACTGGGAGTGGGAAGCCCCAGGGAAGCCACAGTGCGTGACAAAGGCCATTCAGGGCGAAGTTTGAGGGAGCAGAATGTAGCTTTGCAAGTCCTTCGTTCAAAGTAGCCCCCTCACGCACACACACACAGAACTAAAAAAATTTAAAAAATCCTGCTCAGGGTACCTACTCGCAGCCCGTAGGAGAACCAGAACCGAAGAATGCCTAAAGCGGATGCAAAATATAACAAAGCCAGTTGAAATATTTCCCCATTTCCCCTACGTGGTCTTTGTGACAAGCAATGTTTCGAGTTGAGAAGTGGTCGGGGCGATCTCTTCCGCTAATAGATACTACAGATGATCCGTTTCAAATCCTGGAGCTGCTGCTCTTTTGACTAACATGCGAGCTCATCCACATGTGAATAATAAAATGAGCGACGCAAACTTTAAGCGACAACCCTTGCTCAAGCTTAACAAGATCTATACTTTGTCTCACTTTAGCATGGACTATTGTTAGCCGCGCGTGCTAAAAGCGCGAGCTAGTTGCTTCCAATGAAGCCTCGGCGGCTGCACGAGATAGAGCCCCCTCCGCTTCTCCCCCCCCCCCCCCCCTCCCACACACACACACTGGCGAACGCCCAAATCATTAAACTTCAAACGAATTCTATGCTTGTGTCAGCATTGTGAAGGTGCAACGACCACGAAGAAGGAACCAGTTTTTCGTCTTCAATACTTGTGCAAATGTGAAATATAGGTTGGAAGTAGTTTATTGTTATGAGCGCTAAAGATGTGTCTTCACACAATAAAGTAATCGGAAAAGTAACGGTTACTTCTTTAAGTAATGTCCAATTACTTTTGCCGTCGAGTAATCAAGCAATCTAATTGAATACTTTTTAGCCAAGAGTAATAGTAATTGTAATCGATTACTTTTTTTAGTAACGGGAACAAGACTGGACGTCAGTAGAGCGAACGTGTTTATCAGCTGCCACCAGTCTAACACCAACAAGGGTAAACGGCCTGCATTTCAAGTTTATGTTGATAATGCAATTAATGCAAAGGTGCAAGGGAGCTTGCACCTCTGCATTGCTTGCACGCTTGCACCTAGCGAACTAAAAGTAGTCGAAATACCTGGGCACGTGGGGGGAGGGGGGGGGGGTTCATTTTCGGATTTCCCCTTCTTCCAGAAAATTAGACCAATGAGAATAGTTAATTTTGTGGAGATTTCAAACGTTACTATTATTGCGTTTTTTGACACGGTGTGCAAAATTTTTTTTTTAAAACGTCAAATCTTTGGGTGCGGGGTACGTACTACAAAAATTGTCGCTTAAAAACGCCATCCGACGGCGTTTTCAAGCAACAATTACTGCTGTATGCTAGAAGGCGCAAAAAGAGGGCATGTCACGATCTTTGATTGGATTTCTAATATGCAAATCGGCCGCCCATGAATGTGATTTAAGGACTTTTGGAATGCTTAGAACCCTTAGATTGAGTTATCACCATAAAAAGACGATCGCAGAATCCACTTCAGTGTCCTTTAAAAAACAATTAAACATTAAAGGACATGGCATTTTCTGTACTTTCATAGCCGTCAACTGTCCTATGCTTACTTACTTTTTAAGTTTTCACACTATAACAACCTTCAAACCTCAAAAAGTAACGTAATAATTCTTGAAAATAATTTTGGGCTGGTGTTTAGTTTCTGCAAATATTAATGGGAGATATTTTGTGTGGTACTCATTTCTATGGCGAAACACTTATGATGATATATTGCCCTTTTATTTAACTTTTTCGTATTGAACGTGTAATTTTATATTGTGAAACATGCAGATTGTCGATTTCTACTGAGGTAGTTTTGTTCTGTGAAACAAAAGTTTGCATAAAGTATTGAAGAGGACGCATTTGTACGACACTATTGCCGTGATTTAATTTAGATATGCAATTTATTCGGCTGTATGAATCATTCACATTTTCACAAAAACAAATACGGATGATGCACCAAACATCCACTGGACAATTATGTGCATATGCGTATACATATAATTTTGTCGAACGTGTGTGCCTCCTTTCTGCCTGTATAATCTGGCTGCCTCGGGCCTCTGAATTGCAGCCCGTGTTTTCGAACAGGTTATTTCGTGTGTTGTCTGTCGTATTGCTCCTGCGTCTACTTCCTCCCTTTCCTCTTGTCGTAATGCTGTCTATTTTCATCCCTATCTTGTTACCGCGGGTTCCGGTCTGCCGCTTGCCAACACCCCAAAAAAAGAACGACTTGCATGGCTCTTACATAGAAAACGAACGTCGACATTCTGTTCAAATCATGCAGCTGCTACCGGAATCACGCTTGAATGAGGGCCCGGGAGACAAGCAGCGAACAAACAATGATTCCGTTGAAACTATGTTCGATCCGAGGGGAGGTTCAGTTCAGTTTCCGGGCGGCGGGGGACCCGCGTCTATTTCTTTCGTTGGGCCTACTAGATAAACGATAATACTCCCACAGAGGGATGCTGAAAGGCTGAAGAACAGCCGAAAAAGAGGGGCAGCGGGAAAAGAAAGGATGGAGAGAAACAATGGCCAGTGCCCGCGAAGGAAGGACGCTGGTACGGGCAGCAAATGAATTCCCTACTTCGCGTAATCGCCTAGATGCAGTGGGGTTCTCAAATGAGATCAAAATAGCGGAGGCGAGCGTGCGAAAACCAGATGATAAGACACATGGAAGGAGAAAACGTTGGTGTAGGCGAGGAGGGCATGAATAAAAATTCGTCTGCGAAACACAAAGAGCGAGGTTGTCAAGAAGCGAACATCAGCAAAATTAAAGATATACATTTCCGCGTGCATTATCGAGAAGATACGCTTCTTTGTTCATCTAGAAGATTCGTGTATACTCTTACCCCGAGCATAACAGAGGACAGATGACCTTGCCTAGTCAGTTTCGCCTTAGCTCTTTCCCGAACACTCTAGGTCGAATATTGGAGATGACGAGCACAGTAGATAAAGAGTCGAGCGCCGTACTGCCGATTCATTCTCTGATTCTCTCTCGCGATAGCTAGCTGTTACGCCGACGCACCGTCGCTTGTTACTGCCGCCATCGACGCTCGCTGCTGCATTCTCGACGTTCTTTTTAGTTCCTGGCGCATGTTTGCCTCCATTAAATATTTTGTTCATTCCGTTTTCTAATGCCTCATCGTCTGTCATTCGTGACATTATGGGGGGGTGTTGGGTACCCCAACCCATGAAGCGCACCCTTTCGAGTACCCGTAGGGCTAGCTCGCTCATGGCGAAAGAAGGCTTTTAGAGGAGGAAGCCCACGCACAAGGAAGCCTCCGCTCTCAAGGCAAACTTACAGAGTTTTGTTTCCTGCCAGTCAAGAGCAAGACCAACCCGTCGACGAGACCAGCCATTAGCACCCAGTCACCGGCCAGCCTCAACTGCTCCGCCCGTCGTCTTCATGACTGTCGCCCCACGCAATCCGACGCCATTCCATGGTAAGCCTCACGAGGATGTGGAGGATTGGCTCCAGCATTATGAACGCATAGCCCGTCATAACGCGTGATTTGTAACTCATTAGGAAAATCTGTGATAAAATATGAAATAACTGTTTATGGGCACTGTGCCAAATACCTGCAAATAAAAGTTGAAACTCTTCAAAAATAGATATTCAGAAAAGTTGGTTGTCAAACAAAAAGAAAAAGAAAAAGCGATTTAATAGATGATATACATAAAGACGTAGGCGTATTTTACGTTAGTGATCAATTGAATTTCTACATAATTACAAAATTATTTTTAAGCAATTACAACAAAAAGAAAATATTAAAGAAAGAGCATTAATACGAAATAGGAAATATTTTGAACCTTAATATAGACAAAGTATGGAGAGGCTGAAAGAAAATATTATGTGCCAAAACTTTTTAACCAACTACCTGAAGAGCTGATCGAATGCAAACATCCACATCCAATAAACAAAATAGCACGAATATGGAACAATGGACAGAGGAACTAAAAAAATGTGACAATTAAAAAAAAGCTTTTTTTATACATGACCGTAACCACTGTATGAATTGTATTGATTATTAAAACAACGCTTTGAGATGTATTAGTAAATAGCAGTGTATACCTAATAAAGGCCGTTCAACCTGTTATTTTGTACCTGTGTATGAATTGCTTCTTTTTCTTATAAATTGTTTGCTTGATTAAACTCATAGAGAGTTGAAACTGTAAAATCATTCTGGTTGTTTGTTACCTGCCGCATCCCACGCACAAGCTTTATTGGCTTGTGTGGGTACAGAGCGAAATGTATTTAAAAAATAAAATACATTTTAGTGTATTGTATTGTATTGTAACGGATGGACTACAGAACAGCGCCTCCAAAATCTCTACTTCTCCCTGGAGAAAACCGCGAGGCACTGGTGTGAGAACCACGAGGCTTCGCTTACGTCGTGGGACGCCTGCGTTACCGAGCTGATGCCAACATTCATGAATCAGCGTCGTAGGCAGCGGGCCGACGATCTTCCCCAGGCGAGGACTCAGGCACCCAACAAAATCGTCACCAGCTTTGTCGGAGATGTCCTGCGGCTGAGTACCCGTGCAAACCCTTAAGCCATCGAGCACCGTTCACAACACCAGCTAGCGGGTATTGTGAATGCTAAGAGCTCGGCCGCGATAGGGCTTTAGTTGCCGCATTTTGCGTATCATTATATTACTCTATGGTCGTTCTCCGCTGTCTGGTCGGCTCCCTGTGTGCATATGAAACATCTCACGTCCAGGTACGTGTTCTTCGCTTGGAGCACACGGGTCCGCAGCATACTGCTTCGGACGTCCCAGAGCATTTCACTGCCCCTGCTGTTGTTCATGAAAGGCAGCCTCGTCACCTCCTGTTTATCTCAGGCGTACAGGACCAGCACGGGTTTTCGGCGTTCGACTTTCGCCCACCACCACGTCTCACTCAGGGTCACACTTGTGCAAATGCTCTGCTGCTGTTCCGGTCGTTCCACGGCCGAGTAGAGGCGTGCGCTGCTGATTTGCTTTGGCATAGCCAAGGGGGAGCTTATAGAGCTCCAGCAACCCCCCCCCCCCCCCTCCCCCCCCCGAAATCCAGTCGACCTTATAATATCCACACATGAATTTTGGGCCCACCTCCCCCTCTCCGAATCCCAAGGCCTCCCAGCCACCTCAACCCCCCCCCCCCCTACCTCTCCCCAAAAATATTTTTGGCAACGCCACAGTTACTTCGTACCGCTGTGCCAACAGGCGTTTTCGTCGTACCCACCGGGCTTGGACACTCCGAAGATGTGCGTACTTAAAGTCCTGTCTGGCCCAACGCACTTCACACATCCGGCTCAGGCGTCGCTTGAAGCCTAGCTTTGTTTAGGCCTCCCTGACCTTAAAGCTTTACGTGTCTCTTTGGACGGCCTCGTTCGGTTCTTTTCCGCTTGCTCCCAGTGTTGACCTTCCCTCCTGTCTTTGGCGCAGCTCGAGGTACTGACGGGTTCCTGATGAGTGGCACAACATATCATTGCCGAACGTTAACCCAGGCACTGCCGCCATTTTTCAGTCCGCTCGAGTGATCTCATTTCGGTTACATTCCCAGAGGGCCCTGGCTTTTGACAGGCCCTTTACCCTCCTTCTCTTTTCCTTGAGCTATCTCTCGTATTCTGGCAGGTAGTAGTGTCCTTTCTGTAGGTGTGTACCCAGGTGCTTGTACCTGCCCACCCATGGTACAGTGTTTTCCTGGGTGAACAGGTTGGCAGTCTCGTAATTCTCCGTTCCACCAAAATTCATCAGCACTGATTTAAGCGCGCAGAAACTGAGCCCTAGGGTTTATCCCATCGCGCCAAACTCGTTCATGAGCCCCTGTAGGTCCTGCAGCGAGTCAGCCATCAGCACCACATCGTCGGCGGAGATCACTTCGGGGAGTTTCCCTACATTCCTTTTCTCACCTTTCGAACACTCCAGTGTGAAGCCCTCCTTGCTCTGCCGCAGCTTCCTTTCTGTTCCTACTATGTACAGCATAAAAAGCAGTGGCGGTAGTCAACAGCCTTGACGAACGTGGTCCTTCTATATAAATATATATTGTTAACTAAGATAGGAAGGAGTGATTATTAATTTTATTACGTCAAATACAATATTAATACTGCTGAATTTGTCAATCTTTCCTCACTTCCAATATATACCTTTACGGTGCAGCCTGTTCCCACGGGGAGGAGTGGTTCCCTAAATACATTGAAAGACGGGCCCTCCCCGACATTTTCAAGCTGAAATAACGTGCCACTTCACTGCCGCATCTCGGAACTAGCACGGTCCTTAAATCAGCGATGGCTGTCGTCTTCCCAGTTTGGAATTCGAAACTACCAGTGAAACAAAGAGCTGGTTAAAAGCTGAGTCCGTCGAAACCAGTGACCGGGATGGTCTAATCGGTCAAGGCGTCGCCCCGGCTAAGCGAAGGTTGCGGGATCGATCCCCGCTTCTGGCAAAGTTTTTCGCCAGCTGTCTTTCTCTTTCCCTTCCCCTAACGTTGGCGTAGTAAAATTAATAACCGCTCCCACCCCTCTTCGTTTACAATATTAATACGGCTGCTCATGTTAACCTTCCCTCACTTGTAATATCCACACGTGACTAACAAGAATGAAGATAGGCTTTTCATCTCTAAAAGTGCAAGCTACGTGCATGTTAGACCACTTAATCGCTTACATTTTACGCCAGACCCCACCGTGGAGATGAAAAGCTTGTCTTTATTAAAACTTTGGATTGGGCTAGTTGGTTTATTGTGATATAGGGGATTGAAAAGCGCGAAAAAAAAACACGGACGAAAAAGAGACACATACAACACGGATTGGCGCTGTCGTTGGGGCGTTGTCTTTATTCTCCTTTTCCCTGAAGCCCACACATTTCACTGTCATCTTAAGCGTGAATTGGGAACTATGACGTCAATTTCGTTGCTTGTGCTCGTGCACACCGACGGCTGCTGGCTCGAACGGAAACATTGCGCGCCGCACTGAAATGCTTGGTTCAGCATCTCTTTAAAAGTGAAAAGGGTTACAATGACCGAGATTCTCACTCGGAGAGGGAGAAGAGGAAGCAGAAGATGAGAGGGGAAGACAGAATGCGCAATATAACAACACAAAGAAATTTCGACAAAAAGTGAAGGCAACAGCAAATACATTTGGAGTTTACGTTTATGACAGGCAGCGCGATGAATGAAACGCTGCAGTGTCCCCAGCCCATGTAAGACTATAGCTACCATAACGAGGGTTGCCATCTTCTCAAGTTAGCAGTTTTGGTTTCGCCGTATACCGCCGAAAAAAAAAACGTTTTTATAGGATATCTACAAAAATACACAAGGCATCGGGAAACTAGTACACCAGGTAATGGACCCTTTCAATAAGAGTCATCTAGTAGCAATCTCAAAAACTCCAATGTTGCCCCACCAATGTCAGTGACAGGGTAATCATATAAACATCTAGCTATTATAATGTTGTTTCTACAAATATAATTTATTAAACTGATCAATTACATAGCCAGTTTGGCAGCGAAGGAATTTCGCGTCCGCGTCGGCCACTGTCCAGGCCGTCTCTTCTCCCTCACTCTATGGCGGGGTCCTCTCGGGGAGAGCCCATGTATTTATTCGGCCAAGTAGCCGGGGCTGTCGGATAGTGTCGGGTATCTCCGGTGCGTGCGCGGCAGAGACTCCTCGGACCAGGAGTTTGACTTGTGTGCGGCGTCGTGGAGACGAACAAGCCACTATGAAATAAATGAAGCACCTTCAACTTTGTGAGTCAGGGCGACGCACAAGAACCAACATCCCACAATCAAATCAATAAATTCCTTGCTTTATGCTTTTGAAGACGTTCGCTTGTACTGGTGTGGAGAGGATGCGTACTGCCGCCAATATGGGAGCTAGATAAGGAAGTTCGACAGGCGGGAGCGCAGGCTGAACAGTATTGTGATGAAAACGATAGATGGCTGTATGCCCGCTAGACAAGTCATCCCGGCTATCTGCGCGTAGGTATGGTTAGCGCTGAGTATTATTTCCTCTCTTGTTATAAATACAAACGGCTACGTTTTTGTTTGTGTGTGTGTGGGGGGGGGGGGGAAAGGGGGGGGGGGGGGGAGAGGAGAGAGATGGCCATGGTACTAAATTTCTGTTGCACCACAAGAAGGCAAAGAAAATCTGCTTTTCACTTACATTTAGAACATACGCGCTTCCAGCAGCGCGTGTGTTGAAAGCTCACATAGCTATTTAATCTTGACTCAGGTTTCCACAATATTGAAGGTTTAACTGCTAGCATGTTCCCTAATTGTCAAAACGCGTATAGCGTTTTTTGTTTACATTCGTTTTGTCAATGACTTGAATTGCGCACGTTTCATCCGTTAAATGGGTCATGTGCCTGAATTCCACGATAAAGAATTTGGGGACTGCTAGGGGCGCTGCATCCAGCAGGCGAATCAGCGGTCCCCAGAATGTTCATCGCGCCTCGCGTCCCTTTCTATCATTGCTCGCATAAGGCGCCCGTCACACTTCCCCTTCTTTAGCACCATAGCCTCCATTAGAACATGCGGTTTGGCATCTGGAAAAGGTAGGTAGACTGACTCTTGAAAAGGATCTTTAGACGGAACACTGCCTGCGCTAAAAAAACAGTCGTAACCCTAAACTCGAGAAAACAGACCAGAGGTTATCCTTTAGCTCATATATGAGCATCTCCTGTTTCCAACACTCTTCGAACCTAATTTTAAAGGATTTTGAACGCCGTCTTCTATTCCGAAGTATTCGAAGCACGTTTTGAAATTCTTTCTAAGATATATTTCCCAGTTTTAGTCTGCTTCTTTCCTATTTTCGATATGTCTAGCCTCTTCCCCGATTTCGAAGTAATGCTAATGCCTTTGCCAGACCACAGCCTCGTTAAAGATTGAACGTAGTTACGTCTGACAAGGATCCTCGTGTTTCCAGGCTTCATTACGCGCAAGTGCTCTTGCAAAAAAAAAAAAAAGGCAGCACAGACCATAACGCCAGCTAGAACCTCATCAAAGGGGTTGCATTAGGCAAATGAAGTAGAGCTTTCAGGAAACGAAGTGGTCTCGAGCTTTCTCGACGCTCGACGGGAACGCGCGGGACCCCAGTGAGAAAGCGGAACGCTTGCTCTCCGCTTTATCTGGAAGGCAGAAAAACGGAGAACGCGGAGAACGTAACAATTGCTTCAAGTTTCCCTAGAACAGTTATTCGTAGTTCTGCGATTATAGAGGTGCAATAATAAGAATAACCATTTTTGCGAGGCTTCCACTACCTTTAGGCAGCTCTGTGGTAAATTGTAGCTCGAAAAGTTAGCAAGACGATATATGCGGTCTTTTTAAAGGTCTCACCCATATCTTTGACCCTTCGGTATATGCTGACTGTTCTGTAGCGAGTAACACAACCATATAATCTAGGCGAGCTTCAGAAACGGAGCATTTGGCGTGCCCCAGGAATCTTCTAATGGCTGAAATTACTGCATCGGCCGATGAGAACGGGAAAGAACAAATCACGTAGAAAGAAGCGAGATTACGGTAGATCACTGCATGCTTTTCTTAAGTCCTCAGTAAATTTAATAAATCCTTCTTCAGAACCACAAAAACAATTGCGGAGACTGGTGGTCGTAATTGATCGACAAGCGCCATGCGCAGACCAGGTTCTCTGGGCTTCACAGAAGCGACAGTCGGCTCGCTCATTAAACATTGATCATGTCGATTTCACGTAGAAGACAAGGAGTGTGTATTCGCACCAACAAACGTCATAAACTTGTGGACAGTCTTGTAGACCATACCGAAACAAATCAACCTATGACAATTAGAATTACTTTATTTGAAAAATGTAACTGAATACAGTAATTAGTAATGGCATCACAAAAGTAATTGAAAAATTGCCAGAAAGTAATTAATAGCTTTTTACGTTACTTTTATCACGAAATCAAAAGTGAATACGTATGTCCAAAGGGGTTACATGTTTTTCGTTTTTTTTTTTTGTCATCCACACATTGTTAAGCTTCAACAGCAGTTGTCGTTCGAAGTTCTCGTCGGTCATCTGTTCATGTTTCTCGGTGAAGATATCTGCCCCGACGTTGAAGACCTTTACGACGGATGCGCTCAAGGGAAGAGCGGTGTTGAAGCGCACAAATACTGTCATGTTGTATTACACCTGAGACTGCGGTGGATGAAAACGGAAGAACTTTCAGTAGAAGGAACAGACACAGAGACGTTCTCTGTGTCTGTTCCTTCTACTGAAAGTTCTTCCGTTTTCATCCACCGCAGTCTCAGGTGTAATACAACATGATTAGCTACCACCAGCTCGCCTGCACTCTCACCGTCTTTTCACAAATACTGTGCCTACAAGTTCGTGATTACGCGCAGTGCTTCGATCACTGTTGCGACCGCCTGCGAATTCGTCCGTGAAAAATCGTCGGTGGACAGATTCTCCGGAGCGTCCGCAGAGACGGCGTTCTAGGGTACGTTCTGTACAGGCGCACGTTGGTGTACTCTTTCGAGATGAAAGGGGGAGGGGTCTCTGTCGCAGCTAGATAAGGTTAGTTCAGACTGGAGTCGTCTATGCCGCGGCAAACCGGGATCATAACAACCCGTACACAGAAAACGAGGGACTCTCGAAAGCTCGACAGTCAAAACCTTTCTCGGCGCGTTGACATTCCAATCATTCTGATATTTTGTAAAATATTTTAGTAGTTTTAGGACTCAAAAAAGAGTCCAACGTTGGTGAAACATACACGAGTGACGTACGAGCAGACAAAGCGCTTTTTACGTACAAAAATGTAATCGCAATAGTTTTAGATCTTTCAGAAACATATAATTGATTACTTGTAATTGATCACAAAAAGTATTAATTAAAATAAAGTGAACGTTACCGAAACAAAAATTGGGGCGTTAAAAGGTTCAATAAAATTTAATTGATTACATGTAATCATCTACTTTTAACTCGCTACGTCTGGGGGAAGGGCATGTACGAGGGGAGGCCGTAAGGACCAACACATTTGACACACCTCGCAAAATTCAAACAGAAATCGCAAACGTAGTTTGCAATTTTTTTTTTTATGCTCAACAGGAGGTAGTGAAATGTTCAAAATAAAGCAAAATCGGAGACCGCGTATTTCCTACGTCCTATACCAAATGTTTGTCGTCTGCACATTGGTGTACGAGCCCGCTCCCGGAAGGCCTGCTGAACACAAAAACGCTAAGAACCAATAGTAGAGGCTGGCGATCGTCAATATAAAATCGATAATTAATACTTTGAACGAAATACATAAAGAATGACCACCTGGGAGCAAGATCCCAAATCAGAGTGCACAGACGAGGAGGATGTGGTATAAGGCATAAAAAATGCACGGGCGCTATTTTTGTTCTCCTTTTATTATTTTACCCCATCTGACTTGAGTTCTGAAAAAATAGACATAAACTTATTGCGAAACAAAGCTCGTGCGCTCAGTTTGAGGTATATGCGTTTGGAATTGGAATTTTGTAAGGCGTGTCAAATGTGTCGGTCCTTACGGTTGCACCCTGTACGTTAATAAAAGTGACGCGAAAACACATATATCTGAGTTGGTTTTCGCGCGCGACTGTGCAATTATCTGTTCGTGCTCGCGCGCGCTCTTGTGTGCTTAGTAACGTGTTTACGTGTTTCTGAGTGTATGTATGTTCGTGGGCGGCGAAGAGAAACGATTTTTGATGCGGCGTTTAGTTATAATACAATGTCTCTTTCATGATTTCACTGACAGTAGTGGATGACCTAAACGTCCAGCTAGGCACGTGCGTACTCGAGCGTCAGAATTCTGTCCCGGAGTGCTCATCAATTTAGATTCTGAAATTTAAAAAAAAAGAGGCAAGGGGACGTGCTCCAGAGTCCACACCTTTTTATATTTTCAATTTTCTGCGGCGACGTAGGGTGAGGAACACCGGTCGATCAGCTTTTCGAAAAGTTATTTTCAGGATCAATAGCTGCTGAAGTTGTCGCAACCCTACCGTCTGAAATCCTATATCAATCGCTCCGTGCATTCTCAGTCAGAATATTGTGAAATATAATCGAACAGGATAGAATACCAGTAAGCGTTGAAATAGGAAAAGGGGAAGACTGGATTTAATAGTATTCCTAGCTTTCTCCCAATAAATAAAAGAAAAAAGAAGCGCGAATGACGCCGTTAGGTTAACCTTTATAGATATATATATATAAAAACACATTACTGGAAATAGGCAGAAATTAGCTGACGTCCTATACTTGAGGCTCTCTTAGACATCGACGTTGAGCGTACCGAACGCGGCGTGGCGCAAGGCATACAGATACGGATTGGTAGCAGATATCGAGCTCCTGCCCACCGGTCAATGAAACGAGCGCGTTCGGCGCTACACTGCGTTCGATGCGCTGAACGCCGGAGTCTAACAGGGCCTTTAGTAGCACTCAAAACAAAAACGAAATAAGGATAATGGATTGAAAACTCAATAACATAACGGAACGCAGTCGCGTGCTCAAAGAGTATGGTCGAAAGTAAACAAAAAATTAGGGTTATTGTATTTTTTTATAGTTTGGTCCCAGCGATGTTGTGCGGTCTTTTTGCCCGCCTCTAGTAAAGAACGCCATTTTTACGTGAAGCTACAAAAAAAAAATCCACAAGCTGCATTACTAGAGAGGGACAGGGGAGCCCTTCGTATATAGGCATGAATGTCACACTGGTGCACAGTCGACGTTTAGCAATCATGCTAGAAGTTGAACGAACCGAAAAACTCCTCATTCATTTCCCGCGTGTCAATAGCGATCCCTTACTGAAGGCGTCTGGAGTCGCATGTTGAGAAACGAACTCCCAGAGACATGATGCGCCCAAACGATATAGTAGAAAATCAATAAGTAGACGTACTGCCACAGCGCTGCAGCTAGCGCTGCTCAGAAACCGATATCCAAAGCGGCAGTTGCACGGTTCGCAGATCGTACAAAAGACGCGGTGTCTAATGCGGACGTGATGATCGAATTATTCGAGTGCACTCCTCAAGCATGGTCGAATTAAGCGGGTATGCTTCGTACACAGATGTTTAGGGTTGGAACATGTCTGCAGACAGCTTTTGTATAACCAATGTGTCTGCTCACTGTCTTTTGTACGATGTATTCGTAAAGCGACCCCCCCCCCCCCCCCCGCCCTTAAGAAATAGTATATAATAGACTAGATGTGCGTACTGAAGGACCATCGTTAACAGTCACAGATGTGAATGTTCGCTTACGTCTTTCATTGGTATTCTTTCTTTTATCGACAGTCCGACCATATCTTCAAATTTCGGCCTCGCAGATATGGTAACTGGAGTATATAGACTCTGTGCAAGGGGCAAACGTTTACAGTGGGCTTTTGTCGCCCCTGGTAAATAGCGGATTAATCTGCTTGCGACGCAAGTAACAACACTCTTCGAGCCACCTGAAAGGTAGGAGTTTCGTTCATCGCGCTGGCGCCGTTTTTCTTTCTCTCGTCACACTTCCTGATATTATGGTGCGCGGAGCGCGTCTCCGAATGGTGTGTTTAGCGTCGTATGCTGCCCATTCATCAAACGTAGACCCAAAGTGGCAACAAATGACGTCACAGTAACGGGAGTGTGTTCTGCGTGTTAATTGTAAAGAATGATATTCAATATAGTAATGTATGACCAGTTCGTGGTACGTGTATCTAATTAAGCGTTCAAAGCGGTTTTTTGTTCCGCTTTTTTTTTTCGGGGTCTATACTTGTTTTTACTTTTAAAAAAGCAAGTTTTGCGCATTGTTCATACGCGGCTGAAAGTAGTTCTTACGAGATCTGGTTGTCAGAGGAAAAAGGTATGCTTTTGGCGTTTGGAACGTTTGCGTCTTAATAAGGTACATTTCATCTCGCATCGATCATCACCTCAAAATTGCAATTTGTAAATGAAATACCAACGCAGTTCTACTATCATTCGTCCCTAAAACGTCTTTGAAATGAAATCACCTTCCGACTTCCGTATTTTATAATGTTGATACTCAAATGTTTAAAAATGCTATAAACAATCTTTACTGACCTGAGCCACCATGATACCTTATGTACTCTGCTTTTTGTTGCTTTTTGTGTGTTATTTTGTCACTCCCACTCTTATATTTTATGCCGATGGGCCTTGAGGGTATTTAAATAAAGAAATAAATTTATTTAACCTACCATTTACCTACATATATCTTAACTTTCTACATCAGGGGTGAAATCAGTAATGCTCCGCGAGGAGCCGGACTTTTTTTACTACGGTTTTTGAGGTGAAAGCGGGTATAGTAAACTTTTGCAAAGTTTCGTCAGAATGGTTTCTTACTGCGGATCGCCACAATCCTGCCGGCGGTACTGTTGTGAATTGTTGGATTTTTGAGCATTCTGCGATGAACGTTGCTAGAGGAAAGCTGTAAGCTACGCTGACTCCTGACAAAATGTAAATTTCCATCTTCTAATTGTAAGAGTTTTTTTATTAACGTAAACGAACATCTTTATAGAAATTACTTTTCCCCCAAACTTATAATAAACAGCAGCGGAACGGCAGACACCTGTTCTGATATAGGTCACACATAGAGCCGGTCAGTTGATGGAAACTCAAGCAGCTACACAACGACGCGGCTCTTTCATCGCGTTGGCGGATATGGCGGAGGTATGAATTTGTACGTATCGTGCCCCCCATACCAAGTGTATCGGCGAACTGTCGACCGGTGCACGTAGCACTCCCTCTATTTGTACGGAGAGCTCGCACTGCATACATGTGTTAACGCCGTTACCACAAGCTCGTTATTAAAGCGTGAAATGCTTTCTTACTGTAGTCGCCTCAGACTGCGGCAAGGAGAAAGCGTGTAACCAAACCATTCCAAGGAGCGTGCCGAAAATGCAGCTTGAGCAGAGCTTCCCACCTGCCAAGTGGATTGCAGGGGCCCTAAACTCGTCAAAAACAAAGTTGGAGCCGAAAGTTCGCGGAGCGCGCCGATTGGACGTCGGCGACAAAAACGCGAAGTCATCGTCGTGATTATCTAACGGCTGCGTTCCGTCAACTTCGGCCCCAACTTCCTGTTTGTCGAGTTTAGGGCTTCAGCTCTCGGTTGAGCTGCATCATGGCATCCTGTCATGGCCACGTTTCTGCGGCGCGTGTTCACCTTATCTCTCACTTCAGCCGCGTCGCCAGCATCGCGGTGAATATTTCTGTACCGCTTGAAACTAAAATATTGCATGCTTTCGGGTTAAATCATTGTCCTTGAAAGTGTTACGAATTTTGTTACGATGGTTTAATTAATACCCACCCTCTTTCGCCCCATTGTTTTGTGTCTGTGCGCAAAGAGACTCAGCGAGTTACGCTGGCGAGATCATTGTGACCGTCGATGCCGCTTTGTCTTACGAAAGAAACGATCGTTTTCTTGTTTATTTTTTTACCGCAACAGCAATTAGTGGTACACTTGGTGTGTTTTGCGCCGTCGACGGCGCCACATATTGACGCCGATTTCAAACGTGAAAACAGCGCAAAATTTGACAAAGGACGAGTGAAAGAAGTGCACGGACAAAGCGCTGACTATCAACTAAAGTTTAATTTTCAAGCGAACCAGAAAAAGAAACACAGTGAGCATAGGAAAGAACCAATCGAGACACACACACACAAAGAAAAACCAACCGACAAGATTTCTACCACGTCATCACCCTCACACATGCCTGCCATTCTCCTTGATAAAAAGGACTTCATCATCCCCCAAGTGCACCAACGGTGCGCTCACACATTCCACTTCCGCTTTTGATAAAATGAAAAATGCCTCTTCAATCTCTCTGGATGTCTTACTTTTATTACGTGCCAAGATCGTCAAGTCATTAAATATCGGTACGCAGCCGCACCTACTGCAATGTACCGCTAAGTGGCCAGCGGGGGAGGAACGGAGAGAAAGGGAATGCTCCCTTACCCTCACGTTCACGCACCTCCAAGTTTGTTAAATGTACACCCTACCACATGTGAAGGGGATCTGATACACAACCCCTAGTGCGCATGGTACAAAAGGAGTGCGGTGGTTGACATCACATTGCAAATCACTGGTACTCCCTCGGTTAACAGCAGAGCACAGTCTTGACAGCTTCTGGGGTGCTGAAAACACCACAGGCACGTTATACGTGTGCGCCACTCGCTTGACCTGATGGGAGAGGGCGTGGACATAAGGCACCACCACCGGTCTTATGGTCGGTGTTTGTCTAATCTTAGGACTGGGTCGGCCCCTAAACACCTTTATGAGGAACTCTGCTACACTCACTATCAACGTCAGAGGGTATCACGTTGATCTCAGCCTAGATACCTGTAACAATAGACTGTCCTCACACCTATGGTGGCATGACTTCAGCAGAGAAGCCCTCATACACGCCGTAGTAACCGCCCTCTTCACAAGCTTAGAATGCGCTGAACCGAATGAAAGAACCCCCTTTTTTGAATGTGGCTCATAGGGCCAACATGTATGTGACGCCTGCATAGTAAGCCTCAGGTCCAAAAACTGTAGTGCTCCTCCTGTGAGTGTCTCAAACTTAAAAGACAAACCGGGAGAGCACTTCGTAAAACAGGCCAAGAAATCCAAACACACGTACGCCTTGAGGGCTAGGGCTCTGGTTGTCATTGAAGAGCACTAGGTAGTCGTCCACATACCGAAACACTCTCAAAACCCGACAAACCAAAGACCTTGCTATAGACCTGTCACATCTCGCTAGATATATATCACTGAGGACCGGTGCCACACTCGATCCAGTACAGATCCCACTCTTTTGCAAGAAAATTTCACTTTCTAACGTGACATAGGTGGAGCTCAAGTAAAAACTCAATATTTCAAAAAAGAAATCCACCGCAACACCCGACGAGTTCATGAAGGCCACCGAACCACTTGCCTCTATGCATTCTCCCACAGCTAGCATCAATTCACCATAAGAGATCGAATGAAACATGTCCTCAACATCGAATGACACAAACTCACAGCCTCCCGGATTGTCATTTTTTAGGAAATCCACAAGGGCCTCAAAATTGCGAAGAAGAAAAGGGTCGTCCAACTTAAGCAGAGACAGGAGACGCTGAAGAAAAGACGATACATGGAGCTGCCAAGTGTCTTTCTGGGTAATAATCGCCCTGAACGGTCTGAGCTCCTTATGGGTCTTTACTGTGAAGAAGACCTCGAGGTTGAGGCCATTTAGCGCCCGACACAGACTTCTTAAGGTTGTCCAACCGAAGCTGGCCGCAAAGCCTCACGGCCCGCGCCTTAACCTTCTTCAGCTCTACCCCCGGCACACCTCTGAAATTCTTCAGCACTGCCTGCCTCGCTCTTTCTTGAAACAAGCCTTCAGGCACTGCAACGAAACCTCCCTCCTTGTGCGACTGCAACAGTTTCAACTTCGACTCATTGAACAACTGGACCATGGGTCCCACCTTCATCCTAGGTAAAGGCCTTCGGTCTTTCCCCTTTATCATCCTTTCCCCACAATCATGAAGGCACCGGTCCCTGTTGTCCTCTGACGTCTTTGCAGAAACCTGCCGCACAAGGGCTAGCAGGTCCGATGGCATAACCGACGGTTCCATGGCGAATTTAGGACCCTTTCCCAGAATGTTCATTACCGGTGTCGGGACGGTGGCAGCTCCCAGTAACACCACGTTGTCCTTGATGCCCGGCTGACCTTGAAGCTTCTTAGGCAATAAGGCGCGTTTCCGCTCCCACAGGAACTCGGTGACCCGCACAGCCTCTCGCTTGCATGCTCGAAACTTCCTTTCCGCCACACCCGTATCCACCGAGGCTCGAAAGCACCAAACTTTCAAACCTTCTTGTAGCAGTCCGACTTGTCTCGACGACTCCGAACGAAAAATCTTGCATACGCGCTTGGCATGTCCGGTAGATGGTTGCACCATATCAAAAAGGCCGACAACCACCGGAGGGAACATACCTTTTCTGGCAGCGTAACCGTAGTGACGAGCCTTGCATGTTGCAGAAGCAATGGCGTTAATGTATAAAACGTCTTGATGGGTTATAATTGAAGCACACAAAAAAGGGCCCGATGTACAAGAAATGAAGTTCAACAAGGTGGTAAGTTGGGCGAGTTGGTTGAACATCTTCAAACGTGAAAACAGCGCAAAAATTTGACAAAGAACGAGTGAAAGAAGTGCATGGACAAAGCGCTGACTATCAACTAAAGTTGAATGTTCATGCGAACCAGAAAAATAAACACAGCGAGCATAGGAAAGAACCAATCGAGACAAAAAATCCCCAACCGACAACATTTCTACCACGTCATCTTCCTCACACATGCCTGCCATTCTCCTTGATAAAAATGAAAGCCGTTTACAACTCCCTGTAACGCCGAAATAGAGCACAGCTGTTGAGGAGGAGGGGAAGGCACCGGGGGGGGGGGGGGGGGTCACGTGAACTCGGGGGGGGGGGGTCACGTGGCTTGGGGGTCACGTGACCTCGAGGGGTTGGGGGCGGAGAAAATTTTCCGCTAAATCTAGCGGGAAAAATTTTCCGCTAGATTTAGCGGGAAAACTTTTCCGCTAAATTTAGCGGGGAAAACTTTCCGCTAGATTTAGCGGAGAAAATTTTCCGCTAGATTTAGCGGGGCAAATTTTCCGCTAAATTTAGCGGGGAAAATTTTCCGCTAGAATTAGCGGGAAACTTTTTCCGCTAAATTTAGCGGGGAAAATTTTCCACTCGATTTAGCGGGAAAGATTTTCCGCTAGATTTAGCGGGGAAAATTTTCCGCTAGATTTAGCGGGTAAAATTTTTCCGCTAGATTTAGCGGGAACATTTTCCGCTAAATTTAGCGGGGAACATTTTCCGCTAAATTTAGCGGGGAAATTTACCCATGATGCGCCGCGCGGTTACGCCGACGGCGACGGCGACGGCGACGCCGCTCAAGCCGGAAACGAGCGCCTAAGAGCTGCGCTCTAAAAGGGCTTCATCATCCCCCAAGTGCACCGACGGTGCGCTCACACAATCCCCTTCCCCTTTGATAAAATGAAAAATGCCTCTTCAATCTCTCTGGCGGTCTTACTTTTATTACGCGCCGAGATCGTCAAGTCATTAAACATAGGTACGCAGCCGCACCTACTGCAATGTACCGCTAAGTGGCCAGCGGGGAGGAACGGAGAGAAAGAGAATGCTCCCTCGCCCTCACCTTCACGCACCTCCCGTTTGTCCAATGTACACCCTACCACATGTGAAAGGGATCTGATACACAATCCCTAGTGCGCATGGTACAAAAGGAGTGCGGTGGTTGACATCAGCAGAGTGCCGAAAACGGGCCGTTTTCGGCAATCTGCCAAAAGATTCCCCATTGACGTCACGCCGCTAGACACGACTCTGACGTCACGCCGCGCATCACGTCTCCTGTTACCTGGCGTCAGTTGACACCATGACGTGACATTGTCGTGTCAAGTCACGTAGCACAGTGACGCCACGCCATCTAATGACGTCAGGTGACACCGTGAGTCAAGTTATGTCATACCGTCACGTGGCAATACGTCGTCACGTGACACCGGTACGGAGCGTAGAAACGTAAACATGAGGCCGCTGATAACGGAAACAATAGAGACGACATGTTTTCGCTAATTATTCCAGAAAGGTTCTCGGGCGATAAAACGAATAAAGCTACAAGGGGGGCGTTAACCCGGCGAAACCACGGGTGTGGAATTAGGTGGAGCTACATGCTTGAAACTTTAGGGCACGATTTTGGGAGGTGTTCTTCAGTGACCACGAGGTGGTGTTAGTTTGTGTCAAATAAGATTGCATAAGACATTCAGGCAGCCACAACAACGACAGGGAACGGTTTATGCAGACACATGCAGTTTCGTCGTTCCCTGGATTTTGTACTTGGGCGTGCGATTTTCTAAGTATTCTTCAATTACCACAAGGCAGTCCTAGTTTGTGTCAAGTAAAATTGTTTGACAGGTTCACGAAATTCTCTCTACATAATACACCGTTATCGGTTCTAAAACGCAATGGAATTTTCGTCCGGTGTGTTAAACGGTTCACTAAGAAACGCCTAGGCGGACTCTATGGTGGGGCGCTCGCACCTATAGCTTTCAATCAGTCCATCTGCTCCGAAATGACATATTAGAGGCTTTGACGCCACACCTCAGCTGTCGCAGTTTCACCTGAGGGGTTGCGTAAATGTTTGCCAATTTTATTCTTTTTTTGCTGGTTTGCATTTTACCGAAAATAGATTGGTTTCTTTGGTCCTTGGGATTTTGTTTTTCCCTTTCTTCTCGCTTCTTCTTCCATCGGCGAGGAAAGCACCTCATCGATCAGTTGTGCCCTAGTAATCGGCAGCCATTCTCTGCCTCACTTTATCTCGTTGTGAGGTCGACAAGTGGCTTATGCTGTGATGGCCCGAGCTGCTGTCCGATCGTACGAACGACAGTAGACAAAAGAACGAGCAAATAAAAAATAAGTTCGGCTGCTATTGCGCTATGATACTTTATGCCGTTGGCAGTCTCAATACGAGAAAGAAAGCAATGCGTTCAAACCGTTTGAAAAGTAAACTTTAAAAAAAGTGGGATTTACGTTCATTTCCGCAAAACTAGAAAACTTGCAGTTGACACGTAAGCGAAGAAGGTGCGTTTTCACACTCGGGAGAGAGAACGTGGATTCACAGGGTGCCAAGTTCTCACAAAAACATTTTTTTCTTAAAAACGAGAGTTTAACCACATCAGCAATAGGAAGTGCGCTTCCACAGAAACGTATCTTTTTAGATTTCAAGCTTTTCTCTGATTGCCCTCTATACGTGGAAAGGATGTGGAAATACATTTTTGCCATCGAAAGTATTTGAAACATGTTTCTCTTTTAGCACGCCACAACTTGAACACGTAGAGGGAAAATTCGCACTGCTGAGCAAGTATCATCGTCATCGTCATCATCATAATTATCATCATCGTCGTCGTCGTCATCATGCACATCATGATCATTATCATCATCGTCATTATTTCCTGTGCGCATATGACGCTGTTCTGCTTTCAAATAATATTTGTTTTAAAAAGGAAATTGAAAACTTCTAACGCAACGTAGAAGGTGTGATTGACTGGTATTCTGCAAACTGTATTTCGGTAAATCCAGAGAAAACTAAATTGGCTTGTTTTAGAAATCCCCTAGAGACAACAATAATGGACATTCCACTTTTTTATTTTCTCACTGACATGACTCTTCTTCTTTCACCTGTTCCCCTCTTTTATATGTAAATTCTATTAAATACCTTGGTGTGGTTTTGACAGTGTCCTGTCCTGGCAAAGCCATTTAGCCAATGTCTGCAATACGTTGAGAAACGCCGCCTGTTTAACGTTCCAATATTAAAAGCATTCTTACTTTTACGATTAAAAGAACAATGGCATAAAAAGAAGAAAGGGCAGAAGGGAAGACAAAGAAGTTAACCTAGGGTATTTTGTCCCGGTTTGCTACTTTGTTTTGGGGGAAAGGGGTGAGAGGATTAAAAGAGAGAAGAAAGAACAGAAAGATAAAAAAATGAAAACTACAAAGTTTGAACACTAACACTGCGCTCTTCACTAACAATGAAGGTCATCTTCTATAAGCAGAAGTCCAGGCGTGTTGTTTTTAGGAATCTAACTAGTGCTTTTGTGGCCTTGGCTTCTTTGTGTGGATTGTCCCAAGCACCGAGCACCTTAGTCACGGAGAAGGGTGGGTTGTCTAGGCATGCTAGCGTGTTTTTGAGTTGTGCCCTTTCTGCGTCGTAGATGACACAATCACACAAGATGTGATGAATTGTTTCAATGAAGTCACAGCTTGGGCACTTGGGTGTTGCGACCTGTCCAATCCGATGAAGGAACCTGTGTGTGTATGCTACACCAAGTCTCAGTCTATGTATCACTGCCTCTGTCCGCCGTGGCATATCACTTAATATTAATAATCGTTTATTTCACCATAAGATTTTTATGGTGGCGATCAGGGACAAAAAGCTGTAGAAAACAGCTTGACGTGGTCCCCGACCGCCTACAAGCAGCAGAGCAGCGTGATACTCACAGTATAAAATACATACAGAGCACAAGCTATAGAAAGGATAGCAGAAAAGACCTTCGTCATCACACACTGTGTTAAGGCTGATTCACAGGATTGGTAACTTTTTGTCACTTTCTAGTTTTTGAAGAGAAAAAAAACGTGATACAATCGCGACATAACTAATAAAAAACAGAAGAAAAGGATTTATGCACACGATCGACATCAAACAGAAGGGTCGGAATATCCTTGACGGATAATTTCTCTCAATCGAAGTTTTGTTCGGGAAATAAATTTAATAATTTCGGAATAGTGTATCTGAGCATTTGTGTTCCGTAGTTCGTTCTGGGAGTGACCACCTCCCAACAGCTCGCAGAACGAGTGGGATAAGGATGAACATATTGGGAAAGGCGTCCAAGGCTCACTAGAAAGCTAGTATTTCTAATTTCTTCCACTTTTAGAGTAGTGGAAAGTCTGTAGTCGTAGAGAGAATATATACTAATAATGTGAAACTTCTTGAATAGATTGGCTGTAGGATGATCATATTCTACATTGGCGATTGCCCTCACGGCTTTTTTTTGCAAAAAATTTATTTTATCAAGATTTGTTAGTGTCGTCTTACCCCAGACTTGGACTGTGGAACAAAAGATCCGGATCCAAAGCGTAGAGAGGTCCATACTGATGATAGGTCGCAGTATGCCACAATCTTCTTGTTCCGGTGAAGGCAAAATGGCATAGGCTCTTCAGTGTAATATACTGAAATATAGTATAACAGTCTTCGATTTTTGTACAATACGCTGACAAACCCGGGCGGATAGTTTACTGAAAAACCTACTAAATGTGTTGCATATAATTCTTCCCTTGTACGTCGGCCAAACATTTTCGACGACCTTTGTCTTCCCTCGTTTCGCCCTCTATTTTAGGAGACAGTAGTGATACGGTAACCCTGGGATCCCGAATATTAAAAAAAAGACTATGTTGCGCCAAGAGCTTTCATAAAAGGCATTCGTGACGATTGGTTGTGGTCGTCAAGAGAAATGGGCTCCGAGCTCAGGAAAGACACGCCTACCTCCAAGCTTCCATGCAGAACTTCTTATTTAATATTTTTTTCCAGCTCTCGCACGAGCCACGCCAGAGCTCGCACGAGTCACACGAGTCGTCTTTCATGGCTCGTCACGCTCCACTTCAACTTTTAACTAAAACGAATTATTTTTTGGATAATTACTACTTTATAAAGTTTTCACTGCCAAACTAACCTGAGAAGAACATCCGCAAACTGCATATGCTAAATAAAAGAATATGCCAAATAATTGAATAATAAATAATAAAATAATAAAAGTCCCCTACTTTCAACATTTAACAACATTTACAAAGTTGTCAACCTTCATCCTTCAAAAAATGAGTCTAATTTCTGTTTCTCCAAGTCAAAGTGCGTATCACCACCCACCGGAGACAATAACCTAATTGAGCCAAATAAAAAAAATAGTTACAAGAAAAACAAAACAAGCAAAAAACTGGAGGTTGCTATAAAAGGGGATCACGTTTCGGAGAAATGGCCGCTTCCTGCCATTGTGACGGAGAACAGCGCCATCTTGCTTCCGCTTCGTGCTTTCTCGGGTGATTTTCAGAGCAGACGGCGTCGTTCCCCTCTTTGCGTCTCTGCGTCTACGAGCTTGATTTTTTTTTTGTTTCTTTTGTTTTGTTGTCTGTCTTATAGCTTGCGTAGCATTTCCATCTTTGGAGCTGAAAAACAGAGCACATTCTCCTCTATCACTGTTTTCTGCGGGAAGTTACAGGCACGACGGAAATTAGTGGTCTGTCTACCAGGCGAATTGCGACCTTCATATATATATATATATATATATATATATATATATATATTTTTTTTTTTTATGGTTTTTGAGGGGTTGCGACCTCTTCGCAATGAGGATTCGTAGCACGTAGTTTGCTTGAAGGTGTAACTGTTAGGAATCATGTGACGGGTCTGAACTGCGTGCCATTTTTTGTCTCACACTAACAGTTCGACATCTTATTTTATCTTTTCTTTATTCGTTAAGTTATTATTATTTCTCGAAGTCTGCTACAACCGCGTGACAGGTTGATTAAGTTTGAGGAAGAAAGTAAAGACAACAAAAATAACGAATCGTAAGTTTTGTTAGCTCTTGGAATGAGCGATGCAAAACTGATTTGTTCACTAAAAGGTATTTTGGGCTAGTTGGTTAATGAGCATCTTGGTTTGTCGTACAGTTTTAAACCAAGATGCGATATGTTCGATCTGCTGCTGGACAGTGACAGAGGCACTGATTATCTCGATGTGATTGTTTCGCTGGTGTATTTTTTTTAGAGCTTACATTTGCTAGCCCTGAGCGCGCTTTTGTTTTGTTGTTTTTGATTTTGGATATTTGTGGGATGAAGGTATAAGGAGTTCTTCCTGCTTTTGATTTGATATATTGTGAGAAGAGTCTGGACGCATTCAACTTGGTTCAACACTTGCTATCATCGTGTAGTGACCAGGCAGAGACAGCTGCTCCAACAACAAGAAGATTTATTGAAGCGATAGCGCGGCTTAAATAGTTCAGCGCCGATGCTTATCGACGCTTACAAGAGAGAAGGAAAGAGAAGGAAAGAGAAGGAAAGGCGCACGATCGCCTGTCCGTCCTGCACGTCACCGCACGACGTCACTTGGCACGACATCACACCGCCGGCTTGTCGCTGGTCCTGCGCGTCACCGCACGACGTCACTTGGCACGATATCACAATCGTCTGAGTTATCTTCAGAAAAAACGAACCAAGTTTGTGCACGAAAAGATAAACGCACAAAATACAGAATGGCCAATAAACGGTGTACTTTCTTTATGAATGCGTTAGCAGTAGAACGCTCGTTGTGACGAAAATTCGGTGGTGTCTTTTGTTTGTCAGCGGCGGGGAGAAAAGGAGAAGGAGGAAGAGAGGGTGACGCGTGCGAAGCTAACATTGGTCTGAAGCGCTGATGTCAGCACGCGTCAACCTCTCTTTTTCCGCGGCGCTGACAAACTGACAGACACCGCCATTTTTTTCGTCAAAAACGAGCCCGTTCGTTTTTGTCGAAGGAGCGTCGCACCGCTGGCGCGGATCCAGAGAGGAGGAGCCGCCCCGACGCGGCGGAACGCGGGCGTTTTGTCAGTTGCCGCTCTGCCGTCCCCGGCTGTTCTTCGCTCTGGGTTTCCCTAGTAGTGGTTCGTGGGCTGTGTTGCGTGTGTGTAGTTAAAACTGATGGATGCGGTTCCCTCCACGAGTGACATGAGTGCGGTTCCTTCCACGAGAGGTATGGATGTGGTTCTTTCCACGAGTGATAAGGATAGCCGTATCCAAAAGCGTCGACGTACTCTGACAAACAGAGTACAAAAAAATAAGTGAAAAAAATTACAAGATGCATTGATAGACTTTTAGAGAACGCGTTAGCATAACCTTCAGAAAACGCCACACACGTCCTCCTTTGAGAAACACTTACACTGTCCACTTAATGAGGCAAAAAAGAGGCAGCAAGAAATAGAGGAAGCAAATGAGAAAGCCAAAACAGAAAAGTGCAGGGGCCAATGTTAGCGATTCCCAAAAAAGGTAGTGTGTGGTGTTTCCCAAAGGTCATGCTAGTGCATTCCCTAAGACTCTACTAATGCCCCTTCTTGTATTGCTTACCGTGCTGGTGTCAAAAATGATTTTTTTTTTTAAATCGAGTTGATAATGAATGCTTGAATGTTAATCCTCAAAGTTTCTTTAGATTTTATTGGCGAACCTGTTAATAAGACGAAACTATGCTGCCGCTGAACAAGTGTCCGCTAACAATTTTCCCACCACCTGCGTCAGTTGCGTAGTGCCACTACATATTTTATTTATAGTAAAACAACAAATACAGCGCGAACGCCGGCTTTATGTGGATGGTCACTAATTGACTACTTGCAAATATCCCTGCATGCAACACTGCGCGCGTTGCATTATGGAACATGTTTGGCCACGGAGAGGTTTGGCATGGGTTTTATTTTTATTGGCCCGTTGACGAAGTAGTGCATCTCAGAACTGAATGAAAACAATGTCAGTGCTCGTTTACATCACACCCATTCATCTCCGTGAGAGCCCCGGTGGAAACACCGACCTCCAGTGGCCGCAAGGACTTGCCTAGACTTAACGAGGAGTAGGAGTAAAGTGTGCCGCTTCCCCTACTATTCTGGTGGCGTGACTGCCACTCTAGCGTGCAGCATGACCCTGCGGTTCACTGATTATTTAGGAAGCCTAGAACATTGAGACGGTGAAACAGGATGATTGGTCCAGTACAGTTCTTCTTTTGTTTACCTGCGCAAAAACTCTGGCATGTCCGTAGCCCCCAAACGTGCCCCAGCATTATATACGTATTGGTAGGCAGCAGCCATACATTTAAGGAAAGTCACACATTTGAAAATGCATGCACCGTATTCGGACATGACGGGATGTTGTCAATTGAGGTTGCCAAATCGAAACCGAAACACTGGCCAAAAGGTACCCAAGATGTTTTGCGCGGCACTATGAAGCTAAGATCGCTTTGATATTGAAAAAGGTCTATTTCAAGTTTCCAGTTGACCATGGATATTTCTTGGTACTCTTTTCCTCGAACTGCTGGTACACTTGTGTGTTCGAGGCGGTCTTCACAGTGTCAACAACGCACAAAACTGGTCAGTATGTGTACAGCCAGTTTTCACACTGACTAGGAATAAAAACCTATCGTTCTTTTGTGAACGCCGTAGAGACAAAGTCATAATTCAAACGCATAAAACAAAAAGAAACAAAGAAAAACGGATAGTTGGACGCAATTCTGTCTAGTGCGAAATGATGCGACGGCGGTCTTGTGGAATTTCCTCGCACGTACGGCCATGGCGGAAGATTTTCTGTATCTCACTTTCTGCTGCAGTAGGAGGCTGTGCACCAATTTATCAGTTGACTTTGTCGATATACTGCCGAGTGATTGCAGTAAACTCATTCGACGAGTGATGTAAACAAGAACGCTGGAACAATTTGCTTTTCCTTACTTTCTTTGTTGGATACGGTTCCTTTTTACAAAAAATCACATTTCTCAATATTTCAGGGAACTACCATGAGCCTTCTGGTGTTTCTCACGATCTTAACCTTCAGCGACAATTTAGCAGCTGAATTCGTCGATGTAGCTACTTCGCAAACTGTTGGGGCTCGGCTGACCGCAGCACTAATCATAATAATATCAAAGGGAGACAAAAGCCGTACGAATAGTTTAACAAATAGAAACAAAACTGGCAGCGAGCTTTACCTTCAAAGTCCTAGAACGCACAAAATGCAGTATTTTAAAGAGTCATGAAATGATATCGGGTTGGAATATTCGTGACTGTGCAGAGGCGTACTGACCCTAGTCTGGCCCAAGCATACTCGCCCAAACCGCCTCTGATTCAGAAGCTTCTTTGACATGGTGAAATTGCGAAGATAAAAGTGAACTACTTCGTTTAGTCTTTTCTTCGCAAAGCTTGATGACGTAATTGTGGGATCGAAACCACCCGCCAGAAGGCAGTCGAGCGCGGCTCATGAATTGGACACAAGAACTGCATGAGCACTCGACGTCGGCTCGTAACAATCAATGCCTCGGAGGACACTCGGGTAATGGATCGTGTCCAACCGCTGCGGTGATGAGAATAGCCAAACTCTAACAACGCCACAAGCTCAGTGCTCGTCTTCTACTTTGCCAACCCCAGCGCGTGACCATGATTATCGTTGGCAGCATAATATAGCCAGAAGGCCCCGTGGCCGCTTGTTCTTGCTCCGAGTTGAGGGGACGAACTATGCTCATAATTCTCGAATTTTCGTGGCGACTGCCATTGACTAAAAATAAAAACTAAGTCAATTGTATTCGGTTATTCATGTTAGGTAGTGATTCTAAGTAGTATTAGTGAAAGTAAAAAAATCGCTTCTTGGACCTAGTAAGATGTGATTGTTTTAATCTGTTTACAAGACTCTAAACAGTCTTATATAGTATAGGTGACTCGGAATCAATATATATATAGGGTGTTTCACGAAAGTTCGACACATTCGATATTGCGAAAACTACGCGTCGCAACAAGAAACGGCTTGTGTCGTTTTAGTCCTGGGCCAGGGGCCCATTTAGAAAAAATTATAAAGTCCTGGATAATTAGATTGTTAATTATTTTTGCATAATTAACTTTTTATATTGTTTAAGGGCATGGTTTCAATTAGAAAATTGCTCATCATCATCGAAAAAACACTAAATTCACAAATGGCAGAACGATAGAAGGCACGCGCAGCATTTTACGGCTCTCTGAAAAACCACACAAATTCGACGGGCTTTTAAGATTCGGTTCGCAATCGGAGCTCCTCTCGGCCCCGAGGGCACCGCGCCCCGTGGAGAAATAGTGCAACTAGCCTCTGCTGCGTTGCGCGAGGACAGCGCAGCAGAAGAATCGGTTCAAACAACGGCGCCTCGTTCCTGACTCACCGATTCAGCAGGTACTATCCCTCCCGAGCAACCTCATTCGAGGTGATATCTGGACCTACGAAAAATCATAGATAAGTGGATCCGACACGAACTCCACACTCAAACACTGCATATTACCTTGACTCCGGAACCGGACCAAAAGGGCAAGAGGTAAATCAAAACCCTTCAATTTGCACTTTTACCTGAAGCGAAACTGATCAGCGGAACTGCATACTACAAATGACCTCTGTCCAGGTAGTGAGAGTCAGCAGTCCAACACAGTGAACGTCGTGCAGTGGAGCTTACCGGCACGGAGAGCAGCCTCAAATTGAGCAATTCACTTGGTCTTAAAGAAAAAAAAAAATCGTGGAATACCAAAAAAAACAAACAGAAAAAACGACTCATTGAGCTTAACACGACAAAAACAGAAACACTGGCACATCAAAACGAGGGTACTTCTCGCGCCTCCAACACATTAGCACGCGACAACCACGCGAATATCATTCCAGCGGACCGAATCTCCAGCACAGTACCTGGTGACAATCACCCGATTAACATTCCTGTGAACCGAATCTCCAGTGCAGTACCTGGTGACAATCACCCGATTAACATTCCAGCGGAACAAACAAACAATTTACACCTGGCATGTGCAACAAGCTCAAGCCAGCAACCGCATCACAGGCATACCACATTGATCGAGTGAGCACTTACCTCCAGAACACGTGAGAAAAGCAAAACCTAATTATTTGTCTAACGCCAGCTTATCGGCCGCGGAGGTGTCCTTGTTTTAAAAGGGCCTCAGTTTTCGCCCGTTTCCGGAAAGTTAATTCGGTTTCAAATGTTAAGGATTTAGATCATTTTGCCAGGAACCTGCGAATATACTCCGTTTCACGATAACTTGGCGAACTGTAAAGGCTAGGGCTCCGCGGTTCAATAAGAGCGTCGGAGCGAGGCACGTGACCCGAAGTCACAGAAGCATTTGTGTCACTACTTCAAGTGCGAGGCGCAGGATCAGGGGGAACCGGCTGTCGCCTGCTTGCCAAGAATCGTCTGCTCCGAAACAAGCCAACTTCGGATAAACGTCCACCGCAGCAACATTTACGTCCGCTAGAATAGCGAGAATTTCGGGAACAGTTCATGAGACATCCATACACCCAATTTAGCCGCGAATCTGTGACGGGAGCTAATGCCAAGGGACAGTGCGATGTTTTGAGCGGAAACGGTTGATTACACGGCTGCGATCGCCGGCAATCGCAAAAGGCCACAGCGGTACAAGAAAAAAACAATTGAGAGCGGATACGGATGTGACGTCGCTTTTTTGCATGATATATAATTGAAACTCATAAATTTGCGATTATTAATTCATTACTATTCGCATCTTCTTGTTCAATACTGAAGTGCGCGAGTTCAATTGACGTTAAAGAAAAGAAAGAAAAAAGCGTAGAACTACTTTTTGTCGCGGACGGCGCTGTTGCTGTAACAGTAACGAGGCCCCCGTGGCCTCGACCATGGAGGGTTATCACGTGCCTTGTTCTGGCGCTCTTATTGGGTCGCGGGGGCCACAGCCTCAACAGTTCGCCAACTTATCGTGAAGCGGAGAATGATAGAGTGTATCTCTGACCAGCCCCAAGATAACCGAACATATCCCGAATGCGTCCGACCAATCGTGGACTCCAAACGCACTGTGTAATAAGCACCTCGACTTATACATCGAATTGGTTGCACCAAATACCGTGGAAGCCAATACTGGCAACTCCCGCGGAAAGCGGGCGAAAAGTGATTGCAGCGTCCCTGGCGAGTTCGAAGCCTCCGCTAGCAGACGAATTCTCCAAAACGCATTGGTTTTGCCTATCTCCGTGCGAGGTGACCTACAAAAAAAAATTGTCATGGACATTCGCTGCTTTGATAGTTAAAAAATGGGTGCCAGCTCGTGAGTGAAGGACATTTTCTTCGCGTGGGAAAGATGTTACAGCTTGTAGGGTGCAATTTGGAGTTCTCCCGGAGAAAACATTCTGTCACAACTTATGTAAGCCAGGCATAACATGAATGTATGCCTTCGCGCTGTTTCGTGAAAAAGGGCAATGTACAAACATTTCAGAACGTAGCTTCGTTTCAACGTTATTGTTCTTATCAGTCAATTCGTTTTGTTGTTGCAATTCCCATTTCTCATGAATGTCTCGCTTATAACCGTTTCGTCGAATAGGCGAGCTGGCTAATCCTGTTAAGATCGTCTCCGGATGAAGAAGCAAAAGTCAATTTCGAACCATGTACGTTACGGCGATGTCAGAATGCTCTGAAAGAAGTCGTTGTGCATATGCAAATTTGACGCTATTATAGATTAATAAAAGCGGAGTTACGAAAAAAGCAGACTTCTCGCGCTTGCAAAGAAAGAAGGGGAGAGCGCCGTAGCCCTGCAAAAAAAGGTGATTTCAGTCTCGTTATTTACAGTGCACGAATTCCGATAGTTAGCGCGGCGACGACTAACATCTTCTGCTTCGCTGCTTCTTTACTTCTGGGATAAAGGCCGACACCCGTTGAAGGTTGAACCGTCTCCACTCTTTCCATTTATGAGTCTTCTTTCATTCATATTTTTGAGGCGATGCCACTCTGCCGCGTTCTTTCTTCCTCCTACTTTTATGTTTTGCTGTGTTTTTTTTTTTTTGCTCTTTTTTGTTTTTGTTGTTTACCCGACGCCTAAGGCATCGCGCATCCTTGTTTTGTTTGGCTTTCCTCTCTTTCCTTTGCTTCGACCCCCGGTTCGTCTGTTGGTCTGCTACGCTAGGCTCGGACATTTTGAGGGCCGTCTACAACTTTGTTGTTGTTGTTGTTGTTGTTTTCTTCCACTATCGTCTGTGATAACCTCCTATTTTCGCCTTCGATTGAGTTTCTGATCCGAAATCGTCATACGTGCTTTTTGATATTTATTAAATATATTAAGAAGTGTAAGCTCGTTATGCATTTTTATTCGAATTTTATTTGTGTACGTCGGCCGGCACGTCTGCTACGGGCATCGTTTGTTGATCAACCGGCCGCATTCGAGCATACACCCGCGCATACTTAGAAATGGCAGGCATGCCGTGTGCTGCCTACTATAGACCCCTTTCGAAATACTGCCCTCTTTTGGCAGATGTGGAATCCCTGCACAATGGCGGACTAAAGCCGCAACGTCACGGCACACTTTATGCGTTTGGTTGGAGCAGAAGAAAAAAGAAACCCACAGAACAAGGTGATTAGCGCAGTGACGTTGCACTTTCGACGTTGTTTGATTGGGTGGTCGGATATTAGCGTTGACCGCGCTCCGACGTTCGCTATCATATGGAATGACTTGCACGTTTCACGACGTCAGTTGTTCCGCCATTGTGCAGTGGTTCTGACCTTCTAATAATCGCCAAGGGAATTTCGAAAGGGGTCTATTGCAAAAACAAGTTTTTGCGATGTGGTGGAAAATCTTTGCTTCCGCTTCCCGAAGGCCGAACAAACGTGAGTAACTAAGTTATGCAGCATTCAAATTAAACTGTTAAAAGTGTAAATAAACAAACGTACAACAAGCAGCTGAAAAAAAATGGGCGCTTTAATCTTTTTTCATTAGTTTCGTCTGTTGCTTCCGCTTTGTTTATTGTGAACTAAACACCGGCGGCGATTACCAGCTATTCATTTGCTGCTTTCCATTTTTCTTTCTTTTTTCAATAAGCGCCGCAACGATCGTCGTAGTTGAAGTAGTTTTTTGCTGGGTATCTTTATGCCGTCTGCTAACTTGTTTGTTTTATTCGCCGTTCGCTTCTCTTCCCCGTTTCTTTTTATTTTCGTCGGGAATGGCGACACCATCTTTTCTGCAAAATTTGGTAAGTGTTTGCATCGGTCATTTTAATCCTTACTTTTTGTTTTGTTTTTATGCTCCAGCAGCTCGTGCGCTTGCTCTGGTAATATTAACATGTCGTTTGTGCACGTTTTAATGATTACGTCGTAGTTCGAGTAGCTAAACGCCTTTTCTCCGCTTCCCAGACGCGCTCCAAACGCGTGTGATCGCCTGAGAGGCGTTTGAGACCGCTAAATAAACTGCTCTATCTTTGTTTATGCGCGCGTTGTTATTTGATTGCCGTTGCAGTTGCGATCAGTGGATTCCGCTTCGCAAGCGGACTGACCGTAATGAATTGTTTCTGCTTTTGGGGTGACGAAACGGGGCTTGCAAAGCTCGAGGACGTCGCGGAGCCTATACTTTTCCATTGCGCCCTCTGCTTCCGTAGACTCCGAGTCCGCTAGAGGCGCCACTGTCACGTTCGCCGCCGCTCCCATAGGTTTTTGGAGGAGTTTCCAGTATTGGCGAAGCTATATGGTATTTGGTTGCACGAGACGTAATACAGAGCCGTAAACAGCAGAATAAATTACGCTACAATCTCACCTCTGCCGAACGCGCCACTATTCGTGCACTATTAGCGCCGAGATGTTTCGGTGGCGCCCTCTTATGGTTTCCCTCCGTGACGTCACGACTGGGATTTGCCTCGCCGTTACGTCACCAGTTGTTATCCTGGCTACTTACCATCGGGTGCGGCGACGAGTTCGATGGTGTGTTTAAAAAGCACAGTAGAAGCTAGGAGCCATCCCAATCCGAAACTAACACCGTCAAAGTTGACAATCTGACAGTGCTCATATGCCCATGGTTTGGCCAATCGTGGAAAGCTGACCACAGCGACGCTTTTGGCCGCACACATCGCTAATAATCGCGAGACAATATTACCATCAAACCGGCAGAGAAGGAAGGAGCGATAGTGATTCAAAACAAGAAAGATTACTTTTAACGAAAAAATAGTCAAAGTGCAGGCGAGCTGGTGTAAGTTGAACATGATTGTAAACCTGAGACTGGGGCATAAAAGAGAACACAACAGAAGGTAGAAAAAGAGGAGGCAACGTCTCAACGTTGTCTCCTCTTTTTCTACCTTCTGTCGTGTTCTCTTTTCTGCCCCAGTCTCAGGTTTACAATCATGTTCAAAGATTACTTGTATGAAGGATTCAGACAGCTTAACGACATATTTTTTATAGAAAACTATAGGACAATCTTACCGAAAACTGCACCAAGACAATGAAAGAAATCCTAACATTCCTTTCTGAAAAAAAAAAGGCATTTCGGCGGAAAAGTACAAAGCAATGAAGCCCGCCTATCCCAAACCTGGGCAATTTTATACATTACCCAACATTCACAAAGCAGAAAACACAGGACGACCATTTGAATCAGGAATCCACACAGTGAGATAACTAAATTTAAGTTTTGTTAACTTTCTTATAGTGAACTTTCCACCCGAAATCCCTTCATATCTAAAGGAGAAAAATCACTTCCTCCGCGAGATATCGCCGCTCCCGGTATTCCGACTAATGCACTGTTGGTCACTAAAGACGTTGCCTCTTTTTGCACGAATATTCCTCATCACGATGGTATCGATGCAGAAATAAGCTCCTATAACAAAAGCACACAAAACTACGGTGTGAACGGATCTTGAAACATTAATTATACTAGTCTTAGAACACAACTTCAAATTTGAAGCAAAGCACTATCTGCAGCTACGGGGCAGTCCAATGGCCACAAAGATGGCCCCAAACAAGGCCAATCTTTTTATTGCCCATCTCCAACAGCGAATTAAAAATTCTATTTTATAAAAGGTGCATTGACGATACCTTTATGATTTTGCCGCACAGCGAGGCAACCCTTCTAACGTTTATTGGTGATTTCAACGTCTTTCAATATAATATGCAATTCTCGCAATGTTACTCTGCAACTAGCATAGATTTCGTGGACGTGACCGTGGAAATTCACGAAACCCACCTTCCAACGAAACTCCACCGTAAACCCACAGGCGGCCAACAGTACTGTCATTTCAACAGTTCTCACCCAAAGCATCGCAAAATAAGCATTCCATACTCCCAAGCCCATAGATTCAAAATAATTTGTTACAAACTGATTGATTTTGATTGCAACGCATAATGATCAAAAACGGTGCTCACCGAGGAAAACACATCATCTTGCATTGGCTGATAAGGCTATCGAAAGGGCCAGCGCACTGGATAAATCTCAACTTATTAACCAGCCTCGACCCACCGTTCGTAAGAGCCGACAAGCCAACCTTGTAGTCACTAATTCGGCCAGCCTTTCAAATTTGAGTAACTTTCTAAGGAAACACTTCAGGATCTTGCAGCAGAGAGGCAGTCTTAACACCTTGTTTCCGGAACCACTACAGGTAGTCTACCACCAAGGCAGTGCCCTCAAAAACATCCTGGTGCACTTCAAAAGCTCAGCTTCTGTAACTTTGGGTTGCCAGCCTCGCGGAAAGTCCCGGTGCCAGGTTTGCGACTGCACAGTACGCACCAACGTGATTGAACGCGCCAAATCAGATTTTTCGTTCAGAATTAATGCAATAACTCTGACTTGGCAAGTGTCACCTACGTGCCGGGATGCAACCTCTGCGACATGGACTACGTAGACGAGACCGGGACCACTTTCAGGCTGTGATTCAACAATCGCAAATCACACGTCAACTCTCCTTCACACCGCCTATTCTCCAGAAACATGACACTCATGAAAAACACTTTTGCTGCGATGACAGTCATGTTTTCCAAGCGTAGTTAACTCCGATCGCGAAAGTAAGCTTAGAGATGCATTTTTGATTCATAAATTGAAATAGTTTACCTACGGGCTTAATAAGAGCTTGGGTAAATTTAATTGGCTGCAACAAACAGCATAAGGACCGTGTTTTTAATAATATTTTTTTACCAACCTTTTATTCTTCTGTTATTGTTTTTTGTGTTATCTGACTTTCTTTGGTGCTCGTGGAGATGCACAGTTCCGTGAAATGAGTGATACAACGGACTTAGCCTTGCCACATAGGCTGGCGTGAACCCGATAAGGACAATTCGCGTTACTATAAAAATTAGGTAGGGATATATCCTTACCGTGCAATAAATGGCATCGGCATCGAAACTTCCTCTTCAAGACCATTCTGAAGACGACGACACCACCCTGACGAAAAGAGGTCCCCGCTCGATACGCTGGTAAATTAATATTTATTATGCGTTTTCGTGGAACTTATTTTTCTTCGCTGTATGTACAGGGTGTTTCACGAAGAGTGGACAAATTCGATATTGCCAAAAACTACGCGTCACAACAAAAAAAGGCGTGTGTCGTTTTGGTCCTGGGCCAGACGCCCATTTAGGAAAATTATTAAAGTTTGAGATAATTAAGTTGTTAATTATTTTTGCGTAGTTAACTTTTTTAATATTTTGTTTAAGAGCGTGGTTTCAACTAGAAAATTGCTCAGCATCATCGAAAAACACTAAATTAACAAATTGCAGAACTATAGAAAGATTAATAATAATAATATAATAATAATTTTTATTGCATGTAAAGTACACAAACAAATACAGACCTGCCAAAGCCTCATTGGGCTTGTCTGGCAGCGTCTGGCAGTCAGCAAACGAAACACACACAAATAGATTGTGCAGCATTTTACGGCTTTCTGAAAATCCGCATAAATTCGACGGGTTTTTAAGTTTTGGTTTGCAATCGGAGCGCATCTCGGCCCGATGCCACCGCGCCCCGAAGAGAAATAGTGCAACCAACCTCTGCTGCGCTTTCCTCGCGCGACGCAGCAGAGGTTGGTTGCACTATTTCTCCGTGGGGTGCTCCCGTGTGATTGCTCGCATCATCTCTCGGGTTGTCCCGTGAGACTTGCAAGTTGCGTATATTTTCTACCTCTTTTGCCCATCATTATTGTCACCATGACCTTGAAAAGCGTTCTGACAATGTTATAAACGACCATTCCTCAGATGGAGTGCGCGCATTTGTCCTCGCGAATAATCCAAAACCTTTTCTCTATATAAATGTAGTTCCAGTGTCACCTCATATATGCCTCCAGCGTTCTAGCGTGTTCCTTTGTCATGAGCTACACCAGGGGGGACACAAGGCTGCACAACGCACACTCGGTTCCATTCAAACGCAAGTGTGTGAACCAACCTTAATTCTCTTGACAAACTCGTTTAGGTTTCAGTTTACTAGGTATAATATAGGAAAGAGGCATTTGCACACTCAAACATTAAACACGTCCGATGACAGGGAGCTGTTTCCGTGCAGCAGTCGCTCCGCTGCTGTCGCGGTGACAAGCGGTGTGGGGACTCCGGGTGTTGATGGTTTCCGCGTCTAGCATAGAAGGCTGGCCAACACAACGCGCAAACCAGACAAGAAAGAACGGGAACACACGAACGGGGGGAAGTTTGACGAGGAGTCGGCTCTCGCGGTGCGGCTGCGCTTTCAGACCGGGGTGGATTCGATTAAAGACGACGGTGACCGACCGACCGCCCGCTGAGCGCTCTGTTGTCAGACAGATGTATACTTTCGGTGTGCCTGGCTGTTAAAATTGGGGGACCGGGTTGTATTGTCGGAGGAAGGCCCCGTGTTTCTGGCAGTTCGTTAAAAGAAACCTACCTCGTTTATTCCTCGCTATAATTACCGGCAGTGGCTTTCATGGTGGAATCCATGACGAAAGTTAACTAAAAGTAGTGTATCATGCACAGAGTGGACCCCAGTAAAATGCAATTAGTCAGAAGTGCAGGCCTTTAATTTTATTTTTTCGCTTTTACTAATCTGAATTGAGTTTGAATATCGCCCGAATTTCAATACCTCGAATGGCTTAGATCTAAACATCTTAAAGGTTACATTGAAATAAATCGACAAAAGAAACCGGGTACGTGTTTTCAAACTCAACGCTGCCCAGAGTTGTTTTTACTCTGGCCCCTTATAATGTTGTATATATATATACAGGGTGTCACGAAACAAATTTACAGGTTTTTTTTTTTACCGCAAAAATAAACTAGGCATCGCCGAACGGTCATTCTCCGCCCAGAGGTAGCGATAGAGGTCACAACCAGGTGCCAAAGTTTCAGCCCGATCCGATACCTTATTCAAAAAGTTATAAGTGATTTTCTGAAAATTTCAATGGGAAAATTTAGCCCATTTTTGCCCACTTTCGGTTTCTGGTGCCATAGAGCCCCATTTTAGTGACCTGCGTTGAGTGATTTTGCCACCAGATGGCGCAACGTGTCTCCTGTCTATCGGGTTTGTCTTATATCTTGTTGTATCTGTTATGTATCTATCATGTCACGCGGGCAGTTGTTAATAAAAGAGCCGCCGTCCGTCAGTGACGTCAGAGAACTGCGGGACACCTACCAGGCAACATGTCTCTGTGTCATTCTTCGTGAGCCGCGAAAGCGCGGGGCCGGGGCTTCCTACTCGGCCACACCATCTGAGTGTTGTAGGCCTCCTCCCTTTCGTACCGTCGTGTACAAGAGATTACTCCAAATTTTGGCGACGAGGTGGTTAACCGTAGTTCTCTCCGCGTCTCGGTGCACTGGCCGTGAGAGCCGACACCATTTTTCTTTTTTTCTTCTCCGATTCATGTTCGTCTCGCATGGAACGTGTTCGATAGCTAGTCAGAATGGGCCCTGACAGCTGTTTCCCTTCAGCGTGCGTCTTGTGTGAGCGTCAGATGTGAGTTTACAGTGTTTTCGCATCGCTTCCTACAACCTCGTATTAACGCACACATAACGCACAGACTCCTGTAGCTGCCGGCATGTCAGCGCTCGCGCCGGTTCCGTCACCGCCCGACTTCTTGCCAGTGCCGGGCAAGCCCGAGCGTGCATGGCCTGCGTAGAAACGTGCTTTCTTGATGTTTCTTGAGGCGTCCGGCTTGGACAGTGCTGCGCCTAGTTGAAAAAAGGCGATCTTGTTTTCCATGCTTGGGGCTGAAGGCCAGAGAATAGTTGACGCCTTTCAGCTCGATGAGACTCCCGCTTTCGAGGAAGGCGATGTTTTTGAGGTCGTTTTGAGTGTTATCGAGAAGCACTTTGAGTTTTCTGGGTATATCACGCTGGAACGCCAAAAGCTACGCGCTCGCATCCAACGCACGGGAGAAACCGTCTCAGAGTACTTGACCGCTCTGCGACGCCAAGGGTCTTTTTGTTCTTATGAAGACGCTTTGGAGGAGAGGCTTGCTGAGATCTTTTTGGAGGGGCTGGACTCTAAGCGGGTCCAAGACCGCATCCCCCGAAAGTGCGTGGGGACGGGGGCACCCACTTTAACCCGTGTCGTTCAGCTCGTGCTACAGTACGAGCAACTTGCCCGCACCACAGAAAGTTACAACCTGCGAGCTAGCGGTGCGGCGCCGGCAATCGTCGAGCGCGTTTTTGCGCACGCGCCCAGTGGAACACCAGGCGGCCAAGATTGAGGTCCATGGCCGGCTCCTTCCCGAAGTCGGTGGCAGGATGGCCGGTACGGAGTCACTTCTGGTCACGTGTCCGGAACTTTCCAACACCAGCCACCCTAGCGTCTGCGCTACCCCCCTCCTTCAAGGCAGGGAGATGAAAGAGTCGGTGTTCCCTGCAATTTCTGTGGCTGACGCAGCCACAACCGCAACGAGTGACCATTGTCGGGTGTGGCATGTTTTTTGTGCGGAAAGACGGGCCACTTTGCAGTGGTTTGTCGGAGTCGTCGCCCACCGTCGGCGGCCTTCGTCAGTGACTCGCGGCGAACGTCGTTCCCGAACCGTGGCCAGGGCTCCGGCCATTACTTCGCTGCCCGACCGTTTTCACGGAATGTGTCGTCAAGGGGTAACGATCCAGTGAACATTGTGGGGCCATCCCTGGTGCCGGAGATGCTGCGGAGCGTCTCCGTTGAGTCGGCCGAGCAAGCAGCAAAGGTGTTTATCGTCGGGATGCCTTCATGGCCGACATTAAGGTAAATACAACCCATCTTCGTCTTCTTGTTGACACTGGCTCTTTTGTGTCCATTCTGAATGAACGAGAGTTTAATGAAGTACGCCGGAGTTCCAACATTCGACTATGTCCGCCCTCGAAAAGTCTTGTTCACTACAAGCAAGGCACTTTTCCTGTGCTTCGATGCTTCACCGCTCAAGTGTTTTTTAAAGATCGGTATGCACCGTTGGAGTTTTTAATCACCCGGACTGGACGATCGCTTCTTGCTGGCGACGCCGTCCGAGGTTTGCGCTTGAGATTATCAGGAGATGAAAATGATTGTTTGTTCGCATGTTGATGCAGTTCAGGGAGGAGGAATTCCACAGCAATATGTGAAGACGGCGGTCCCCCTCCAGCGACGGCCGTTCACCATCACGTCCTGCCAAAACCAGCCAACCGGCCGGATCCAGAGATGCCAGGTCCCGGTCATCTTCTCTTTTTGTAGCTTCAGGTGCCAACGTGTCTACCTCGTCATCGGTCTCGGAAGAGACCACTCCGAAAGTTCTCGCGGACTTTGACCGCGATTCGTCGACAGCTGCGATTCCACGACTTCATCCTGAGAACCATGGGCTCAATCAACCACATCTTCCTGAAAACACAAGTCCTGAGAATACAAGTCATAAAAAGACAGCACAACTGCTACACCATGAAAATCCAAGTGCATCTAAAGTTTCAAGTCCTTCCCTTCCAGACTAGTGCAAGTTGCCCTAAGGCTTCGAAGAATTTGAACCTCTCTTCAGTCCAGGTTTGGGTTTGGTCAAGAATTCCACCCACACTATCAAGCAGCGTTACAACGTGCAACCGGTACAGTCCAAGCTGCGCCGTATTCCGATGACCCTGAGGGATGCTGTCTCGGAAGAGATTTTCAGACCGGAGAGAGAAGGTGTGATCGAGAAAGTGGATCCCTCCGAGTGGGTTTCACCTATTGTCGTTGTTCGGCGGACTGACCGACGTATCCGGATGTGTGTTGACATCCGTGCGCCAAATCAAGCGGTGGTCATCGATACCTTTCCGCTACCCCACATTGATGAACTACTGGGTTCCTTGCGTGGTGCAGTTGCTTCTTAAAAGCTGGAACTGACGTCTGCCTACCACCAAGTTCGTCTCGACCCGGTGAGTCGGGATCTCACTGCTTTTATCCCGCATGAAGGACTGTTCAGATTCAAGCGCGTTTGTTTCAGGTTGGCGTCGGCACCCCTAGCGTTTCAAAACATCATTTCAAAAATCCTGAAAGATTGAAAGGGAGTTCAGTTTTACCTTGACGATATAATAATCTACGGTGCTACGCAGGCAGAACACGACGAGAATCTGCGTCAGGTCCTTTCTTGTATCTCCCGAGCCGGGATGAAGTTAAACCGTACAGGTGGTTTCCGAGTTACAGAACTCTTGTTTTTGGGACACCATCTTTCCGCGGAAGGACTAGCTCCCATTTCCGCTAAGGTAGATGCGGTGCTGAATTTTGAAGCCCCTTTCAAAGCAGCTAAGCTGAAAGCATTTCTGGGACATGTAGAATATTACAGTAAGTTTATCCCTCATTGCTCAACTGTCGTAGAGCCCATGCGTCGTCTCCTCCGTAAAGGAGTTCGTTTTCACTGGTCCCCGGAAGCCAAGGCCAGTTTGCAAAATGTAAAGGATTCCATAAAAAGTGCTCTGATTTTGTTGATGTTTGATCCAACGCTTCCTATCGTTGTGGCTATGAATCCGTCTAACCATTGTCTTGGGGCTGTGTTAAAGCAGCTGTACGGAAGTCAACTGCGTCCTGTCACTTTCGCTTCCCGCCTTGTTGACCGAGCGGAGGTATTCAACAGGTGAAAAGGAGGCGCTGGTGTGTTTGTGGGCCTGCGAGAGGTGGCATGTGTATCTGTGGGGTCGGTCATTTGTGATACGAACATACCACAAAGCTCCAGTCACCCTGCTTTCTAGCAGGGGTTGGGGGATCCGCGCGCTGAGGAATACCCGGTGGACAGCCAGGCTGCTTAATTATAATTTCACTATTGAATATCAGAAGGAATCTGTGAACCTGGTTGCCGATGCGTTTTCACGGCTACCCGTTAACGACACAGAAAATGGTATGCAATTTACCGAGGAGGTTGTTTCTCTTATCACAGTTCCCCATGTCCAAATTTGCATTTCAACAGGCTACGGATAATGACACTATCCTTCCATCTGAAATCCGGCACACTACCACGTCCTGGCCGGAGGGTATTAACATCCACACCGACCTGTGACCGTTCTTTCAAGTGCGTAAGCAGCTTTCGCTGTATGAGGGTATCTTGCATCGTGGAGAAAGGCTACGTACCGCCATCAACACTCCGTGATAACATCATCCACCTTGCACACGAGACAAACCAAGGAACATCACGAACAACAAGCATCATACGTGAACACTAATGGTGGCCCCGCATAAACCAGGAGGTAAAAACAAAAGTGGAAAACTATACGGTCTGTCATTCGACTGATAAACCTGTAAAGGCCGCACCTGCTCCGTTCCAGCCCATCAAGTTCCCCAACCAGCCGTGGAAAAAACTTGCTGTCGATATCGTAGGCCCTATCGACAGAACGCCACAGAGTGAAAGGTTTTTCATCGTTTTGATAGACTATTTTATTTATTTTATTTATTTATACATACTGCAGCCCCAGTGGGGCTATGGCGGGAGTGGGAGTTATCATTCGAAGTGACCCGAGGTGCAGTCTGCCGCGACAGTAACGTCTTGAACTGTCATTTCCTTTCTGAAAAAATGTGTATGCTCACCAAGGACTCCCATGCGAGCTTGTTACAGACAACGGGGTACAGTTTATGTCCAAATAATTTCTAGACTTCCTTCGTGAAAATGGCATCAAATATTTGAAAACGTTCTTGTGTCATCCACAATGTAACGGCCAGGTGAAGAGATTTAACCGTGTTCTCAAGGCGTGCCTCAGGCAGCTGTAGTTCAAGGCCGTCCTCTTATGGACGCTGTTCGAGACCACCTTGAAGCGTACCGCTGAATGGTACATCCTGCGACGGGGTTTGACCCTTCACTTTTATTGCATGGCCGGATCCACCGGTCCAAACTAAACCTTCAAGGAATGCCTAGAAGGCAGGTTCCCGATTCCGGTTTACGACAACGTGCTCGTCTTCCTGAGAGGGTTCAAAATTATCAACAAAACATGAAGTCATATTGGGATCACCGGAAGGCTGTCAAACGGCCACAGTTTTCCGCCGGTCAAGCCGTGCGCGTGTTCAAGCCCAAATATCGTGACAAACGTCTGTCAAGGTATACATAGCCAAAAAGGGTTGAAGCTCAGCTGGGATCAGCCACGTACAGGCTCGATGATGAAAGGACCTGGAATGCCATTAAATTGACGAAGGCGTCTGCACGGCCTCGTGAGGGAAATTCCTATATCTTCTCAGACGAGAAAGATTTTCCTGAACTGTCCAATAGTATTCCTTCAATTTCCAAATGTCATCACACCATATACAGATCGAAACGATAGTATCCCACACAGTACAGTCAGAGGCAATTGGACCTGCGACAACCGAGCGAGCGGCCACGGGGAACAATTGCCGTATGCAGCGCTGCAGTTCGCTTTTTCGCGCTGGGGAAGAGGCTACGAGAGCAGTCCACGTTTCGCTGCCGGGGGAGGTCGAGTCAAAACAAATGCCCCTCGCGCTAGAATGTCCATCTATCATATCAGATAAGCTCTTTCTTGCACAATATTTTTCCTGCGTTTATCTTTCGCCTTCTCTTTGTAAATTTTGACTGTAGTTCCTCAAAGGGTCAAACGCTTCGCTGTTTCATTTTGATCATGGAAAGTAAGTTAAGAATGACTAATAGTTCATTATAGGCGTGCACTCAATATATGGTAGCATGGAAGTTTTATACGTTTACTTTTAGTTATATATTTGCTAGACTGAACCGCGAACCGTAAACTGAGATCAAGTTGGAATCATTGCGTGCGAAATAACTTATAGTAATGCCCGACGGCTTTACAAACTCATGCTAAGATATGAGCGCCAGAACGAAAGCAAACCAAGATAGCCTTGCCAAAAGAACAATAAAATGCTTAAAAAATATAAGTCGGCGTATTTTGCTAACCGCTTCGAAATGCCGCGCCGCATATCCGGCCCTTCGTCATGTCTCCCTTCCGTCTTAATCACCCCCCCCCCCCCCCCCCGCTTCTACAGAGTGGACCAGTCCGCCGAGTCTCGTTCCCAGAACGCCGCGGCGACCGCTGCGCCCCGTGCGGCATTTTGCCTGCTCCGCCAGCTTTCACGTTGTCGCAGGTCAAATTGCCTCTGACTGTACATCTGAAAGTCATACAGTTCCTGATCCGGGGCTACTGCTCGTCCCGGGTGCTCCTGACCCTGGGCCTCCTCAATCTCCACTGCCTGGCGAGTCTGGGCCGACGCCTGGGCAACCTGGATGTTCCCGGTGGGCCGACAACGAGCCTCCGGCTGGGCTCGGACATTCCGTGCAACCTGCTTCCCCAGAGGAACCGAGTCCTGGCGAACCAAGTGGGGTTCCCCAACAAGTGGTAGCATCCTGTGACCCAGTGGTTGTGCAGTGCGACCCTTCAAGCCGTGATTTTTTTTTCGTATCCCAGCCGTCAGGGACTTTGGCTAACCCTTTGGCTACTAGTACTCCCCTACGACCACAACGAAAGAAACGTCTCCCAGCGAAGTTGAAAGACTACGTCATGTCTTTCATTTCATCAGAGGACTCAAATATGGAAAGTGAACAGAATTCATTTACTGACATTGTTTAACGCTTAGTTGTTGTTTTGGAGGCTGTTTTGAGTTCCCGTGTGGAGTGGAGTCTTCATATCCAAGAGTCTACAATGAGTCTTTGTTATGCATCCTTACATAGCACTATGTCAGAGCATGTTAATAATGAAAACGCTTTAGATATAAAAAAACTCCAGGCCAACGCAAAAAGATGCCTCTGACAAACACCGGCTTTTGACAACACCTAACTAACCACTAACAATTACTAACACACACTACACCTGTGTCAGGGACATCAAATCAGAAAAATTAATGCAAACAAACTTTAGTCCACATCTGTAGCAACTCGAGGCTGACTCGGTTCCATGATTCAATGTTTTTTACGCACAAGGGGATAGAGAAAAAAGAGAATATTGTTTTTTTAAAGCGTAGTCTTCATTGTGGTGATTTTCGAATTGTGTTTGTGGTCTGTTTCACTTCGTTTCTTTTAAAAATTTTAAGGAGGAAAGAGTGTAGTGGATCTGCGTTGAGTGATTTTGCGACCAGATGGCGCAACTTGTGTCCTGTCCATCGGATTTGTCTTATATCTTGTTGTATTTGTTATGTATCTGCCATATCACGCGGGCAGTTGTTAATAAAAAAGCCGCCGTCCGTCAGTGACGTCAGAGAACTGCGGGACACCCACCATCGAACATGTCTCTGTGTCATTCTTCGTGAGCCGCGAACGCGCGGGGCCGCGGCTTCCTACTCGGCCACACCATGTGAGTGCTGTAGGCGTCCTTCCCTTCCGTACCGTCGTGTAGAAGAGATTACCATACCCATGTATTCTAAAATTCTGTCGGCCGCCATTTGGCCATTGAAATTTTCAGAAATCACTTATAACTTTTGATTAATGTATCGGATCGGGCTGAAACTTTGGCATCTGGTTGTGACCTGTAGTGCAACCTTTGGGCGGAGAATGAGCGTTCGGCAATGCCAAGTTTATTTTTGCGGTAAAAACCCTGTAACTTTGTTTTTGTGACACCCTGTATATATATATATATATATGTGTGTGTGTGTGTGTGTTTGTGTGATGTCTAGGGAGGACAAATACGTCTATTAGGATGTGCTCTATTGTCGTGACTGCTTTGTCTTTGTCATCCTCTCTCCACAATCGGTCACTGTCCAACAAACTAAACGTAACACCGCACTTACCGGCAGCGGCTTGACCGCCGGTAAGTGCGGTGCGGCGGTGCAGGCCTGGCGGCAGAGTCCGCTCGGGCAAACTCCGGGGAGGGTGCATGGCCGAGCTCAGCGTGGCGCGGCCACTTCACGAGAGCGCGCGCTCGGCCGTCGGCAGGGGAAACGTGGCCGTCCACGCCACTATGCCGCGGACGAACTAAGCATGCGGAAGAACGACATTCATGCTTTCGCATTCACAACTCATCAGAAGTGCTTAGGTGTCCTCTGACTTTTTTAACCCGCAAAGGTCGACACAGAATATCCAGGAACCTTATTTCTTTCAGAGCCCAGCTCTTAGGCACCCTTTCCCGGGTTTTCGCGGCTTCGGCGTCGCCGTCGGCATCGCCGACTCAGCGAAACCGTGCTAAATTAAGCGGGAAAATTGACGTCACGTGACCTCATACCGATTCAATTCCCCGCTTAATTTAGCGGGGAAAATTACGTCACATTACTTGGTATCACGTCACCTATGAACAAATTCAGATTCTCCGCTAGATTTAGCGGGAAAATTGACGTCATGTGACCTTAAGAGTAATTCGATTCCCCGCTAAATTTAGCAGGAAAATTGATGTCACGCGACCTCAACACCAATTCAGTTTCCCCGCTAAATTTAGTGGGGAAAATGACCTCACATGACTTGGTGTCAAATCACGTATAAACAAATTCAGTTTCTGCGCTTCTTATAGCGGGAAAATCGACGTCACGTGACCTGAATAGCAATTCAATTCCCGCTAAATTTAGCGGGGAAATTGTGGAAGGAGGGGAGCATATGGAGGAGGGGAGGGCACGGAGGAGGAGCGTGGGAGAGTACGCAGGAGGAGGAGGGGAGGGTACGGGGGAAGAGGAGGGTAGAGCAGGAGAAAGGAGGAGGAGTAGGGAGAGGAGGAAGGAAGGAAGAGAAGGATGATGGGAGGGGAGAAGGAGAGGAGGAGGAGGAAAGGAGGGAAGACGAAGAGTAGAGGACGAGGAAATAAGGACGGGAGGAGGAGGGGAGGAGCAGGGGGTATACCCTCCTTTCCGTACACTCCCCTCCTGCTTCTCAAGAGCTGCGCTCTTCATTCGCGTTACAGGGATTTGTTAACGTCTTTCATTTTTTTTTTATTAAAACAAAAGGCGAGAACTGGGAACTGGTGAAAGGTGAAATAGCATCTTTCTAAAGCATATCTTGAACGTGCTTATCAATCAACTTACGCTCAGATTGAGAAACACGGTAGGGCCTGTGGTACACTTTGGTGCACATGTGCTAATGCGATGTTTGGCTAAAATGGTAGAGAGTAAAGGCTTATCTTCAAATTAAAACATTAAGTGTAGTCCTTCAGTAAAATTAACAGTTGATATTGTTGTTCCTTTGACAAATTAGAATCAAGCATTGGTAATAAAGCGGAGACACTTCTATCCGACGAGAAACTTGTGGTTGATAAGTTCTATAAGATTGTGTCGTGGGTAGCAAGAAAAGTGTTAGACAGCGTGCGAACAAAATCAACACATGTTTGAGGTCGTAAACGCCGTGTTTCGTTTGAAATATTCGTGATTGAGGCTTCGGTAAAACAATTTCTCTGTGTGAGTATCGGCAAATATTACACATTTACAATTCCCCTGTAATGCCGAATTAGAGCGCAGCTCTTCAGGAGAAGGAGAGGAGGGAATGCCCCTCCTCCCCCTCCGTATTCTCCCACCCTCCTAGCCTGCTTCCCTCCCATTTAACGGAAAATTTACGCTAAATTTCCTTCTAAATTTAGCAACAATTTATCTGGTAAATTTAGCGGGGGAAATATTCCCGCTAAATTTAGCAGAAAATTTAGCGAAAATTTCCCCTCGTAATTTAGCGGAAAATATTCTCGCTTAAGGCCACGGTCCCACTGAATGTGGCAGTTTAGGTACTTTTTGGCAGGTCATTACTCATCTTCTTGTGAATACTGTTTTGTGGGATTGATGTCGTTCGAAAGGCAAATCAATCCTCTTTCACATGATATTATGTATGTATTGGTTTATACTGCTCATGCGCATTTGCTGCGCTGCGAATATGATGGCGCGGACTCTCGCTTGCTCCGCTGGTTCATGTTTCATGAAGAATCTATTAAAGATAACACGGTTCCAATAGAGCAGTTCTGTTAAGATGATGTTGGAGCAGAATTTAAAGATATACTTTTTTGGTATTTGGACTACTTTGTTTTGTTCATCTCTCCAAATATTGCCCTGAAATTGTACTTTTTCAGCACAATTGTGTTTTTAATGACATGCGCTAGGGCAATGAAATTAGCTACAGACGTAGTGCTTATAGTTGGTAATATGCAGAAAAAAAATTAATGTTGTGTAAATTTGTTTTTGTATAGATATTCTATATCAAACGTAGCACTTTCTTGTGCTTCGAGTCACGGTGCTTGAAATGCAGCTGAGGAAATAATTAAACTATGATAAAATATTTTATAACATTTAGAACTACAATAGTCGCCCAGGAAGTGGATGATGACGTTTTTTTCATTTTCAAAGTCATAACGATCCAGGAGCCCTTCAAACTTACCTGTTTTTGACGTATATCTTTTATGGACATCAAACTGATTTATTGGCACCTAATAACATTTATTGTATGGAATAGATATACATTGCGATGTATTAGATTTTCACAATGATTTTGCTTTGGTTTCTTGATAGTTGTAGAGCTTAGTTAATTTTAAAAACAATTAAAAACTGGTTGGGTGTTTTGTAGTGGTACCTGATTTTAATGTTCAAGACATTTTCGAGGGCGGCGTTGGCGTCTTTATCATCGTCAATGTCCGTGACTTTTTACATTCACATGTAGAAAATATGTTGGAAGATTTACTATCGACAAATGAATGATTTAAGTGCTGGGGCCGGTTAATAAATCTAAGGTGAATAATTACACAAGCGTAGTGTGATATAATGTGTTCATTATTCGATATGATTGAAATCGAATAAACAATTAATGATCAAAAGGAAAAGAATTCACCCGAGTTCACTTCGTGCCTAGAGTCACTAAATGAGCTGCGCTCAGAGTATCGGCACTCCGCTCCCCAACATTGTAGTGGGCGCCGCAATTTTGGGTCTTGTGCAGAGCAAACGCAACTGCCGATCGTCATGATTCAAAAGTGCGACTTCCTCAGCATTAGATACGGTGTCAGGAAGCTGATGCAACATTGCTTTGCTCTGTCGCGGACTGTTTAAACATTTGTGGAGGACGGAAAAGCGTTTTCTGTGATTTTAGATAAAGCTTCAGATAACTGGCAACCTTGATTTTAAGCTACAATATGCCCACGTGTCGTTACTCTGAAGCGGAGCTTATTTAATGGCACCATTCATGCCCTTGTTCAAGGAGCTTGTAATACCTGAAGGGGCCATGACGTAAGCCCCGTGGGTTCCACAAGCCACTACCTTTTGACGCCTGCCCCTTCCTCATTGCTCCCACTAGTGCCTACAAAATTAGCTACGCTTCAGAGTAGCGACACTTGACCTATATTGTGGCTCAAAATCATGGTTGCCAGTTATCTGAAGCTTTATCTGAAATCACAGGAAACGCTTTTTCGTCCTCCACAAATGTTTAAACAGTTCGCGACAAAGCAAAGCAATATTACATGAGCCTCCTAACACCGAATCTAATGCTGAGGAAATCAGCCTTTTGAATCATGACGATCGGCAGTTGCGCCTGCTCTGCACAAGCGACAAAATGGCAGGCGCCCACAACAATGTAGGGGGAACGGAGTGTCGATACTCTTGCGCAGCTCATTTAGCGGCTCTAGTTCCCGCGAACCTCCTTTCCCCTGGCTGAAACTGAAACTAAATATGAATAATACACCAATATTAAAGCTTATTTAGTTATAACCAACTACACATGATGAGAGGAGGAAGCGGCCGGGTAGGAGAAACGCGGATAACCAACTACACATGATGAGAGGAGGAAGTGGCCGGGTAGGAGAAACGCGGGTTTTATGTGTGACCGTTCTAACCGTCTCAGAAGAGAAAATGCCAGCTTGCGCTGGTTAAATGCCTGCCCAATGGTTTCTTTGTCGTCGTCAGCGCCTACTTCACATATTTTCTACTAGGGGCGCCAAAACCCCATACAGAAAAGCAGACGACGCTTGTCCGCTGTCTGCTACTACAGTTCACTGTAGCTAGCGTAAGCTACGTTATCACGTTAAGCTATGTGATAACGTAAGTTTTCCATGTTAGGTTTCGTGGTAACGTGACCTTACGTGTTCAGATAGGTCACGTGATCACGTAATGTTTTTGTGACACGAGTAACCTTCTTTCGGTCATCGTTCGACTCGCAGAGCTCTAGAGCGCTTATCCATAGCCGGCATAGCTGAATAGCACGAGGCTGTCTGCGGCTCCCGGCACGCACACCGTGACGCCACACGGTAAGCGTGTTGCGTCACGTAGTAGTAGGTGGATATACTGCACGGTGGTGAAGGAACATGTCAACTGCAGTGACTGCTTCCTACTGGTTATTAAGCAGGCTTCTACGGCTCACAGTGATACCATCATCAGGCACCAGAACAGGGCGGGACTATACTATACATCGGAGAAGCTAGTGAGGGTGCTGTATGCGCTGAAGAACTTCGTAGTGGTTTTACTGAAAAAAACAACTAAATATGCTGAAAAAGCTTTTGTATGAGGCTGTCGAGACTTCCGTAGATACACTTGTGCACCATGGCGCTCTGAAATGCCTAAAGGCAGATAATTTTCACAGATTACTCTGCATCCGTGTCTGACAAGCACGACCTCAAGAAGATCTTCTTCAACAAGCCACTATCTAGGAATTCGTTAAAGCTCTAGAACTGCATCCGTGAAAAATAGTGCGGACCAGAAGAAACCGGTCAAAACATAAAAAAACGAGCTTAAAAAAAAATTTAGAAAAAATTGAAAATGTATTTTAAGATCCCCGGTCAGAGCGTTGCAGACGGGTGTGCAGGTTTTCGGTCAGCGAAGGCTCGTTCGCGGTCCTGAGAAAAATCCCTTGACGGCCGCATGTGGTCCGCCGGCCGTATGTTTTCCGGCTCTGCTCCAGAAGCAATAAAAACGCTAAGTGGCTGCTGTTGCAACGTCGTGAACGTCCGCCAGCCTGTCTGTCTCCTTTTTAATTTGAATTGACTATTACTGTTGTAGCTATGACATGCACCAGAGGTCTGGTATCATTTCAGCATAGAAACAAAACCAAGAAGTGAAAGCTAAAAGAAAGGTTAAGACTCCTTTTATATATAAAAACTATACTGACGGTGCCCTGCTCTAGCTATGTAGCATGGGTTACGAATATATTCAATTCACAAAAGGCGTCACAGTGGACTGTAGCAGCGGGCAGCGGAGAAGCGCCATCTGCATTTTTGTTTGGGGTTTTGGCGCGTCTAGTAGCAAATATGGGAAGCAGGCTCAACTACGACGAAGCATGGGGAAGCCAACCATTGGGCAGGCATTATGGCTGGTTTCAAAAAGACGATCCAAATAAAAGAGGTGACACGCTGGGTTCTTTGTGATTGCGCGTCTAATTCATATACAGGTACATTTGAAGATCGACGATGGACGTCAATTGTCTTGAGGTAATGTAACGTATTAACATTACATAAATAATAAACATAATGAATGACAGAACGACTCAATTTTTGAATTCATGTATTGTATTATGGCGGTAGCCTATTGTAGTTTTTGTTGATGAAGCGCAATATGAGGTGACGAGGTAATGATTAAATGATGAGGCTCTATAAGGACGACGACATTAGTGGGTATCGAACCACAACGTACAGTGCCAGACTTGTTTCAAATATCGTGTACCCAAAGGCTTTTCTTCACCCGCAACAGAATATGGTAGAATCAATGAGGATGCTGCTTTACGTGGAACATGAAAACTGCACTGCGCGAAAGTGCAGCTTATTCATTAATATGAAGGACAGATTTCTAGCAGCATCCCCTGATGGACTGCTTGGAACAAATGGCCTCGTTGATGTAAAGTGTCCCCGTTCCAAAAGATCCTTATAGCCAACCGAAACCGCAAAAGAGTATGAGGCGAAAAATAAAAAAAGGAGCCGTGTGTGAAAGGTCCAAATCACCACCATAGTTTCTGCCACAAAATACAAGGGCAGTTACACAATACACAGAGATTTTTGTAATTTCGTTATGTTTACACTCAAGGGAACTGATATCCAACGTATTCAGAGGGATGACACCATCTGGCCAAACAACATAGAGCCTTTTCTACTCAAGTTTCACATGAAAGGCCGGACTTCCGCTGAAATTCCTCACGTAGACGAGTTGTCCGATCGAATAAACTGCCATTACTCCCGATCTGGGAATCTCTCGATCTTCGTTCGTAGGCCATAGTGTCATGAGGTCGAGGGGTGTGGCTCTTCGTCCGCCGAACATTGCTTTCGCGGGTGTTTTTCTCGAGGAAGATGAGACCGTCGCGTGCTGCCGGAACAAAAACCTGGCGATTCTTCACTGGACTGCTTCTTGCGTAAGCTTCAAGAGGGCTTTCTTCGTTTCACACACCACCTGTTCTGCTTGCCCGCTAGTTGCAGGATGGTATGATGCACTAGTGTGGTGCCTGATGACGTTTTATGTTTCTCATAAACTTGTTTATTTTATTTGAAAGAAGATTCGACGCGTTATCAAAGAAATGTATTTTCGGTAGGCCGAAAGTAGCGAAAAGAGAGCGTAGAACGTGAATGACGCGTTTGGACATCGTGGCATGCATTGTGTAAACTTCCTATCACTTACAGTACACATCGAACATGACTTCGCAGATGCGGATACGTTTCGCCACCCACCAACTAATAGTGGATTATTTTCAGTTACTGTTCATGATGGCGCTGGACTCTAGGAAGACTTCGAGTCTTTGCGCAAAGTTAGCCCAGGTCCCAACGCTTTTGTCGGAAGCGGTAAGTACTCGGTAGCGACGTACTGTGCTTGACATTTGACGCTTACCATTCGCTGAGACGAAACAATTGCTTGTTCGTCTGCCGCGAGTCGTCCGATATCAGGAAATCACCTCAAATCCATCACCCGACAAAACAGGTCTTCATTCTCCGCATGTCTATAGTTAGCAATCCTGTGAACTTATAAATTACCGAACGCTCATCACTTGCTGTCACTAAACGCCGCTCAATCATAGCGTCTTCATTGCTAATAAACGTCTTCCTATTTATAATGATGCTTTCAATCATATTCCTCCTAAGCTGTACTTACAACATAATGTGTGTCGGTACTTCCGAAAACATTGCAACGGCGTTTCTTTTCTGGGAACTATAATGTAACAAACTTTACAACATCTTCCGGATCCCGTGAATCACAATATTTCGTGATGTCACTTTTCAGTCGTCATTATAATGGCAAGGTAAGCACCGTAAATTGCGAAACAGTTTTTACTACGTCCGCTTCCACTGGCGTCTTGGAAGATTGAGTCTACTGAGCGTGCATTCTTGCGGAAGAATTTTTCATTGACAGAATATTGACACGTCAATCAACAATTAATTCCTTCTTGGTAAGATTTATTGCGATAGCCCGTGGCAACCGCCGAACCGCATGCCCCTATATCAGCCTGGCATTCTCGCATACATGAGTTTACTGGGCCACGCTATTGAGCCAGCTGAGCACAGCTGGCAGCGGCGCGAGCAAGGCCACGATGGGAACGTGATGGTGCTCGAGCCATCCGACAGTGAACCAATATTTCGGCCACCCCACGGGTGCGTATCGCCATCTATTGGTTGAACTAACGCCTTGTTAAAGATGGCTGCCGTGGGACCGCTGCCTTAATATGGCGGGGAAACTGAATTGGTGTTGAAATCCTGTGACGTCAATTTCCCCGCTAAATTTAGCGGGAATTTTTAGCGAAGATTTTTTCGCAAAATTTAGAGAGCAAACTGAATTTGTGCTGAGGTCACGTGACGTCAATTTCCTCGATATATTTTGCGGGGAACGTTTCCCGCTATATTTAGTGAAAACATTTACCACGAAATTTAGTGGGAAATATTTCCATAATGCAACGCGCGCGGTTACGCCGACGCCGACGCCGACGCCGACGCTGACGTCGTTGCCGACACCAACGCCGACGCCGCTCAACCCGAAAATGGGCGCCTAAGGGCTGCGCTCTAAAAGGTGGGGATAGTCCTTTCTGGAGCAACAAATCACGACGCGGTTTAATATAAACATCCGCTGGTGTTTTTTCGGAACATGACCTACTTTGTAACGTTACGAAGGCAGATGTGTACGTGGTGGAATCGCGTAGTCGTAAGCCGCGCATACTTTTGTTACAGCCGGCGAGAACTCTGCACTCGTCTTTTGCGTTCCTTGTGTTTTTGCGCACTGCTACCAGTAGTAATCATAATCCAACTCGCCTGCATCGCCACAATGATCGAGAACTCTGGTTTACAGTGAGATGCTGTGTCTGCGCGAATGTTAAGCACACCGGTGTCGCCATCTTTGATTGCTTTGCAATGCGATAAGAAGTCCCAACATAATATAAATTCACTGCTGCATGTTTTGACAACAATAGAGCAGACTTCATATATTTCTCTGAACTATATATGAATTGTGCACAAGCACACTGCAAGAAAAGAGCGCAATTCGCACCTCGCAATAGGGCGTTTTCAGATAAGACCAAAGAACCATGTCCGGCGACAATTTTTAATTTTGATTGAAAAAAATATTTTCTGGCTCCATGCCCAGAAGAATAAAACCAATCCTTGTTTCAGGAAAAAAATTGTCGTTGCGAAGACAATTTGTGAGTACCGTCTCAGGCACGTGCGCGTGCCAAGTATCGCGCGATGTTCGCATTTCGAGCGGCACCCCCCCCCCCCCCCCCCCTCCAAAAAAGAAAAAACTGTTCTGGCTATGGATATAGAAATATTTACTGACAGATTACTCATAGGAAGGATTGACAAAAAGTATTAATCACCGACAATTAGGGTGGTTATTTTGAGAAACAAAATCGCAAACACGGCACATTGCACAATAACGTTCTGGCTTGAAGATTTTGTTTCTCCGTATCTGTAAAAGCTAAGGTCTTCATACTTTTCCAGTGTGCTGCTCTGTATGTAGTTCATCTTTCCATAAAATAGTATTGTCCTGGTTAGCGGGAGAAATTTACAAGAATTGCTCACACTGGGGCATTTACTCAATATGCATTATTTTGAAAATCATTAAAAAAAAAACGCAACACTTAATAGTCTTTATACTCTCAGAAAGTAACGTTTATAATATGTACTAACCAAGTCTGCAAAAGCATAATGCAATATTTGTGCTGCTTTGAATTTATGAAGCGAGAAATATGGCCAAATTGACGCTAACGCGTTTGCCATTAATGGGGTGTGCACACACCCGTTCTTCACAATTTTATTATTATTAAAAAGCGTAAACATGCTACGAAGTGGTGAGGAAAAGACAAATCGACAGCAAAGAGGTGCGCGTAGTTTTAAAGAGAAAATTCCTAATACATTTTTGTGCAACCGACCCAAAAATGCCCATGGGCAGCAGCGATCGAGAGACGCAACCCTGTAACATTCTTCGCGGTGCCTGTTTCAATAGCCGGCGTGTAGCGCTTCCGTCTACGCGACGTAAAAAAAGAGACCGGAGCGACTTTGCTAACAGATCAGCCTACAACCTTGGCGGTAACATGGGGTAGGAGGTAGGGCGCGGCAAAACCTGAACCTGCTCTGCCTGTGAGCGCCAAAAGATGCGCCGCCGTGAAGGGCCGCACAACGCGTAAAAAATAAAGATACTTAAAAAAAGAAGAATTCCGATTGACTGAGATTGTCTGTATTGGGCGTTTTCAGATAAGATCGAACGATCATGTTCGGTCGACATTTTGTTTTTAATTTTTACCATAATATATATTTTACTTGTTCTGCAACCGCAAAAACATTCATACTTTTTTGCGGAAAATAATATTTCTCTTGAGGAACAAAACTCACAAAGTCTGTCGGTATACGCGCACGCTTTTGCGACTTGCGTAAACCGTCCCTGTGGATATTTAAAAAAAAAATGTTTCCCCTTAGGTTTAATGTTTTGTGCAGGGACTGTACATAAAATAAAAGGAGGTAAACATGCATTATCAATTACGAAGCAATTCAGAGCTTTATGGATCCGAATCTTAAAAGACTGGAAGTCTACATTTTTTACGACGATTTGGACGCGTTTGTTCAATAATCGCATAAATTTTCATTGAAATTGAAAACGACAACCTTTTTTTTTAAAAAAAAAAATACAGAAATGTAGAGAGGTTAACGATTTTGCAATAATTAGAAAATCAGTTTAGAATGAAGGCCATCTTTATTTTTCTTCTACTTCTCACAGATCAAGGCTCATAAGCTGTCCTATCAGGCCCCTCAAGAATGCTTTGCAATCTTTTAGTTTTTTTTTTTTTATTTTACAAAGCGCTAAATATACAAAATTGCCATAACGGGAGTAGAAAAAGACGTCGCCGAATTCAAACAAGGGCAAGAAAGGGATGGAGACTTGTAGAAAGTCTGTGAAGATAAAGCACTGTGACAGGAGTTCGTGAAAAATAAGAATTAATACGAAAGATTACAGGCGAGTTTGAAGCACAAGTCAACAATTTAAATACAGATTTCTCGGATCAGTGAGTTTCGGAGCCTACACTTCGTAGAAAGGCTGGGCTACTGACGACCAGGTTTAAATAGTGATAAGAGGAAACACAAGTTTAAAGTGGTACAATTGAAACGACTTTAATGAATCAAGATCTTGTGTGCACATTCGGAGCTTGTCGAGTGCATTCTTTCTGCCGGACGCTGACCTGAGTTGGTCACGACGCTCTCCTGGCAATCCGAGGAGGAAAAGGTTTTCCCCGTTTTGCCTGTAGCGATCACTGTTCGTTTCTTCTCAGTGTCACCGCAAGCTCGCGACCTCGATCTGCTTTTCGCAGCCACCGGAGACTTTACTTTCAAATATATATCCTTTCTGCGTCTACTATTCTTGCTAAAAGAGCTCTAGCTGCAAAGTGTCGGGCCGCGTACACTGAATTAAAGTGGCGATGCAGGCGAGTTGGCTCATGACTTAAGAAATAAGAAACAGCGCGCAAAAAGACGAGGACAACGAGAGTAGAGCACAGGACGAGCGCTGACTATCAACTGAAGTTTTATTAAAAACGGCTCAAACAAGAAAACACCACAAAGCCAACCAACGCCGTAACAACCACGCCTACACTGCCACAAGTGATAGGACTGAATTCCACGCACAACAGAAACAGAGTCCCTCTCCTTTGCTTCCATGTCCCTGAACACTTTGACATCAGCTTTCGGCAGGTGGATTAGTTTCACGTTCGGCAGTTTTGTGTTCATTGGGGCCACCATCTCTGACGCCGACTTGATCACCGACGTGGTGGGCCGTCGATGGTTGTAAAACATTGCCTGGTGCTTGACACGACCCCCGATTCTAACGAAGGCACTCTTGTCATATCCAGTTGCAAAAACACTCCACTTCGCTGACGTGTACTTGTTGCTCTGCAGCTTGTGTAGTTGGTACTTGCGCCTAACGGACTCGCGCCTAACAAACTCCTTCATCGCTGATACTACGGCGCCTGTGTCAAATAAGGCTGAGAAAGATTCTGTACAGACAGGGATTGAAACGAAGTTTCGTGGAGGTGGCGGAGGCTTACAGAGATTTAACAAAGCCACTTGAACCCCTAAAGCCGTAGCGTCTAGTTTCCCATGCTAGAGTAGGACGTGCAAGGTTAATCCGAAGGCCAGAATGACGGGGAAAAGCATGGCGAGGGCAACGGGTTTCGCCTGCGTAGGAATTGTCTGGGAGAAGGGAAGCGAGGACCGAGCAGGCAAAGTCTGGCTGGAGTACTCATCTTTGTAGGGTCGTGGAGTGTATGCTGGCCAGAGATAGTAGTCGATGCGAGGTCCGTACATGTACGTTAGATTCGCTTGTTCCTCAGCAATTTTACGGTGAGAAAATCAAGCTATATGGCCGGGAATACCACAGTGAAAGCAAGCGGGGCGTCGTAGAATGACTGGAGGCCACTGATCGGCAAGGGGATTTGGTCTTGGTGGTCTTTTGCATGGGCCTGGAAAAGAGAGGGGGGTATGAGACACGTGGCGGTGATGGTGGTTGCAAGATTGGATCAGCTTTTGAACGACAGGTCATGGCAGTAGAAGAGATCTGTGGAATGCTGATGAAACCTCCTCCCGTATGTCGTCGCGGAAAGATAGGTGGGTGGTGTTGTCGATGGCACCATTGAGCGCGGAAGAATGATTGGTAAACACAAAGCGCCGGTCTTCACGAAATATGTCTTGTATGAGGGTTAACACGCTGTGATTGGGACCTGCCATGAAGGTACCACGAGGAGAGTGGTGGTTCGAATCGCTGCTGCCGTGAGGATCCGATCGCGTTTTGTCTCGTTGAGACAACGGTGTGCCGCCGTACCACCGCTGACTCGGCGCATTCTGGGCCATTAGATATTTAAACCCGAATTCTGCTACGCCTTTTTAATATGTCTCCCACTTTGTCATCCTCTGTCATGGTGGTGTTGGCCAGTTTGCACACTGCCAGTATGTCCTTAATGTATGTAATGCAGTTTTTGTCGGGACACTGTGTTCAGTAGACGAGGTATCCCTCCGCTAGTGGTTTTCTTCGTGTCGAGAGCCTGAACACTTCAAGGAATTTCTCATTAAAATGGTCATTGCGGCGTCCACGAGGAAAAAAAAATTGACGTTCGCAATCTTGTGGGTGTCATCCCATCGGTTGTGGGCGGTCACTCTGTCGTAGTCGCAGAGCCATTCGATGACATCCTGATCTGCACAGCCAGAGAACAGGGGTGGGTCCTACTGGCGGATGGTAACGGTAGAGGCCGGCATTGTTCTAGAGCTCTGCGAGGAGGGCTGCAGTTGCTGGCCCGACCGGAGATTGAGGCTGTGAGAAAAAGGTGTCGTAGCTCCCAGAGGGTCTTCTACCTAGAACACGGGTTCCTCTCTCTCTCTCCTGTTCAGGTCCTGGCAGCTGACTTACTCCATCCGAGTTTCGAGGGCGCCTCGCTAATCTCACAGCACCTCAAGGAGATAGCATGCCAACAACGGCCCTGGCCGACTGACGATTGGTCGTCGGGTTTCCGCCTCGACAATCCTGCGCGGGTGCGCCAAGTTTCAGCAAATGGTTCAGTGGTGCCAGGAGACGCGGCACAGCAGGCCATCTCATACGATCCTGCGCCACAACCTAGGACCAGCGGGCGCGACCAACATCCACAACAGCCAAGCCCACCCGTGGGCCCTCGTACCCGACTCCAAGCACGGAAGACAATTTCCGAGGCATCCCGTATTTCCACATCGGCGCACGATGCTCGACGTAAGGACTGACTGCATCCGAGTGAGGAACTGTACACTGAGTCAAAATCCCCCTCTTTTCTAAAACTGCGTAAACTTACAGACAAACGAATTCGTCACCAGACACACGCCACTAAGCTTAAAACTTCCGTTGATGCTGGTGCACCACCTTAAGGCTTCTCTCTCCATTTTCCGCCATCAGTGCATGGGCTACGCCAAAACGACCTCAATGTTTGAAACGCTGTTCAAGAAAACGCTTCACTCAAATTCATGAAAGTTATTGTTGGCGTCTGCGAAAAGTCAGCAGCCACCTTAATATCATACAACATTCAATTGGAAATTAATCGACCCCTAACCGTCCAAGAAAAGCAGCAGCTAGAGTCATTTGGAGCTAAAAAAACGCGAAGAATTAGAGAAAGTAACACTTAGAAAATAACCAAGAAACAACATACCTCTCCCTCCCCCGGGATCGTCTGAACGGAGCATGGGACTCGGGCCGATCTATTCGACGGGAGATCCTACAGACGCCCTAAGGGGCGGTGGGAGTATTGAACGAGTGGGGGGGTGGTGGGACCCCCGGGGTCCACACTTCGGAGAATGTGGTAAATTTATCAGACATCGCTATCACACCAGACGAACAGACGCTACTTTTGAGGGGGCTACAATTCTGTCTCACCACTGTCCAGTTTAGCAAGTTCTCTTTACTACAAGACCTGGACAACATGGCAGGCCACCTTCGGCTGCGGGAATATTTTCACACCAAACCTGCAGATGTACTAGATCCTTTATTAGTACATACAGACAAAAACTGGACTCCCAACGTTAATTGCGATAGACCTTTGGATATATACATAAAATCAGTTCAAAAAGACGTATTGGAGAAATAGAGAAAACGCAGACCATACACTTAAGACGTAAGCTTTTCCGAGCGGGGTTGCCTCAAATCCCTTAGCAGTAGACGTAAAATAATTATTAAGCCAGTCGAGAAGGGAGGGGCCATTGTAATAATGAACATGGACGATTATTTAGGTGAAGACCATCGTTAATTCCGAAACACGTCATTTTATCAGGCACTCGAACATGATCCCACTAAACCATATTTCGTCATTGTTCTGAACGCACTCACCGACCTGAAGGACCGAGTCAAAATGTCAACGTCATTCTTTGATTCCCTCTAACCAAAATATTCTAAGCTAGGGCGTTTCTATATGCTTACAAAAATGCATAAAGCGGGGCGTATCTCAAGTTTCATTGACCACCTTATTAGCGCCTGCAGCCTCCGACTGCAGGAGTTTAACATGACTGTTGTCAACAAGTCAAGCCGCAAACAGAGCGACGCCGACTGCCTGTCATCTCCCGGTAGCAGCGACGACAGTGACGACGACTGCTTCCTAGGCGCAGTGAACACCGACGACAAGGCACGACGTCAAAGGGACGGTCCTGAGTTGCGCGCGCTAATCGAGCACCTCGAAGGACGAGGGGGTACTATCCCCCGTGTCCTCTCGAGAGCCCTGCCGACCTTCGTCCTCCGACAGGGTGTACTTTACAAGGAGAACTTTGGAGAAAACAGCTCGACATGGCTGCTGGTAATCCCTACCGACCTTAGAGAGAAGATTTTCCAAGCCTGCAAGGTTGCGCTGAGAGGGACGTTCACCAACTAATATCGACGGGAGAGGGCCGAGGGCCTTCTTCGAATGAGGACCCAGGGCGCAAACGAGACAAAACAGGTTTCCTCGAGGATGTCCTGCACCTGGTCGCTCGCGCCGACCCTTAAGCCACCAACGAAAAGAAGCTGCGGATCCTGATGCGAGGTCTTAAGGATGACATCTTCGGACGCCTCGTCCGCAACCCACCGACCAACCTCCAAGCATTCGTCACGGTGGCAACCAACATCGAGCGCGCCCTCCAAACACGCGGTTCCCACTTGCAGCGACATCCCGGCGTGCTGCCCTCTGGCCTCCCAGCTGCAACAGCCCGGATCTCCGCCAGATCATCCGTGACGTCGTTCGGGAGGAGATCAGGAAGGTGCAGTCCAGTGCCGATCGCCCTGCCTCGCTCTGCATGACCGAAATAGTGCGAGAGGAGGTGCAGCGAGCCTTCCAGCCGGAGTCTCCCGTAAACCTGCCACCACCGGAACAACCGACGGCGAGCTTCGCTGCCTTGGCCCGACGACCGCCTCCTGCTGCCCGTCAACCTCCTACACCACAACGACGGGACGCACCAGCACAGCCGTACCCCCGACGTCTCGACGATCGACCTCAGTTCATCCGGCGAGAGCAACCGGCGCCCAGGAAGACCGACGTGTGGCGAACGGCCACCCGACGCCCGCTGTGTTACCACTTAGGAAAATCCGACCACATCCACCGCCGTTGCCCCTACCGGCAAATGGGGCTGCGCGGCTTCCACCCAAACGACCCACGCCCACGCTATGGTGAGCAACCACAGGAGATTGAAGAGTACCTTCGATGACCTCAGTCTCCCCCCAGTGTTCGATCCCGTTGTTACGCCGAATTCGACGCCCGCGACGCTTTGTTGTTATCTTATGTTTCCTTTTTTTGTTTTGGGCACAAGTCCACCTCACTAAACGTTTCAGTTTACTCAGTTATTCTTTGTTTCGTCACCTAGTCATTCGTGACAATACAGACCTTCGGTGTAATAATCCCAAGGAACCAGAAGTTCTATAGACATCATATAACTTCCTATTTCAATTCTATTGTGTTTTTTCTAGACTGTTTTATGTAATCCTTCGCCCGTTGTTGTTGTAATTGAAACAAAGTTGTCGTTCTAGAACAAGCGCGTTCTCGGATGCCCTCTAGCCTCCGTGCGTGAGTATCTCACCAATCGCGTGTTCACGACCGAGCCGCCGAACTGTTAGTTAGGAAGGCGGTGCCCCTCGTCGCTGAATATGTGGCGTGCTAGTCGCCAGGCACGCTACGTCACGTGATGGTTAAGAGGCAAAGATGGGTGCTTCGGGAAAGGACCCCGGGTTTAGTTAGGGTCCTGGGTGCTCATTTGTTTGGGAGGATGCATCGATTTCCTGCCAACCTTGCGCGAAAATCAGGGTGAAGGAGAGAAGCGGAGAAAGAAAACGAGAGATAATAGTATTGAGGATTGGCATCGTGTTCCCGCTGAAGCGATTCAAGAAAAGTGGAGGAAAGGAGGTAGGAAGGATAGCTTACAAAAACGGTAAACTTCTGTGATATCATTTGCAGGGTCGTTTCATCGCTCGAAAGAATTGACTGCTGAATCGGCAGACACTTGATTTCTTGTAAACAATTATTGGTTTGCGTAATATTTTTTCCGCTCAATGTAGCGGGGAAATGTTTCTGCTAAATTTAGCGGTTAATCTTTTAGAGCGTAGCTCTTAGGCGCCCGTTTACGGCTTGAGCGGCGTTGGCGTCGGCGTTGGCGTGACCGTGAGGTCACGTGACCCCCCACCCGGGCCCCGGTCAGGTGACCCCCACCCCCCCCCCGAGGTCACGTAACCCCCCCCCCCCCCTCCCCGAGATCACGTGATCACCTGAGGTCCCGTGACCCCCCCTTGAGGAGGAGGGGGAGGAGGAGGAGACGAGGGGAGGAGGTTGAAGGATGAGGAGAGGAGGAGGAGGTGAAAGAGATGGAGGGGGAGGTAGAGTAGCACGCAGGATCACGAGGTGAAGAGGAGGGAGGAGGGGTATACCCTACCTTCAGTACCCTTCCCTCCTCCTTCTCAAGAGCTGCGCTCCAATTCGGTGTTACAGGGAGTTGTAAACGGCTTTCATTTGTCCTCTAAATTCAGCGGGGAATTTTTCCGCTAAATTTAGCGGGGAAATGTTTTCTAAATTTTGCGGGGAATTTTGTTCTGCTAAATTCAGCGGGGAGTTTTACCGCTATATTTAGTGGGGAAATATTTCCGCTAAATTGAGCGTGGAAATTTACCCATCATACTAATCGCGGTGACGTCCCTCATGACGTCATTATGGGCAACGTCCCATAATGCAACGCGCGGTTACGCCGATGCCGACGGCAACGTCGACGCCGCTCAAGCCGGAAATGGGCGCCTAAGAGCGGCGCTCTAAAATATTTTATAAGGTATTTAGGTCAATATATGAGTGGGGCCGTCTACTGTACTGACTTTTGCATCGTATTTATTAATGACCGGACACGCGACATGTTCAAATTATGCAAGATCAGTTCTACAAGGAGATTAACCGCCTAGCATTCCAGTCATAGGGTAGAAAGGAGGTAAATTTTTGCCAACGAAAGGCGTCCGCTAATCAAGCGACTTCAACCTCTTACATAACAAACACTGTCTATTACAAATTTCTTAATATAGCAAAGTGATCACTGAGTTAGGTTGGTCGTGCTCCAAGACAATAGGAGTTCTTCTTATTTGAAGAAACCAGAGCTGGCAGAAGCTTTTATCTGGTTCTCAGCCCCGAAGTTGGGAACACTAGCTTTCACCTCAACGTAGGGTCTTGGCGTGGATGCTTCTCCACTTTGACTCATGATACCGGAATTACATCGTTACTCCCAGGCGATGATATTCAAGGAGGTTTGGTATGAAGGGCAGTAGCTTTCGGGCTTTTTTTCCGCCTTCTTTGCTGCGCTTCGTGGAGCCTTTTGTGACGATGCCTACGAGACGCCCTTTGCTTATTTTACGAATTCTTTCCCAGCATTTTCTTGTTTTGTTTTTGGCATTCTTTCGGAAGTTCGCGAAGCTAATTAACTTTCACGCGAAGTTAGTGAAGACGTATTTTGATGCTGAAGGTTGGTGAAGATGGGGTTAGTGTCCGTTAAAAGGAATTTAATGTTATGTTTTATACGAATGAGGTTTGCATGCAATACGTGTTTTATCTTGGCATCTGCATCTTTTTTTGTTTTTTTGTTTTTGCGCACTAGGTGGGTGGAGCTGACGTCATGACCAGGCAGTACTGCGTGAATCAAACATATCGGATTAACTTTATTACATATATCTTCGTTTTCTGTTCATACAATGGCGGTTTCGCTCTGTACTAAATTGTCATGTTCTACGAGCTTCCGACTAGGTTAGATTAGGTTAGGTTTGGTTAGAACAGGAGAGATCATTTCTTTGAAATGACATGACGTTGGGGTTTTTTACCTCAATGTGAAAAAAGTTATACTGTGGGCTTTGGTTTGACCTAGAAGAAGCGGCTGTGTTGACAGATAAGCATGACGTATTTGCATGCTCGCATCAACGTTTCAAGATTAGCTCACTTACGGAACTGCCCATAGACGCGTCTCCCAGGAGTATTCCACCCCACCCCTCCTCCCCCCCCCCCCCCCCCCCAACTCTCCACGACCCGTTTCCCGTCGTTTGACGCGCCGCCATTTCGGGGACGGACGCTATGGTAACTGCAGTGTATTCTATAAAATACATATATCTTAAAGCACAGCGTCTAGGCGGCGTTTCACTGCACTCTATGGGGCATAACATTTTAAAACGACAATCGATATAGCACTTCAGACGACGGGAGGTGGACTGAAGAAGGTGAGGAGGGTTACCCCCTCCACTGGGTTACACAACTGAGCTAATCTACAGCATTTAGCCAACACCTTTTTTAAGGCAATTTCGAAGGCGCGCTAAACTCGGTTTCTCAACGTATTGCTCCGATATTTGCTGGAGAGGTGCAAGCAGGTGGTGGAAGTTTACAGTAAAAAATAAATAAAACGAACTTATTTTGTTCAGAAGAAAAACAAAACCTGTTCTTGGCAATCTACGCCGTCACTTCGCAGACGATGCACCCGTCGTGAGAAGTGCTGCCGACAGATGGCGTAACCCGCGTCGAGAGATCGCCGGCCGATTCAGGTTGTGAGAGCTTGAAGTGTTAAAAGCGTTAGTATTCATGCTGTATTAACATTGGCTGGCATCGTACTCCGTGCCATATCTGACTCTGCATCTTTAAGTCCAGACACTAGACCCTTATTGCGCTTGTGTCATTCGCCGAGCTCGCTCTAAATTTACAAGCGCTTCACAAAAATATGTCTACGAGCGTTTCACCAAAGTAAGACATATAAAAATATGTCACTCAGAAAAGGGCACCCCGAAACACCACAGATAGATGCTGCGTGATACTATAGTTGATTCGCTTGCGTCGCGTGTTGGGAGTTATGCGCCATGAGTCAGACTATTGTCGCGAAGTGCGTGTACACGTTCACCGCTAGAAAATGACGCCACCGAGATAGATGTCGTTCGAAATTCGCAGTGCCTTCAGGAAACACCTACCGTTAAACAACAGAGTAAACGTTTTGCTAAAAATAAATATTTGTAAACGTGTTTTTTTTTTTTTAACGCGATGTTTATTTATTTTATATTTTGTGTGAACAGGGTGCACGTTTTTACAAACATAGGCAAAGCTTTTGTTGCGCCTTGCTATTCGTTATTTTGGGAATTATTCCGCGTATTTAAAAGCTCTAGCGGCACTTTCGCGATTGCCCTCTTCTCAGGTTGACGCTATAAAATACATGTCGTAGCTGGACAGTTAAGGTTGGCCCACACACTTCCAGTGGGTTGCAATCTAGTGTGGTACAATTTATTTTCCAGCCTCTTGTGACTGCTTACGGCCGGCAGCAAAACAGCGCAGGCGATCGTGAACAGTGGTGCAGAGCTATGCCGTGGCTTGGGTCATAACTAGAGAAGCTCAGCAATTGTAGCCAACGTCAAGCTCGAACTGCACCTAAGAGCCGTTGCAGCGAGCGCACTGACGCAGAAGTTGCCTTGAGAAAAATAACATGTCCGCTAAATTTAGCGGGGAACCTGAATTTGTCTGTGGCTCCCGTGACGTCAGGTTAAGTGACCAGTGTTGCGAAATAGGCTCCTTCTTTCCGTTCCAGTTTCATTCCGGGGAATGAAGGTTTCCGACAATTCCATATCTCCTTTAAATCTTTCGGAATGGAAACACTGGGCCCCTTCACACTCCTGAAATTATCGAACTCCCCCACTCCATTCCTTTAATTCCTAAACGCGAAAAAATGGGCATTGACAGCCCCATTGCGTTACTGAAAAAAAGCAGCATAAAGTTTCTGACAATGTCAAACGCGGAGACGACTGCAAAACTATGCAAAAGCTTACTCAAAGCATTCTAGTAAGCCGAAGGGTAGTTGCAGAAAGCGTTTCGTGGCACTTGGCGTCACTGAAGACATCGATCACGAGATCAAGAGTAAAAGGCTCGCGAGTCGCATCAGAAACCAAAAAATAAACCAATCATGGTTAGCGTGTTGTTTGTTTGATAAGACTTTAAAACTTTCCAGTTCATGCGTGGCGCAAGAAGCTATCTTGATCACTGCTTTGAACACTTCCACAACAGCATCGCTAGAGCGCTGTTAGAAGCGACACCACGTATAGCCAGACTTGGACGTAGTTCAACTACTCTACTCAAACTACTGTAGTGTAACTACTTTTCCGAGTAACTTGGTAACTTTCAATTACAACTTTATTTGATTAGTAGTTTACTTTAACTACATTTTTCAGGTAACTTCTACTCAAATTACTAACTACTTTCGAAATCGCCGGCAGATGAAGCGGCCTTCCCGAACAAGGGGCCCCCTCGCAGCCGTAGAAACTTCATCACAGGCGTCCTTGGGCCAAGGTGGCGATGAGCAGCCAAAACATAACACCGACGCGCACGAACGCAGGAAGAGATGCTTAAGAAGCCTTGGTCGGGTATTAACCTAATCCGGTAATGCACGCAGGCGCCGCGCCTTTAGCTGCAACCGTGCAAGCAAAGACGGGGGCACTCCGAAGGTTGTTGTTTTCATGTTGCCTGCCCTTTGTGAGTTCTGACTCAGGCGGTTTGGGGGTTCTACAGGAGGCGCCACTGGCATGACCTCGCAGCTGGGCGCCTGTTCCCATCGTCGCCTCGTCGTCAGCGAATACTCGCTTGCACAGCCGGACTCCACCGCACAGAAACGCAGACACGGATAATCCGTTCATGGGAGCACATTCCCGCTTCCAGCTGCAACTGTACGAGCGTCAATGCTTGTTCACGTAATCCTTTGAGCCCTTCCGACCTTCCATGACAGGGAGACCTCCTCTTTGTTGAAAACGATTTACTTGTCAGGCGTGTCAGGCGCGTCAGGATACCGTAGTCGCCGGCGAGGGTTGCGAGCCACCCTTGGGAGTTCCTTTTATTGGACCCGGCTTCAGCGGCGAAATATACTTCGTTTTATCTTCTGTTAAATAAAAAAAAAACTTTTTTTTTTTCGGTAGCGCAGCACTAGCACTGCAACGATACGCGCAGTCGTCCGGATGATCTCAACTTCGTGGCGTGAGACTTGAACCCTTGACGGTCAGGTGCACTCGCTCAGCGTACTCTCCGAACGTCGTGGGAATAAAGAGGGGCCAGTCATAACAATCTCAACTTGCCGAAGAAAAAGACAAAAGGAGGAGAGTTTGTTATACAACCCCCCAAACGAGGCAAACCTCACATGTTCCGTCATGGACACCTAAGATGCCAACACTCGCTTACCCGACCGTGCACAGCCTGTTTCTCAAACTCAACGCTGCCGTTCCATCCAGCGCGTCGGTGGAACGTCTCTTTAGCTGAGCTAGAGACGTCGTTAGGAGGAAAAGGCGAAAACTCTCCTATCAATAACTTAGAAAGTAAATTGCTTCTGCGAGCGATTAAACTATTTTGGTGAAAACGCAAGTCATAAAATGACTGCATTTATTTCAGGCTCGCAGGGTTTTTCACGAATCAAAACAGCTGTTCATTTTGCTACCACAAAAATATAAAAAAGTAACTTCGAAAGTAACTTTAAAGTAACTCGCTACTTTTTTACAGTAGTTAGTAGTTTACTCAATTACTATTACAAATGTGTAATTTCTACTCTACTCCAATTACTTTTGGCGTCGATACTCAGTAACTTAACTTAACTACCTTTTTTGAGTAATTTGTACATGTCTGCGTATAGCAGCCCCAGATCTCCATGCATTGCTGCAAGCAAAGAAAACCGCTGACAAAGTGCAATCAGTTTACAGCGCCAGCTGAAGGTACCGTAGCACCTTATTATTGAACCTGCCTAAACAACGCAAGCTTTCACATTTGCCGTACGATTCTCGCTATTCTTTAACATTTTAATTCTCATGTGGCGATTATAATGGACTGGTAATTACCACATGATATTTAGGTTCCGTTCCGGGTCGGGTTCAAAATCAAATGTTTGATTTGGATTACAGTTTTCTTCCAGTTCAGTTAAAAATAAAAACAAAACTTTTTCGTTTTTCGCTTCGGGCTTGGTTTACATTATGACTAAAATCCACCTGCTAATCACGTATGACTATATCAGCCGCTTTGTACCGTCTCGCGGAGCCTGGAACGACACCTTGTCCGTCTACAACTATTTCATTTTGGTTGCTTCACGACCCAGTGAGACAATCAAGCCGTTAGTCACCTCCGGTGCAATGCTTCTGTTTCAAGAGCCACTGATCATGCGCTAGCAAATTGCGTCATGAGCCCGTAGGCCGTAGATTAAAATCGACGCAGCTCGCATAAGAATCGGGCACATTCCATTCCCATGCCATTCCGGGGTCGGGAAAGTGCGGAATGATTCCGGAATCATTCCAACTCCGGAGTGGCAATTCTGCAACACTGAAAGTGACATCGATTTTCCCTCCAAATTTAGCGAAGAAGCTGAATTGGTGCATGGGTCACGTGATGTTGATTTTTCCTCCAAATTTAACGGGGAACTTGAGTTTGTCTGTAGGTCCCGTGACGTCACGTCACGTGACATCAATTTTCAGCTTAATTTAGCGGGCAAATTGATTTCATGTACAGGTCACGTGACCTCAATTTTTCCATTAATTTCAGCGCGGAAACTGAATTGGTGCATGGGTCACGTGATGTTGATTTTTTCTCCAAATTTAGAGGGGAACATGAAGTTGTCTGTAGGTCTCTTGACGTCAGGATACGTGTCATCAATTTTCCCGGAAACTTTTTCGAGTAAACTGTTTCGTTTACGCTCACGCAGTCACAAAACCGGTGAACGGGCCACAGACAACTGCCGCTGTAAAAGGTGGTTTATTAGAAATATGACGGGGTTATAACCGTGCTGAATGAGTCACGTTGAAGTATAAAGAGCTGAGCACTCCATCTAGCAGATCTCTACACCAGACGCTAAGGTGAAAGTGGATTCATAATCTCCTCGTCGATCCAAGCAACTTTTCTCGGCACTAAAAATGTATTTTCTGTGAGATTATATTTATATACATTAAGGCAACGCGTACCCTCCCCCTCCTTCCTCCTCCAACAAATGGCAGCCATTGGCAGACGACAAAGAAATTCCGAATGTCAAAGCTACAATCAGTAATAAAAAGGCAAACCCTACCCACGAAAAAAACAAAATAGAAACTATGAAACATGCAGAATTCGCAGCGAAGTGGTGCGGTAATAAAGAACGTGCCGCCACCTTAAAATGTCATTGCGCAAGCGGCGCACATCTCCAATGCTTTTAGCAGAAGGATTAATTAGTGCGTTCCCTGGCGGAGAAAGGTTCGTTAAACTCTCCCTTTCAAAACGAAAAAAAAAAAAAAAAACCGAGGAAGGGATTTAGATTTGTCGTACCTAAAAACGGTACGTGCCCCACGATAATACACATTAGGGCATTTAAAAACGTTCCCACAGTTTTTTTTTTTTTTTTACTTTAAATGCGTAGGTGGGTGCATTGAACTCCGTGGCCTCACTTTTATTTACACTCTTTACGCGTACCCTCGGAGCCGTGCCTAATGTACGGAATGCAGTACGCGCCATTACTGCGAGCACAGTGATTGTAATTTTCGGGGGCATGACATGTTTTATTGCCACGTGCGTGAAGGAGTTGGCAACTCACGCGGCATTCACGTGAAGGAATTTCGTTCGAACCCTAATCGACATGGTTCTTTTTCTAGTATTAGTTTGAATTTTTCTAGAAATTTGCAGCTTATTCGCGGCCGTCATCGTTCGCATAATTAAACATTTACTTTAAGTGTTACGTTCATTTTAAATTTTTATCCGTCACAATAAGTTACAATTTAGATGAGGGCACCACATAAATGTATTTTAAATCAGGCGAGTGGTTACTTGTGAAAAAGACATGAGACAAAACGTGGATCGCGTGTTTGTATGAACTGTGTTACTCTCTTATTAATATCTTAATTCCAATGGCGGATATTGCTCCCGATATTGGTATACAGTCAAGCATACGAGGAGTGGCGTTCTTGAGTTCCGAAGAACAAAAAATATAGGGTATCCCAACAAGTGCTTCAGAGTTAATGTCGTAATAAGGAGCATATTTAATTTAAAGTGTGCGGATATGTTTGTTCGGTATCAAGTACACACACTGGGACACACTCTGAAACTACGACCTTCAAAAAAACGTAAAAGAGAAACGTTTAGAAGCTTGTCTTTCTATTTACTTCTATCTGCCTTAAATACCCGCGTGGTTTATTTGGACATGCTCAACTAAATTATTGACGGAGCCACGCATAGACAAGACCACGCATTGCGCCTTGACCGTAGCTGCAACAACAGACAATTGCCTTCGGCGCTGGCCGTAGCATCGACGACTGCTTAAGTGCTAAAGTCACGGGGAACCGACCGTTGATTGCCGAAAACCCCTGCGAGCCCAAACCACCCGCGGCGCCGACGCTGATTGTTTCGCCACTTTGTTCATCACCCCGCACCGTCGAGGCAGCGGAAGACGCAACTCTGCCCCGAAACGATCCAGGTGAAACTGTCTACCTCGGCCGGTTTCTACGAGTCCGACGTTCATGACGTAGCGGGGGGTGTCTTCGGTGAGCGTGCCTCGTCATACTTCGAAGAACGTCAATGTCCGCAGCGATGGACTTTCATTTTTACTAGCGCCCTCTCGTGGTTGGGGTAGTTTCTCGACGTGACCTAAGCTCCCATCGCGTTTGAGTCGAGCTAACCATCGAAACCACGGATGCGCGAAGACACCTAGAAAATCGCTGCTGATTCTCGACGAAATGCGTAAGTATTAAGCGCAGGGGTTCGTTGTCTCCGGTGAGCCAGTCTGTTCTTGCGGGCATTGGAGATTTCGGATGCAGCCACCACAGCTTCTAGAGGAGTGCGCGTCAAAAGCGGCACGTCATTGGAAGCGTGCGATGAAGACTGTTTCCCTCTTACGTAAGAGGGAAAGTGGTCATAACGAGCGAACGAACGGAGCGAAAGAGAACGGCGGGAACCGTGCCGCAGCCTCACAAAACTTGTCCAAGATCCAGTCCAGTCCTGTCCAAACTAGATCAAACCGAACCAAAACGGCTGCATTCGCCAGAGCAATATATGCTCACGTTAAAAAAAAAATGGTACGTCGCTGTTGCCGCCTAACCTCTTTCAATTCTCCTGGATAAACATTGCAGGTCCCGTCTGCTTGGTTGTTGATTGGTTAATCTGATGAGAAGAAAATAATGACGGGTTTTGTAATTGGTCTTTGGTTAGGGTTGCAGGTCTAGTTTCAGGTTCATCACGTTTTTTTTGTTTTTTTTTTATAGATAGGAATACTGGGTCTCTGAATCCCGTGCTGCGATGCCAAGATGGTGGAAAAGCGCCGCCGAAGGTTGTGTTCCGAAACAGGATGTAGGGTCGTGGAGGTTTTCACAGAACGCTGAGAGACTCTTCTTTTGTTTGGAGCCGTAGCATCTTTTTCACAAGTGAAGGCATTTTTGTCTAGAAGTAGTGAACAACGTGGAAATAAAAAAAAAATAAGATGTTACAGAAGGCCGGAGCAAACGTGCTGCCGAAAGAAAATTCCGCACACACACAAACAAAAATGGTCGCGAAAGAGGCAATTGACGCATGTAAACAAAATGACAGATAGATATTTATGGCAACTAATGCTTCTTAATACATTTTCCTGAGGGCAACGGTAAAGACGTGAAGGAGAGGAGAGGCGAGCTATCGTTTACCCAAGCATGTAGCAAAAACTCGTCGTACCTCGTTGGAGTCGAAAATAGTTAATGAGAGAACGTGGAAACGACCCTCGCCTGCATTTTTGCCACCCGCGTAACTTCGACACACTTACAGAGCAAAATGTTTACTCTTTAATAATCAACCATTGTCTCGATCATTTATATACGCATCTCTCGATGTTTGCATGTAAAGATATGCATCACCGCGCAATAATAACAAGCTAGCAACATAGCTACATATTCATACATGGGTGAATACAGACACGCATTACCTTAAAAAGGAATGAGTATGTATTTGTGTACGATGGTTCGTATAGGTTTATGAATATAGCCGCGACGTTTGCGTGCGTGCTTAAGTGTTCTGTACGCGTTCTTGCGTAACCGAACACATTGAAGAACAAATAGAGTCTTGTCTCAAGAATTAGAAAATACAAAAAAAGGCAATGAACATCTGGGCCCGTTTGCTCGAAGCGCTAACCGCGGCTAAAGTTAAGCGCAGTACCTAGGAGAGGGATTTTGAAATCGCGTGACAGGCTCGGTAGGGATGCGGGAAAACATAGCGGTGAAAATAATATATCGTTGTAGCTGCAATATCGGGTGCGTTAGTCTGCAACGAATGGTGCAGGAGGCCTTCGCTTTGCCTTACCTCCCTTAAATCGCAACGCATGAGCAATGACCTCTCCGCATTTTTTAGATAGTCTTTAGATTCTGGCCATTCCTAAGCCTAAATAAACGCGATAATTGTCGGCATGGCAACGTCTTTGGAAAGTGGATTGCCTTAACTCAGTTGGCCAGGTATTGATAGCACACAAAAGCAGACAGCGTCCCAATAGACGTTTTTCTAAATTTCCCAAGCACCCAGGGGCATGCTACGACTGTAGTTACACGCGTTGCACGTGCTGGCGTCTGCAGTAGTAATTGTTCTAAAGCAAAAAGTTTAAAACAAATTTTTCCTTGCAACGGCCTTCGTCAAAGCCTCATTATGATTATTTACTTCGAATCTGTTATATGTGGGAAGCAAGTTCGCACGGATCGTAGAATTACACTTCCAGCGTTCTCCTCGATGCTTGGCTAATTTAGAAAAACGTCTATTCAGAATGTTAAGTTGGGCTAGTTGGTTGTACATGACTGGAAGGAAGCGCCGAAAGACGGGGACAAAAGAAGTGGGCGCCACGTGTTGTTGTTACCCACTTCTTTTGTCCCCGTCTTTCGGCGCTTCCTTCCAGTCGTCTATTCAGACTCTGTCTGCTTTGTGTGCTATCAATACCCTGCCGATTGAGTCAAGGCGATCCACTTTCCAAAGACGTTGCCATGCCGACAATTAGCGCGTTCATTTAGGCTTAGGAATGACCAGAATCAAAAGACCATCTAAAAAATGCGGCGAGGTCATTGCTCATGCTTTGCGATTTAAGTGAGGTAAGGCAAAGCGAAAGCCTCCAGCACCATCCATTGCTGACTAACGCGCCCGATATTGCAGCTACGACATATTAGTTCCAAAGCGAGCTGCGCTCACTCACCGGGGCACCGCCATGTTTCCCCGCATCCCTAACGAGCCAGTCACGTGATTTCAAAATCCCTCTTCTAGGTACAGCGGCTAACTTTAGCCGCGGTTAGCGCTTCGAGCAAACGGGCCGAGATAGTGCCGCGCGCGCAGCTGGCCAAGTAGGCAGCGAGCGCGTGGCCAGACGCTTATCGTGCCTGCCTCCCACGCGAAAAGCCAGGGTTTGACTTCCGGGTAGAGACGTGTATTTTGTTTATCCCTGCAATTTAGTGTTCTGGTAAATTCGAGAAGCCTGGTGCTTGTTCGAGGTCAAAATGTTCTACGCGTCGAACCTTCTGCGCCGATTATTCCAGAAGCCCACGCGTGTACATAAGGGGCTTCGCGAAGCGAGTCAGAGCAATACCACCTAGAATACAAGGCCTGCGCATGACGTTTCGTTAGTAGATCCCCGACCCGCCCCAAGCGGCAAACAGGCTGAAGCTTGACGAGAGTATGGGCCGGGTCGCAACTACGTCGCATTCACCTGCGGCCACAGCTGTGTGCGTGACTACTGAGCGCGAGCTGATTGCGAGCTTCCTGTTCATTTGCAACACGCTCGCGAACACTCTCTCGGCCACAAGCGCGAGCTAGCACGCGCTCCTTGCTTTGAGACGAGCATTTCTAGCGCGCGCGCTCGTTCTGCGGAAGAACGCTTCAAAGCAGCGACCCGGAGTATAAACAGCGCCCTCGAAAATGGCGTCCAGTGCCAGCGTCCAGCGTCCAGCGAAGGGCTTTGCAGCCCTTCGCACAGCAGTAAGGCATTTTCACTCATGCATTTGACGCTCCACGTGAACGTCTAACTTCATCGTATGCTATAGCAACAGACACTCGGCGTGAGCATCTGTTTCATTATCTGCTACACAAACCACTGAAGCAGGCGATGGAGCAGACGATGTCGCAGATGATGTAGCAGACGACGGTGCTCATCCGGGCTACCTAGGGGGCGCTGAGGGGATCTACTAGTGATGACGTTTAGAGGAGGAAACGCGCAGGCCTTGTGTTCTAGGTGGTATTGGTCAGAGTCAGTCTCGCCCCAGCGTACGATCCTGCTGTTACGCAACCATCGACGCCCGCGACGCTCTAGTCTTATCTTTCGTTTCCTTTTTGTTTTGGGCACAAGTTCGCTCCATTAAACGCTTAGTTTCTTCAGTTATCATCGCCACATAAATTGTCATTCGTGACAATAGCCCCTTGCCTCATCAGTGGAAGCTTACACATCTGGTGTCTATAATTACGTCCCACAAAGAATGAACACATAGCAAAACTCCAGCTTGTAAAAATTAGTTATTTTTTGGTATTACTCGTGCTGAGTGGCAGAAGTAAGAAGCAGCACTTAAAAACAAAGAAGATTCACACTTTCCACAGTTGTTTGATCACACCTGATTCGAATCCAGCGACCGTATCTGAGACAAAACGCCGCCCTTTCCTAATCGTAGGATTGCGCCTCATCGAGATGGTGAACGATATCGCGGATCAGGCAGATCGGATTAGAATTCTCCTTGCAGGAAACCTGCAGGAAATAGAAGGGAGAAGAGGCGTTATCTCCGATGGATTATCACGCACGAACTCAAAACTATCGGGCAGCGTGCCGTTGATTGAGCGTGAAAGAGCACTTGAAGGATCAACAAGCCTGATGTGGATCGAGCGCCTGACGGCCATTTGTTGATTCTGGCAACCTTGAATAATAAAAAAAGGCATAAATGTAAACGATTATAAGTGGGCGGAAAGGGAAGGAGGGGGGAGGAAAATGAAAAAGGGACACACATTTGTGATGCAGTGCGCGTCTGTTCGTATGTGACCAAGTAGTCGCGCTGTTAAAGTCCGACGTACACCCTTGCGCTTTCCAGTCTTGCCCGCCTCCTCCCTTCAATTATCCTCTCCACTTTTTACCTTGCACCAGTTTGGCTCCCCCCGTAGCTTAGAAGAGAAGAGAGCTAAGAGGAGTATCTTCTCTGCAGAAAACCGAGGTTGTACTTCGGCCTTTAAGCCGGGGGAAAAAAAGATAACGGCGCTTCCGACCAATCAAAGCAATAATTAAAAATGGGTTTGATCACGGAACGCGTAAAAAGTACACTGGTACTTCTATCCCTTCATGGATATCAGTAAGTCAGTAAATACCGTGTTTATTGTTGTTGTTTATCCTATTTTTGTTTTTGCAAACGGTTAGAAGTTGTTTTATTTAATTGATTTTTTGGCCAAGCATTAAAAATCAATATTTAGGTGCATTTGCACGAGAGAAGGTTCGACATCAATCATGATCTCACTCTCCCTTACTGCACTTGAGACCACGCTCTAAAGAAGAGTATGTAATCATTGCCCTACCGCACCCTGAGGTAACCAGCCACAGCGAATGATCCCAACAAGTGACTAAGCACAGAATACGATTAGATTATTAAAATACAATGTGCGCAGGGACGACGGTCAAGTGAATCGTGATGAATATCCGCGAACATTGCATATTTTATTTTTATCAAATCGTATTATTTTTTTTTTTAATCGGCAGAGTTTTTTTTTTTTTTTATTGTTTCACAGGGTTGGCTCTTTCCGTGCTTTGCTGGGAAGAAAACGTATTTAATTTTATTTAAATCTAAAAAAAAACGAGGCTTGGCGTTTAGGATGCTGGACACTACATATCAACGCATATTGAAGAATCCATCAATTCCTTCCGGTTTTTGAACAATTTTATATCCCAAGCCTGAAAAGAAGATAATTCATCCAGGTTTGTTCTGCTGACATTTCGTTACTTTGTTAAACCTCTTGTTACGTAACAGCATCTTCAAACGCCTACCCGGCCGCCAGTTCTTTTTGTTTGTTTTGTCGAAAATTAATAAGAAGAGATAACCTTTAAAAAAACGACTCACCGAGGTTTTTTTTTTCAGTTTTCTTTAATGAACTTTTACCTTTAAATACGTTACTGTTTTAAACCAGCAGAAACCTGGGTTTGCTAAAGTTTTTGCACTCGCAACGTATAAGACAAAGATAGCAGAGCAAATAATAAAACGACGCGTTAAAAATAGCATGCCAGCAACAAACCATTATGGAGATTAAGAAGTCGCGAATCCCAAGCTGCTCGTTAGGTACAATCTTCCGCTTGTCAGTTGACGCGTTGAATTCTGGTGTTTTTTCACGAAACAATGCTGAACAAAAATCTAGAAACAAGAAATTTCAGGAAGCAATGCTAAACATACGAAAGTGAAGTAAGACTAGCGGTAGCAAGCACATGAATTACAGGTATATTTGTATTCACCTCAAGAAGAAAGGAAGTTTGGCGAATTGTTTGTACGCCGCGCGAAGTAGTTCTTATATGATTTGGTTGTCGAAAAGAAGAAGCGATAAGTTTGGCTATTGAAACCTGCACGTCTTAATTAGATAAATATATATCTATTCTAAAGTTCACGATCGTATATCTCCATTCTGTGCATGAAGGGGGAAATTAGTAATGCTCCGCGAGGTGCTGGACTTTTTGTACTATGGTTCTTGAGGTGAAAACAAGAATAGAAAATAAAGCAGCGCTTTCTGCCAATCCGACTATGTCAGAGTTCTCCCTGGCGAAGGTCGCGCGAAAATGGCCATGTTGCACGCAGGATGTAAGATACAAACGATCAGAATGCTCGGGCGCGAACGAGCTGGTGATGCTAATCAATGATGAACCATAACCCTGAGGCTAGGGAGAAAGACAACGATGAAGGCGAGGACGAAATTGCAGCTGTGTTCGAATTCCCTCATCTTCCTCTTCTTCATCGTCGTCGTTTCCCCTAGTCTCAGGGTTATGATGACCCATGATGTGTGGACACGAAAATCGTTTCCTTGTTTGTTTTTTCTTTTTTTTTTTTTTGTATTCTTAGACGCCGCGATTTGTTCCGGGTTCCGATGTAGTGTGCGCTTCCGCAAAAGCGGAACTTTTCTTGCCACAGGCAGATTTCGATATTTCATTCCAAAATCGGGGAAGGGGGAGACCTCTTTTTTGGCCACGCGTCATTTTCTGACCCTCCAACAGAGCTGTATAGCGGCCAAAACTTTATGCGAGCGGGGGGGGGGGGGGCAGGACGTTTTATGTGTACGATTCGCTCTTTTCGTTTGGATAATTTGCGCTAAGTTGGGGTGTCTTTCTCCCATTTCTGGGTGTGTATTGTTTATTAGCGCGTCCATTTTTTTTTATTTCTGCAGATGATATGCGCTGAGTTCAATGAGCGTGCTAGACACGTTATTTAAATCAGTGAATTATTGCTACGCTCCGCACTAGGCAATACCGCAAAATCTTTAATGTTCCCGAGCCTATAATTTTCGCTCATTCGTAGAATTAAAAAAACAAACAAAAAGAAACTCGGGAACCAAAAGGGCGCGCAAAAATTTTTACTGTCTGTAATCTCTGACGTTATCAAAAAAAGGAGGCGTGGTTACTTACGTTTGTATTTCCTGTTTCGTGATTGGCTCTCCCGCGTTCTTATCGGTTAATACGGCAACTTCATCTGCTGCGGAACAATTACGAGATGTTAAAGAATCGACACGCCCTGCGTGTGTTAAGTTGTCGTTAACATGGGACCATCTTTTTTATTTTTAATTCACGAAATTCGGTTGTTGCGGATATAATTCATTCGCCCAATTCAAAAACCTTGCGGCCGCAAAAATAGAGGCTTTTGCAATAGAAAAACAAAATCTAAGAAACGATGTATTTTTGAATATTGTTTTTTTATGTTGTTGTTCTGTAAGTTAGTACTACGTGTTGTTATCGATTAAATTATATTTTATATCAGGTATTTTATGATCATGAGATGTCAGCATAAACTTATTCATAAAGAAAGATTTTTTTTTGCGCTAGGTTATTTTACGTTTTAATATACACACGGATTTCTATATCGCTCACTATAATTCCCAGTTTGTGTGTGTTTTGCCTTTATCCCAAATAAGCTATATTGCACAATTACACGGATTTTATACACTGTACGTGTAATATGTTGCGCAAAGATACTGTGCAGACAACTAGACCTGGAAGTGCGAAAAAAGCGACGGTAGAAATAAATAGCGAGTATTTGAAAACACGATGCATAGGTAAATTTTCTCTGTCGAGAAACCAAACACGTTATCGACAGGAGCCGTAATTACCAAGTCCACGCCCTCCCAAGCATATTGTCTTTATAGCATGTTGGGGACTCCGAAGCGTATAACGATGTTGCTATACAGATATGTCTACGAACAGTGCCTGTTGCCCGCTCGCTTATAGCCTCGTCTCACTAGAGTGACAAAGAGCAACAAATGACAGCGACAAATGACACCGACAGACAGCCTGTTTGTCAGAGTCTGCCATCTTACCTGGCGGACACCACGCAGAACACACGGACAAGGACACTTGATTTCTAGAGGGATGTAGTTGGGAACAAAACACTTCAGAATACGCAGTCAAACAGTGTCGGGCGACATGGTTTTTGTGTTCACCTCTTTGGACGGAAAGCTGTGTACCCCGACAAACACGTTGAAAATAGAGACGATCATTTTTTTCCCCTTAATTAAAGCTTCCGCCGAGTCTTTAATTGGCGTTGGCGACTCTCCGCAAACAGTCATGAATCTCGACACCAAACTTTTTCTTTACCCGAATTCCCGAGTCGTTCCTTGTTTGGGTCGTTCGAGGTGTTCGTAGGCGTTCAAGGTCCTATGATGAGCGTCGCGGAAGTTCATGCCGATATCGAGCCAGTATTTATCAAAATATTCGAGGACTTGTACATTATGTGGGATATTTGGCATCCCTACAATCACGGAGTGTGAGGACAAGTCTCTTGCATGCCGGAATAACTTGCCGGAACGCCGTCTCCTTTCTTCGTGATGAGCGGTCTTACTTTCGGACGTTGGCTTATTCATCCTGATGCAGGGACGCAGACATCGGCGTCCTAAGTCGATCCAGGTAAAGTCCCAAGATAAGAGCTTCCTATAAGTAGCGACATTCTTTGAGGAGCCGACTGCGTGACGGTGCAGGTTCTAGGAAGCAAATGGCGGCGCATAGCAGAGGTTTGAACAGAATGCAGCCATTTTGTTCCAGCGGAATGTGCTTTGTCATTTGTACTGGTTGTCGTTACTTGTAAAATAGGTATCAAGAGACTTTAGGTCCAGGCACCTGCGCTTGACTCCGTTTGACTGCGTTAAGACTGCTTGCGTCGAGCTGTTGCTATGTCGGCACATACGACGACTCACATGAGGAGGCGCTGTACTGCACGACTCAATGCAGCGCAAAGCAGTCAACGCAACCGTGGGAACGAGCCTTAAGGGCTGTTTATACTCCGACGTTGAGCGCAGTGAACGCAGCGTAGTGCAGAACGTGCGCCTTTCATTGGCCGGCAACCAAAAACTCGATATCTGCGACCAACCAGTATCTGTGCGCGCTGCGCTACGCCACGCCCGTCGACATTACGTTGGAGTATAAGCTTACCTTGAAAGCACCACCTCGCGCACCAGGTTTTCGTGAGCAAGACCAGCGACCGTAGATGTTTTCTCTCTCTAACGACACGACCGCCAGCGATCAAGCCACCAGCACTGTGACCCGTCGAGGGAAGGGGACGATCAGTGTCCACCAAGGCCTTCTCCTAAAGCATGCGAAAGGGCGCCGTATTACGTGAACGTTCCACCACTTCGTCAAAAAAGCCGGGGAGACTTCACTTCTCGCCACGACACATCACGGCAAGCCACCGCGCCCTACGCCATGACGTGTTCCATGACGAAACCACCCAATTACTAAATTTCTAAGTGAAAGTTAAAAATAAAGGAAATAAACTGTTCCTCTCGACCTGCACCACCTGACGGTACCACCTGACGAAAGTACTGGATGCTATCAATCACGGTCAAGATAGTCACAAGCGGAGTGGAGACGAAATCAAGGTTTCGTTCGGCAAGGCTTGCGTGGAGACGGCCGTCGCGGCAGGGCGACTGGCCCGACTCCCGGATGTAGCGGAACACACCGAGCACGTGGACAAAGGTTAGGCCAGTCCACATCGGTTCCCCCTCTTCGGACTCAAGACGGCTTGCCATAGGTTCGCTGTCGTGTTCAAACTGAAGAAGAGCATTTTTACGGAGCGGTGGAATGTCCACGGACCACGGCGCCAGTTTGCGTACCCCTTAAGGACGGGAGAAAAAATCGAAGGGGGGAGGGGGGGGGGGGGCTGAAGAGAGACAGCAACGGGCACAAGCGGGCGAGGAGGATAAGTTTGTGTCCGAGAGATGTTCCCCAGTGGGACTGTTCGCGGTCCTTCAAGTCGGACAGAAAACAAGAAGTTTGTCGTCGATCGTTTGTCGGCGCGTGCCGACGTTTGTGGGGGTGTTTGCCACCTCAGTAAGACAGGATCAGCGACGCGGAACTTGACGGTGTCCGGACAAAATCGGTGTTTGTCGCTATAGTAGAATACAGCTATAGGTGCGATAAGCCCCAAAGGATTGCGCACAACAAACGGCAAACCGGTAGAACCTTCTCTTACAATTTCTATACTCATTACAATCTTAAATGTAAGCAAAAAAAAAAAAAACTTCTTACCAAACGAATTAGAGGTGAATTTTCGCGCATTTGTATCAAGTGAATTTCAATATCAGGTTTGTTTTCCCAAAGATGTAACTAAACGCGAGAAAACGCGAAAAACCTCCGACCAGTCTTGACGTCAAACTAGGATCTTTGGGCCGCCAAGGGCGTGTCGCTTGTGAGGACAGCGCGTGCAATTGCAAGCTTGCCAGGTACATTTTTCTGCACTGACGCCAGTCATAACGTCTATTTCTGGCATTTTAGAAAATAGCAAAGTAGAAAGAGTGCGAGTGCATAGCTTTGACAGGGGCTGAAGATGGGCGATAGCAGGGATACCGAAAACTTCTAGTATGACATCACACCCTGGGAGGGTAGAGCTTCAGCGGTACTTTGACAATTAATTTCTGCAGCCTCCGAGCACTAAATTAAAAAGTAATCTCGATATTCGTGATCTTGGAGGCCAAATTAAGACAATTTAGGTGTTTTTACACAAATACGGAACCGCATAAGTTTCCCTTTAAGCTGAGACTAGAAGCTCAGCCTCAGCGCGAGCTTTCTGCCCTTGCTAACACAAGTGTGAACGCACAGGCACGTGCAACCAAAGCACTGCGAAAGTCAGCGAGCTCGTGGTAAAGGAAGAGCTTCTAGTCTCAGCATTAGGGTGAAAAAAGTATACATCTTTTCCACAAGGGCGCAGCAATCCTGAATGTTGTCACTTCTGGTATGCGGTAAAATATCGTTTTGATCTCTCCACGCCGCCGGAATGCGTTTACAAAAAAAATGTGTGATTTTTCACACATTCTTGTTTAGCCTCATCTATATTTTCTCGGATATTCCAAGTTGCAATGGCTTATTAGTTTTTCGTCCCGCATACCAGATACGGAACACACCTGACTGAGGACGACAGGAAAGAGAAAACGTCTCTACTGTACGACATGAAGATACGGCCCTCTAAACGCAACATGCCGATTTCTAGTGCTTTAACTTGAATGTGGAGCATCAAGTGAAAGCTCGCTCTGCAGAGCCCAGCGATCCTGAGTTCAATCCCCACTCCTGCCCGTTTCGATCTGAGTGAGCATCATACTAGCGTGCGGTGGTGTATCACTTCAGTGTGATGCACGTTAAACACGCCAGGCTAACTGTTTTACTGCACTGGATAAATTTCTCATCTACAACTAAAACACCAGACGGTTATTTAGATTAACTTACGGTAGTATTACAATACACACAACGTTTTTTTTTTTTTTATCAGCAAGGTTACGCTGCAAGGAATATAGGAAGAAAAAAGAAAACTCGAGAGAGTTTTTAAAACATGTTGAAACGGAGACAGATAGTACAGTTTTTTCAACTATGTGGGATTCTTTACGGGGTCCCTCTACTAATAATCGCCGCCCGATCGGTATGCGCTCCGCTCGTCACCCAGGGAGTGACATAACAACGAGAAGACAGCGAACGGGTTTACTGTACCTCTCGGTTGCCTGTCGTCGAGAGCCGGTAGTCCGGGCCCGCCGACCCTTGTTGTCGCTTGTCGATCAGAGCTCACAGTCGAAGTCCGTGTCCAGGCCTGCGGATCGCCTTTCCCACGCCAGCGCTGCGTAGGCTGGCTGTCCCGGGCCATCACTGCCCGAGTCTCGCTGCGGAACCACCCCGGGATCGTCATAGCCTAGACCAGATGGCCAGGGCTTTCCGTTTCCACCGGTCTTGCTCCAGACCTCGCTGGTGGACCGCTCCGGGGTTCGTCATGGGCCAGGCCAGGCAGCCCGGCCGCGATGTTCCAGTCCTGGGGAGCTATGTTGCGCTTTTTGGACTCCCAGGAGACTAAGGAGAAGGAAGTGACGTCAACAACACAGCAAATGCAGATTGGATGTTGATTTTGTTTTCTTCTGGCAACATCCAATCTGCGTTTGCTCTAGTCGTTGACGTCACTTCCTTCTTCCAAGTCTCCTGGGAGTCCAAAAAGCGCAACATAGCACCCCAGCTCCAGCTTTGCGTAGCACACACAGTCTCGCGCCAGCTCGTGTCTTCTCGGCCGACCACCTGTCACGTGCCCTCTGCTTCGTCTTTCACCCTCGGCTCCCACAACTAGGAACCGACATTTAATTATGCTACCCTCAATATGTCACGTTGTCAGACCTTCCCCTAACTGACACTAAAAAGGTGTGGGAGAAAAATAAAAAAAGGAAGATCTTAAACGACATTGCTCTAAAGAATGCTTCGGCTGCATATGCAGTTAAGCCTTCAGCATGTTATGCAAAGCACTCGTACATAACTCGCCCTACTTCAGTTCTACTCACCTGCCATGTAGAGTACTTTCGCGTCGTAGAACCCTCCTTTTGTTCGCGCGTCTCCGGCCCAGTAGACCTGGCACACCTTGTCGTCTTTAACTACACCGCAAAAGTTCCTTACATAGTCGGAACTCACGACAGACTGGGTCTTGTCGAGGAGAAATTCTACTAAAACATAAGCCATTGTAGAGCCCGGGCAAAATCGACTGGTTGGAGCAAGCGGGCAAACCAAACGAGTCGAGAGCGATCGTTCATGGGAGCTCGGCGAAGCCTCTATGGGCGAAGCGAAAGTAGAAAGTGGCGCGTTCGGCGTTTCGGCGGGCTTCTGATCAGGGTTGTCGGGTGCCCTCCTTGTCATATCTCTAACATCAGCGGTTTTATGGGCTCACTTCCCGAGATCGTTTTCTCGTGCATAGATTATTTTTCGTATTCATAGATTTGACAAAAAAGTGGTATCCGAACGAACTTCACGTCCTTTGACCGTTTATCTGTCTGCACGTCAAAGCTTTTTGACATACAGTCAGAGACAATCGATGTACAATCAGAATCGCCACCAAGAAATCTTGACGGCATTTCGCCGCGGCCAACTGCCACCAGGAAATCATCAGAAAGCCGACAAGCGGAGTCTGACTAGAGTTTGACTTTCGGTCAGATTAACGTATTGGCCAATCAGACAAGCTTGAAGTACAGTCAGGCACAGTCAGCGGTCCACTAGAAAACATTGACTGCCAAACATGGTTACATTGATGGATTTTTCATTCGGGATAACTTTACTTTAAGGATGTTAACAATAGTTAACCATTACACGACACTCACGCAAATAGATAAATCTACTAGTGTCTTCGCGACTACATATAACTTTTTGCTTGCACGACCGAAACAGGCGCCTATATATTTATCAGGGGATATATCTTTACCCATATATGTCTTGAACGGGCTATATATGGCAGTATTTGACCTTTTATGCAGCGATATATTGCCGTAATGGAGAGGTCCCGGGTTCGATACCTTGACCACACGAATTTCTTCGGTCACGCCCCAGTCACCTAGCTGTGTTTCGAGATTTGTTTGTGTCCTTTGTTCCTCTTGTTCCCCTTTGCGAGGAATTATTTTCGTCATTCTCACCTGTAATGGAGAGGTCCCGGGTTCGATTCCCGGACCTGGCGGATTTTTTCTGTCGCGCACCAGTCACCTAGCTGTGTTTGTCCTTTTTCCTTCTTGTTCCCCATCTCCAGGGTTTATTTTCGTCATATATGGCCGTATTTGCAGGCGTATATGGCTATATATGGCCGTACTTACGCACTTAAATGGCCATATATGGCACTATTCGTCAACTTATATGGCAATATCTGGCCGTATTTGCTCATACATATGAGCTCATACTCTTTGCCGTATCTGCTCATACATGTGGGCAGATACGGCAAATAGTCAAATTTGGCCATATCTGACTCCTATATTCTTATATATGGCTATATATAAAATACATAAGGGCCATATACGACATTTTCGTACGGTACTAATTTAATCTGATAGGCCTAACCAATCGACTTCAAAATGTGTATCGTCATAGTGCTCGTTGTATATGTGCGTTTCTTATAACCGACAAAACTAATCACGCGTAATACATAGGGCGTCATCCTGCGCTTTCTTTTATGCGTGATTCGATAAACCGGTGAAAAAAGATGCACAAAGGTAACGAGCCCCGTGACAATGCACGTTTGACGCTGTTTGATTTACTGTATAGGAATGTAGCCTTGACTGCGGTGGGACTTCATCTCAAACGAAGTTAATGACTTTCTTTGCGTTCAAATACGAATAAACTGGTCGCAGAAGACCGTGTTTCTTTATCAGGCTGTTCCGCGGAACATTGTTAGGGACACCGAAAACGATTACTCTTTATTGCTGGTTATAGAGATTAATAACTGCCTCACTAGTGTCACTGGCTCATGTTGCCCTTTTGGAAAAACCAGCATGAAAATCAAACTGGCCAAGCTGGTAACTAAGCTGGTCAATCTGGTCAATGCGTAGTCAAACTGGTTTAACTGGCAATCATGCTGGTTTAAGCTGCGCAAGCTAGAATTTAAGCTGGTCAGTCTGGTTTAAGTAAAAACCAGCATGGTCTAACTAGAATCTGGGTTTAGATTCAATCTGGTGTAGCTGGGAGCCAGTCTGGTCCTAACTGGTCAAACTGGTTTTCCATTGAGCCAATGTGGTCAAGCTGGGAGACAAGCTGGTCATGCTGGGAGACAAGCTGGTGAATCTTGTCGAACTAATAATTGTGGTGGTCAAGCTGGTCTTGCTGGGAGCGCCCACGCCAAGGTCGGCAAGAGATAGCCGAACTGGCATTGCTGGGAGCGCGCGCCAAGGTCGGCTTAGGCTGGAACGAGGCCACGTCCTGTTCTTTGTCCTCTCGTTTTTGGTAGACGACAGGGCGCGTCAGGCACGCTGCAAGCTACCCTTGTGCCCGAGAAAAAAAAGAGAGAGAGAGAGAGTGGTAGGAACGGAGAATTGGAGACGCGTTTTGCTATCTTAGGCAGATTTTTGAAGGGTCGGTTGTGTGCGCGTTGTTGGGAGACTACTTGAACGACGGTGCAAGCGAAGCGGGTTTTGAGGAGACAGCGAGCGGCAGTCCGTTCAGTGCGGGAAGATGTCGGACGTCCCGACTGCGGCGTCGCTTCGTGCCTTCGAACATGTGTGTGCTCGTGAATGACGGTGGTGCCGAGGAGTATCGCCAATACCATCAAAGCTACACGGATTTCCTCGCCTCTGCCGACCACGCAAGAAACCGCTTCGTCCCCATCACTGGCGGGACCCAGGTTCGCTTCTCTCATCCGTGTGGTATTTGCTTTTGCTATTGCCTGTTTTTGGCGTGTGTCTAGTATTTTTCGTGTTGAAAGATAAGCAATCTGGTTTTATTAACATTGTTTGCTTTGCACCGAGAACCACTGTCTGTACGTCGGTTACTACTGTGTGAGCGCCCGGGATATGTAGCATCTGAGCTAATGTGAGGCGGCCGAAAGTACGAAAATAATAATTTGGATGGCGAGTGTGCTTTTCTGAAGAGCTTAGCTCGTTTATCCTGTGTATTAATTAAAACAGATTAAACTGGTTCGGAAGTCCACCTGCATGACCAGTTTAACCATATTGACCAACATGCCAAACTGGGCATGCTGGGGCAATATCCCAGATTGAAGCTGGGGCCAGATCAACCAGCATGACCAGCATGCCAAACTGGGCATGCTGGGGTAATAACCCAGCTTGAAGCTGGGACCAGATCAACCAGCATGACCAGTATGACCAGATCAACCACCATGACCAGCATGCCAAGCTGGGCATGCTGGGGCAATAACCCAGCTTGATGCTGGGACCAGCTTAAGCTGGTTTTTTCAATAGGGTGCAGTGAAACGGCAACACTTTTTTAACAACGCAACTATATTTGAAAAAGTGGGCGGTGGGTGTGAAACATAGCAAAATGATAACAAAGGAGAAAAAAGTAGAAAAAGCGGAGGAAAGAAATAAAAATACGACGAATAAGTGCGGGAGATCATGGTGCTGCGAACTATTTAGTAGGCGCCCCTCAGCAACACGCTTATCTGTTTGACAGCATAATGGGTTCTCATTGAATTAACATGGGTCCCAACAGAGCACTGACCCTGCACTCGTGCCAAACGGGGCCCAGCGATGGCCTTCTGTAGAAGATGTAGAAATTCAAACACTGCGACCTTCGTACACAGGATGTGTCTGTATCCAATTAACGTGAGAATGAACGCCGACGAAGCCTTTTGGAAACCCGGGGTACAAATGGGGCTTCGGAACGCTCTTCGAAATCGGCTTCCATTTCCGAAATGGCAAAGAGAGATGACCTCGGGCTTTTTTTTTCAATCTGGCGATAGAATTTTTCGGCATGTATTAAAAATCGTTTTTTATTCCTTAAATTATCATCCTGAACTGAAAGCGGTGTGCATTAGGTTTGCCTGAATGTGTGCACTGGGCTGCCGTGCGCGTTCATGAGCTTGATTTGTGCGTACGATCCAAAGAATCTCAATGCCTGTGTCGATCTTGTTTTCGATGACGCGATTTAAAGCCTCGCAACATGAAATTATGATGATCTATCACTTCAGGTTTAATTCATGGGCAAACATTAGTGCGGTAAAAAAATAAGCAATACAGGATGCCTTATTTTATTTTTTCTTCAGACTCGCGAATGGAGATGCAGAAAACGAAAAAAAAATGATGGGATATAAAATTCCCAAGAAACCGTTATATATTAAAAATTGAGGATTGAATAGTATGGTAGGCGCGCTTTTTCCTCTACAGTTGGCGAATTCAAAGCTAATACAACGTCCTTTCTATCAGTCAATATTTATCGTTGGACTAAATAATTATGTTTGTGTTTTCTCAACCTGCAGAACATTAGTGATAAACTAAAAGCACAATGCCTACCATAATCTAGCCCTTAATTTATCTTTATTTGCTCCTAAGTTGTTGTACTTCAGTGTTTTCCTCCTTTCTGTTAATCACAAATACTTCATGATCCTGCTACAATCCGTAGTCCCAAAAAATAACTCCAACCGTCGTAGCTAGCGGGGCACTGTTAACTAAAAAGCAAAGATTTACATGTGTGTTTTTTGTTGTTATTTTTAAGTAGAAAGTTTTCAATTAAATTGCTAGTGTGGCGAACCGGCTCATTTCAGACACAGGCTTATGTGGTACGACTTTTAAAATGCCAGAACCCTTTTCAAATCAACTGCGAGACTCGGCAATATCGCGCTCTCGTCATCACTGTAGAGCGCCGTATTCTACGTCATATATTTCTTGTTTAAAGTTACCTTTCCAACAGAATGTTAAGTTGGGCTAGTTGGTTGTTCATGACTGGAAGGAAGCGCCGAAAGACGGGGACAAAAGAAGTAGGTAACAACGACACGTGGCGCACTCGCAACTGAAGGTTTATTGGAAAATATGAAGACTTAAATACTATGACAAGCCACTTCATTTCCTGCCACCCCACTCTTTCTCTAAAAATAGGATCTCCTTATCTAACAATGCCACAGACGGCTCGCTGACGCACTTATCAACGCCCCTTGTTTTGATAATGAATGCTTCGTGAACTTCCCTTGTGGTTTTATCGCTGTGTCGTCCCATGATTGTTAGTAAACAGTGGTGTGCACGGGCATCTATCGCAATGCACGGCCAGATGCCCAGACGGCGTCTGTTTTACAGCTGATGCATGTTCTCTTGCGCGTTCATTGACGCAGCGGCCAGTTTGTCCTACGTGGGAACTCCCACATGATAATGGAATGTCGTAAACGACACAGTATGAACATTCCAAGAACTTATTTCTGTGTTTTTTTGTGCATTCTTCCCTGTCCCTGAGTGGGTAATTAATTCGCTTGCACAAAGACGAAAGTTTGCTAGGGGCCGTGAAAACAACCGGTACGTTGAAGCACCTACATGCCGTCTCCCACAACCTGAAAAAAGTTGCGGGGCGCTTCAACGTACCGGTTCTTTTCACGGCCCCTAGCAAACTTTCGTCTTTGTGCAAGCGAATTAATTACCCACTCAGGGACAGGGAAGAATGCACAAAAAAACACAGAAATAAGTTCTTGGAATGTTCATCCTGTGTCGTTTACGACATTCCATTATTATGTGGGCGTTCCTACGTAGGACAAACTGGCCGCTGCGTCAATGAACGTGCAAGAGAACATGCATCAGCTGTAAAACAGACGCCGTCTGGGCATCTGGCCGTACATTGCGATAGATGCCCGTGCACACCACTGTTTACTAACACAGCCATCCTGGGACGACACAGCGATAAAACCACAAGGGAAGTTCACGAAGCATTCATTATCAAAACAAGGGGCGTTGATAAGTGCGTCAGCGAGCCGTCTGTGGCATTGTTAGATAAGAAGATTATATTTTTAGAGAGAGAGTGGGGTGGCAGGAAATGAAGTGGCTTGTCATAGTATTTAAGTCTTCGTATTTTCCAATAAACCTTCAGTTGCGAGTGCGCCACGTGTCGTTGTTACCTACTTCTTTTGTCCCCGTCTTTCGGTGCTTCCTTCCAGTTACCTTTCCAACCCACCCTTTTCCACGGATGTGACGCCATCTATCGACAAACATTGAACCTGATTTTGACTGGGTTCGAGGGTTTCTTGGTTAAAAATGAAAGCCGTTTACAACTCCCCATAACGCTGGATTAGAGCGCAGCTCTTGAGGAGGAGGATGGAAGGGTACTGAGCGATAGGATGGTAGGGTACTGAGGAACAGGTGACTCCCTGAGGTCACGTGACCTCAAGAGGGGTCACGTGAGCTCAGGGAGTCACGTGACCTCAGGGGGGTCACGTGACCTCAGGGGGTAACCCTCATGACGCTCGTGAGGGTAACCCTCGTGAGGTAACTCTCATAACCCTCGTGGCCCTCGTGAGGGTAATCCTCGTAACCCTCGTAACCCTCGTGAGGGTTACGAGGGTTGTTACCTTCACGAGGATCACGAGAGTTACCCTTGTAACCCTCGTGACCCTCGTGGCCCTCGTGAGGGTAACCCTCGTAACCCTCGTGAGAGTAACCCTTGTAACCCTCGTGAAAGTTACGAGGGTTGTTACCCTCACGAGGATCACGAGAATTACCCTAGCTGGTAACCCTCGTGAGAGTAACCCCCGTAACCCTCGTGAGAGTAACCTTCGTAGCCCTCACGAGGGTTACGAGGGTTACGCGCGGTTACGCCGGCGCCGACGGCGACGGCGACGCAGACGCCGAAGCCGACGCTGACGCCGCTCAAGCCGGAAACGGGCGCTTAGAGCTGCGCTCTAAAAACAAGGGCGATATTAGGCTTGAGCCCTGTACATTGCTAGGTTTATTTTTCAGTACGTCGGCTTTCTGTCTATAGTCGGTGACAGGTCAAGAAGCCAGGACAAGGAAAAGGAAGGCTGGGGATAAGATACAGATTAAATGCTGGAGAAGAAAGGACGAAACATTTTCCTCTTTCCAGCATTCCACCTGCTCCCTTCTCCCCAGCCTTTCTTTCCCTCGCCCTGCGTTCTTGAACTGTCACCGAGTATAGTTTTTGCGGTTTCGCTACTTTTCGGTGACAACTGATGATGGCCGAGGACATGCCGTTTCTGCCCGACAGCTGGGTGGGTTGAAATTGAGAAGCCACCGCAGTTCGCGGGACTATGGCGAGACGATACCTGCACTACAAGACGGACTCTTTGTGACACGCCCGCCCGGGATGGGCTGTTAAAGGAGCTGTGCAACGATTTTTACGTTGAAAGAATCGGCATCTTCTATTTTTGACATTGTTCACCTTGTCACAAAGCACAGAAAACACACCTCCTTCCTTCGAAATGTTGCGATTCCGCGGCGTAATCGCGAGGCAAAAATGAGAATATTCCCCGACCTGCAGCCGCGTGCGGCGACCATTAGAAACATGCGGCATGACGTCGATGTTGGTCTTGTAGACAGATAGCAAGTTGTGCGAATATCTGCTCGATAAAAGGAGACGTTTATATAAACCTTGTCGTTCCAACATAAATATAAATGCGTCAAAAACCTGGTATCATCAACAAAACGTTTATTATACGGAGTTTTAGTGGCGCCATCTATCCTAGGTCCACAAAACTGTCAGCTCTATCTGCTACCGCGAACAGCTGCTAGAAGCCGGAGGGGGAGGGGGACAGGGCCGGACGGGTATGGCCGGACCCGGATGAGAGTTTCCTCCTTTCACCATATTGTTCGCGCTGCGCCCGCCAGCACGTGGTCACGCGGTCGCGAGCGGATGAGTTCTCGCTGCTTACTGATGGCTCTAGAAAGAGAGATTCACTGAGGCCCCGCGCCTACCCCATCGACGTCACTGCGCACGTGACCCGGAAGACAATGCACGAGTTGAGAGGTGGCAAAAACCTGGATCTTTTTCGTTTTTTAAATAAAAACTTGGCTATACAGACAAAATCTGTTTTCTGTAGTTCACCTCAAAAGTGTCAGGCTTCAAATTTCACAATTATTTAAGCAAAGCCCTGAAATTGTTGCACAGCTCCTTTAAGGAAGATGGCGACGTCCGGTGGTGGAACACCTCAGATGACTCTCGGATATTCCTCGTCCGGTGCGTCTGCCTTCCCTCGATGACGAAGGAGCCCTACACGGTGTCGGCGTGTTTCTCGAGAAGCACCGTGAGCGTCACGGGCGTGATTGGTAGGCTGTCACTTTCTTCCTTCGCGAGATATTTCCATTGCCCGTAGCATTCATGATTATCGTTTTTTCGTGTCAGCAAACAGAGTCGACGCAAAGTCTAGGTGATCTTTGTAGACCTACTGGTCTGCTGTCTTATAGAGGGGTAATGCAACAAACACGCAACTTTCTAGCGTGCTTTTCTGATGTCCGGGTAAAGCGATTAACTTGCGAAGAAGTGACATCTGAATAATGTATACGACTTCATGTTTGCGGGCTCAATATTTCGCAAATGTCGGGAAGTGTAGTATTCGGCCATATCTCGCCGGCACCAAATTTTGCAATTGGATGTCGTCTCCCCACTGTTCTTTACCATATAGATATATATTCGTGCGATTTTTTTTCGCGGTAATATTTAGGTTGCGAAATTCAAGAAAATTAGGTTTTTGCGAAAATTAGGACGTTTATAGTACTCGCGAATGCTCATTCGACTTCCAAGCCTTTGTAGTGCCGGAAGGCGCGGGTTTGAGCGGTGAAGTGTCTGCCCCCTTCACCACACAAACCCACGTCGCTCTTATATCAAGGTCAAATCTCTTCGAAAGAAACCCCGAAAAAAACTTGTCCCATGTCCAGGTTGGTGCCGATTTCGACATCCAAATGTGACATAGTCCTAGCTCACCGGAAATCACATGGCGCCGTTCGAGACAAGCGAAATAGCAGCCTTGTTTTACCCTCGGCCTTACCCGGTCTGGCAACACGTGCGTTGTGTACTCTCGAAACGGCAAGCCGGAAAAAGGTGGATTGATGTTTTGTTACTTTAAGACTACGTTGCGGGAGGCTAATATCGACATATGGCTGTGAGTAGCTTACTACGCTAACCAAGCCTCGACAAACGCTCTCGCAGCGTAGTCAGCCGTAGTCATGAGTAAACGAGCCTTATTGCGAACTTATGTAAAGTGTCAGCTATTATACAAGCCTTCTTGTCAATATCGTAGCGCCATTTGTTTTTCGTAACTTTTCGATATTCCTTGTATTCGACTACTTTACGGATGTCTAGGGTCAAAGCGCTCATACGTTATGGAAATGATTTTATATTGTGCTTCAAAACACAGCATTAAAAATAGTTTAAAATGGTACCTTTTGTTATGTCATGTTGAGTAAACACTTTCAGATAGTGTTTTCATTGCTTATCACTGCTATTACCCGGTTTCCTTTAAAGTTCCAAAGTGTTAAGATGAGCACTGACTTTTGTATAAACTCTTTGCAAAATGTGCTGCTCTGACTGTCGTTAACGTGCTACTGTATCGTTTTGTACTTCTTTATTCTGTATTGATTTGAATTAGCCTGCTGAACAGTGTAAACGGGTGATAAGGCTACGTTATGCAGAATCAATCTGCCTTTTGCCCTGTTACCCTAGACCTAGTGTCTAAATTAATTAAATTCAAATTAATACTCGAACCGCTATCGGTAATCAGGATTCCAGAGTACGTTCAACGTCATTGTACTTGTCGGTAAGTTTCCTTGTGACGTCTGCTATCACAATGGCAGTCTGCAATTCGTTGTCGGACGTCATATTGCATCCTTGCTCCTTCTTCTTCTTCTTGTCCAGCTGAAAGGTGAGCGTTCTTTACACTCCAGCTAAACCCAATGCTTCTTCCCAACCGAACGCTCTGCTTGTCCATTGAACCTTCTTTGGAAACGGCTAATACTAGGAGTCCTCCGTTATGGCTCGCAGAGTGTTAAGCGGTCCTGGTTAAGCGGGCCCGGCCAGGTCGGACCTGAAATTCTCCATTCCTTCCTATTTTCTTATAAAGGATGCAGCCAGGGACACGTTTGGCAACATTCGGTAGGCCTCGATTAATTCTACGTTTTTCTCCCGCAAATTACGCTTTTGTATTTTCGCGACAAACGTCGTTTGAGTTATCGAGTTCATATATATATACAACTTTTTCTGTTAGTCAGAATGAGATTCCATCCTATATTTGGCCTTATACAAAATTAAGAAGAAGACTTGTCTAGGGACATCTTAACCCTCTTTAGCGAGTCTTATGGGAACCGTCTGCTTGCGGAACACGTCGCCCTAGTTTTTTTTTTTTTTAACTTAAGAAGGTGAACTTTATTTGTGAGCAATGGATCTCTACCTACAGTAGAAAACAAAATAAACCGGAACGCATAAACACACTTTCTTGTCCACATTGGCGAAACTCAGACCAATCAATTGTTTACGAGCAACTGCGAGTTCACGGCGGGCTAGATGTTGACACGTTTTGTGTGTTGTCCCCTTTTTTCGTCCGTCGTCTCTGGTTTTCAACAATCTGTAGATGTGGGCATTGCGGGCACGCGGGTACCAGGTTTCCGAGAGGGGAATCGTCTACGCACGTACCGTGCTATTCGTAACGTCGCCGTTGTGAGGTGACGTCAAAGGTGGGGGTTAAAGGGCTTTCTGATCACCACCAGGTGGTCCCGATGGTCGGGACGCTTCGGTGCCCATGAGCCAACCAGAGGGACGGGGCAAAGTACGTAATCACTCTCCATGGGAGGAGTGTGCCTGAACGGTACGTTCTCAGGAGCGTTGCTGCGACACTGTAATTGACTAGTTACGACCCTAGTTTTCTCCATTTACCAAGTTAAAGCTGAAGCGCATGTAAGCGATTTAGCGCACGACAAGACGAGCGGAGGCGACAGCGACGAGAGTCAGCGACGAGCGACGGAGATTTCTCACCGTTTTTCGTTGTGTCGCTTTGTATTTGTATTTCTAGAAAACGTCGCTCGTCGCCTTGGTTGCTTGTTCCCGTCGCTTCCATGCAATTTGCCTCGTCGCGCGACTGAACTAGTGACAGCGAAGGCGACCGCCGTCGGTTGTCTCATCGTTTGCCAAATCGCTCACTTGAGGTTTATACTTTATGCTGAATCAGACTATGGTTTCCTCAGTTGAAAGCTATACAAGCTGCTTGATTTTAGTTGGAACACTTTTTTTTTTAAACAGCTAGTGAGTGTCAGGAAAGTGCCGTCGTCAACATGTATTTATAAAGGTTCGGCCGACATTACATGAGGGGATAATAGACATGGTAACTTGGTTCATTTACTAAGTTACGTTAATTAAATTTTAATTACTGAATTTAGGGGCCTTGTTGTTACTACAGTATTGACTGATATTTTTATTAGAGGCCAGACCTACTGAAATAATTAGCGTAAATGTAATAGTAATATAGATATGTGATTGATCAGTTCGTACGTTTTCTTTGGAAGAGTGACGCACAGCCATCTAAGTCGCGTCGCCACTTGTTGCGTGGGTTCACCTATCAAGGACAAGTCTCCCGGATAGTGACGACATGATTGAAACAACTGCGTCTCTGTCCATAGCCTCAAGCCTGCGGCGCTCTTTTGGCGCGCATGTTTTAAAAGTGGCTAGAAACGTAAAAAAATATAAATAAATATATCAAAATTCTAATATGTTTTCGCTAATTCTTTCAAATGGTCTTGTCTCTAAGTGTAATTGCCGTAAATACTGCGATTGCCACATGCCCATCAAAAATCAGTATTTAAAAAACGTTAATCAACAGATTTTATTTAATATGCCCACTTACCATGACGATTATCCCATCGTCTTATGTCCGCCGAGCCTGATGACAACATGGTGAAGACCGCACTCGTTTAACCCTCATCCCCCTTTTTTAAATTATGTTCGAATTATAATCAAACACTCTGTATATAAAGCACATTAACACAGAAGGTACGTTGGAATGGCGCGTTTGTTTACGCTTCATTTGTCAGACAATCAGGAAAGCTCTGTCGGCCAACAAGAAAACAACGTCTTCTTATACACCTTTTACATTCTTGTCACCAATGGACAACGAACAAATATCTAAGACAACAAACGTGGTTACTGGAGCTTTGCTGATTCGCCAACAGGTGCACAATGCTTCCATGTTTTAGTGTGGGCAGACACTCGCTCCTCTGGCAGGAGTTTGAACGGTCACGTTCCCAGCGGTTTACTTTAGCTTCTGGGACAAAAGATATAAACGACTTGCTCATTTCTCCCTCGGCGTTCGGCTGACGCAGCCGTACGCCGCATCACGGCACGCGAAGGAGTCCTGCCCAATCAATAAAGGACCGATTGAAGACGATTCTCCAACAAGTGCTGACCGAGTACAAGTGTCCAGTCTCTCATTAGGGTGAGACCCAAAGCAAATGACATAAAATATTCAATACAGAGACATCGTGTCAGGAGACACCGAGCTGCGTGGAAAATAAGCTGAAGAAAGCACCTGCTATAGTTGAATTTTCTAGTAAATAGGCAATCAGTTCGTGTATATGCAGGATGCTTTGTCAGTTGAACCAACCTTTAATAAACACTACAAAAACGTTCATCATCGGTCGCAATCGCTACCGAAGATCTCTGGTAGCTTGAGGCACGCGGAAAGGGACACTGCAACATCGTTACCTGGTCAGTTCTAAAAACGAGCGATGTAAGCGTCCATCAAACTAGTTTCTCATATATATATATATATATAAACGAACATATGCAGATGAATGAACCGTATCCAATGAATCAAAGAATCAAAGTTTTCAGGAACCCGCCGAAAGCCCAAAAAACGGCGGAGACAGGATTTGAACTCTGGGCCTCCCCATGTCCGGTCGGCTGCGCTAACCTCTACACCACTCCACCTTGACTTTCTGGCGTTTCCTATCTGTCTTATTAATGCACAAGAAACGAAATGTATCCAATCGGAGGTGTTCTGGAAACACGCCGCCGCGTGGAACGTGGTACGACGCTTGGTGTCACGTGGTACGTGCTCGTTTGTGCTCCAGAAATCCTCCAGAAATCCAGACATCGCATGTCGTATAAATTGCAAGTCGAGCAGGATTTTTGAAGAGCCTGAAAATTCCTAAAGAAATAAAAATTCCTTCTATTGTATCACATGTTGGGCATTGTGTCGGCACGAAGTTAGCAATAGCTGCCGGCGTTAAGCTGCCGCGAATTAAACACGACCCATTTGTAAACAAAATCGATTCTGCGCTTTTATGTCGGGTCGGCAACATATCGGTAATCATGCGGGCAATATTTCATCGCCTCTCGTTGCCTAATGGACTGTCGTCGCCAAAAATAGCGTCGCTACCAAAAGTACTCGAACAGCCGGAGCTTTTTGATAAGCGTCTCGCTATGGTTCTGCAACTTGACATTTAAACTTTCCCCAGGAAACATATTTAACGGAAGCTCCGGAGTTTTTTTGTTTAACTATTCCTTTAAATTTCTTTGGGGAATACCAACGTATTCTTTCTGGTGTGACATTTTTATCTCTAGACTCAAAACTATTCATTGAGAGAAGGGGGGCTCAATGGGGTGCCAAAACCAGCATTTAAAGTTTCCCGCGCTCTACCGTCAAGTAACGTCGCATGTCGTATAAATTTCAAGTCGAGCAGGCAGTCTAAATAAAGTATTTCCCTCATGTTTTTCTTTTTTGTCGTTGCGGGCGCGAGGTTAACCAGCAACATTAGATGACATGACGCAACATTTTGGTGCGTTCAATAAAGCCTCTCGGCCTCTCAGACCAATTTTTGACACTTGAATAACTTCTCGGAAAACTCCCGAAGGCGCTCTCTGGCTCGACAGTCGACGCAAGCTTTGGAAGCCAGGTGTTGGCACGCCTCGACGAGAGCGACCCACGCGTCTGCTCCTGCTCTACGCCACCATTTCTACGGCCAACCGCCAGGATCGCGACATCCGACAGCAGGACACTCCGACTTCCGTGACGTCATTTGTTGCCGTTTCGGGACCACTTTCGATGTATGGGCGGGATAGGACGCCAATCACACCCGTCGGAGACGCGCTCTAGTCACCGGCTCTGGTTTGGGCGAAGCTCGCACCCTGCAGAAAAACTCGGTATAACTTTTTCGCAATCTGGATTACAAAACTAAACTATCTCTGTGTATTCCATTTGGGGGTTCAGGTTTCCAGAAACTATTCCAGTTTGATTTGTGTTGTCACAATCTAGGAAAAGAAAAGTTATCCCGGCTTTTTCAGTGGGGCACTCGATTTGAAGTAACTTTCTTTTTGTATAAGCTATTCTGCGAAGACGCTCTGACGTTTTGAGCTCAAAGGAACGTACGCCTGGCGTGACGGTGTATCAGGAGCAGCATCGGTAAAAGGGGTAACATTGTGGAAAATAAATCCCAAGTTTCCAGACACTGGAGATAATGAAACTACTTCTGGAAGCAGCGTGAAACGCAGCATATATTTGATTTTTTCTAGTCGGAGAAGCCACTACGGTTAGTTCAGGCGTTCGTGACTAGAGAGAGGCATCATGGCCGAGAAAAAACAAATTCTTTTTTTTTGGGGGGGGGTGCATCGCTATTAAATGAGAAGGAGCGTTACAAACGTCTCAATCATTGAAGTGCTTGGCATGACTGCTCAACTTAACAAACGAAGGTGACGCCAACTTTTGAGTCTGTTTGAAACTTGCGTTCGTCTAATTGTATCGTTAAAAATCTTTACAAAACAGCGAACGAGGTGACCTTAAAAGGTGCTATTGAACTTTTTTTTTTTTTAATAATTAGCTGTGTCACATTATCATCGTGCAAAGTTATCTTTATACGTTTAGTTATCGGAAAGTTTGATTCTCAGATATGTGTTGTTTTGGGTTTATGAACAAATCAACATACAAAGCAACTGCACCGTCAAAAATGAACTTTGCTTATCTTGGCTGTTATCTTGGGCTCATGGCTGTTATCACTCATCCATTCTGTGCAGACTCTAGGTAAACTCGGTCTTGATAAACAAGCGCATTGCTCCCCGGAAGCTGCAACCACTATGTATGCACGGGAACATGTTTTGTTTTTGTTTTTCGAGGAACGAAAGAAATCTGCTTACGCAGAGCCAGCGTCGTACCCTTACCATGACATCACAAACGCTAGTTCAGTTTCGAAAATAGTTCTTTGACTAACAAACATATGCAACCATTGGCCGCTAGGAGGAAGAAGGAAACACGCGCACATGTGCGCAGATTTTTTCTAGAAGGTTAACTGCCGTTGCATCATCCGGTGGCGGCCACTGTCGGTGTGCCGTAGCACTTCCGAGTCTTCCCGTGCGGATCCCCATCTCTTTTAGGCGATTGTTGGGAGCGCTCTCGGGAGCCCAGGAATCACGTACGTCGCATTTCGACCCTAATCGATTGTTGCGGGTCTTCGTGTTTTTTTTTTTTTGTTATTCTTAGCTTTACGAACTTACAGTCGCACAAACACGCACCAACACTCGTACGTTGCATTTTGTTTTCTTGTTCTCAAGTTGCATTTTGATTTCTCCGACGGAAACGAGGAATGCTCTTTTCGTAAATGGGGGGATGCGAACTGCATTTTGTTTTCTTTCTCTTTCTGTTGGGGAGCGTGGTTGCTGAACAGCGCATACCAGTTATTGTGACCGCGATGTTGCCACATTATGAAGACCTTGCTATAACAGACCTGTGATTATACCCGGAACTTGGACCACAGTATTTGGCATGACGTGCGCTCCGCATCATGAACCGGGCGACGCAACGCCGGCTGCGATTTTTTTTTTTTTTGTACAAATAAAGGTCACGGAGTTCCAAGCATACAACTTTAATTACAGCTACGTTTCATTTACAAGCGCAAAAAAAAAAAAAGAAAAATGTACCATTGGGGATGCCTGCGTAACGAGAGGTTGATGGACCTTTCAGATTTAGCTGCATTGGTTAATCACCTGGGAGGGGAAATTTAGCCAGTGCTGTACGACTGTCTTCCTTAGGCTTTAACGTGTAATCACTAAGTAGCGATCTCGTGACCGTACGGCTTTACGATGCTCTTTGCAATATCAGAGGTTAGAGATTTATCGCAAAAAAACATGGGTTCTGCAAAACGAGCATTTGCTTTACGGGCGCCGAAGTGCGACTAGATAGCACGCTGGGCCACCGACATTAGAAATATGATATTGCGTAGAATATTTGAAAAAGAAAAAAACAAGTTGTTAAAAAAAGCTTGAGAATCCGCATTTGAAGGTGATTCGTCGTACTATATTATATGTGAATATAGCCGTTTTTCGTGTTCTTTTAAGGGACATGTGATTTTAAGCGAAGAAAAGAGCAGTCATCCTTGGGAAAGTCGCCCATGACGTCAGTGTTTTTCTGTTCTTGTACGTGGATAAATATAGATGCGGGATTTTTTCCGGTCAGTGCGTTTACCGTTCTATTTTTTTGTCTTCCTGCTTAAAAAAAAAAAAAAAAAAACTTTTTGTTTGAATTTTTTTTTTGGGGGAAATCAAAAGCGACATAAACAGCAAAAAAACGCTAAAAATCATAAAAAAATCCTTGATAACGAAAGTAGAGCATTGCGGCGAACGGAAGTTGGCACCCGGGAAAAGAATTCCGTGCGAAGTTCGTGTCGCTGATTCGGCCAAAATCTCGCTGCGATTGAATTGAATTCACACTGATTGCAAGGACGTGGCAAGCGGGGATTGGGTTGGTTACGATTTTCGCGCATGCGTAGATGCACCAAATTCTCGGCTGCTCCATGATTTGATTAAAAAAGAAGCAAAAATAAAAAAAAATAAAAAACGGCGAAACTCTTTTTGCCGATAACTTGTTTATGAACTTTCATAAGGAGAATTGGGGGAGACCCGACTCTAATATGCTAAGGAAGGCGGATGTTCTCTAATAGTCTAAAGCCGCTGTCGCAGCGCTCATATATCGGACAAAAGAGACGACGTCTGCTGCGGACATGACGACAGAATACCAGCGGACACGCATGAAACACGTCGGAAGCACGCTCGCTTCATTCGTGTGTACGCTTCATCGAGTCTGCGCCGGTCATGTCTAATTATGGCATGTAGAAAAAGATGGCAGTATTTTTTTTTCTTATAGAAAGTGTAACTTTTTTGGGGGGGGATGGCTTCAGTTTATATAGTCTGCTTTTCAACAAACGGGCGCCGCCGGTTACAGAAAGGCTATGCGGTTCTCCTGGGGGTGAGTACGCGGGCCTTGTTGTCAACACGAAGAACTGAACGGAGCGGTTAAAGCTGTGATTCCTGATTTATTTCGCTCGAAATATGGGCCGGCCCCACAAGCGGAGAACAGACCGTCTTAGGGAAACGCGCAGGCGCCTTCAGAAATAACGGCATAGGCGTAAATACAACCCTGAACACACGAACACACGAACACATACACACCCGAACACATACACGCACGCACGCATGCACGCACACACAGACACACAGACAAATATATATATATATATATATATATATATATATATATATATATATATATATATATATATATATATATATATATATATATATATATATATATATATATATATATAAAAGCCTGACGAAGCCGGGTCCTCCCGTTTAAACGGTTGGGAAATAAAGTTTTAAATTTTAAGTTCTAAGTTCTCAGGCTGTTTTCTGGCGACCTTTTCATTTGACTATATATATATATATATATATATATATATATATATATATATATATATATATATATATATATATATATATATGCAGGGCGTTTCTTTTTAAGTTTTACATATTTGTTTCAAAAAATCCGTAGAAGCTGTACTGTGGTTTTAGCAGGTGAGTTATGCGTTTAGGGGGGCGTAATATCGGGGTTAATTGTAACGATCGATCGCCTAATTAAGTGTAATTTGTTAATTAACTATTCATTAGTGAAAATACACATATGGTTCCAATCAGAAACTTGCTAAGCATCATCGAAAACCACTAAATCAACCCTTTTAGGAAGATACAAGACAGGGGCAGCATTTTACTGCGTTCTGTAAACACACTCAGTTCTGACGCTTTTCTAGGTTTTGGTTTCTTATCGGAGCGCATCTTTGCACCCGCGGTCCCGCTCACCAGCGGTTGCGGCGCGAAGCCGCCTCTCTCGCCGCCCTCGTAGGATCAAGAGAAGTGGTGCGCACGAGTGTTGCGCGTCTCAGCGACTTGGGAGCAGGACCGCGGGCGCATGAGATGCGCACCGATAAGAAACCGAAACCTCAAAACGCGTCCAAATGGAGCGTTTTTACTGAAAGTCGTAAAATGCTACCCTGCGGGGTCTTTCTAAAAAAATTTCGACGACGCTCAGCAAGTTTCTAATTGCATCCACATGTCTATTTTCACTAATCAAAAGTTAGTTCACAAATTTTACTTAATTAGCGAACTGATCGTTACGTTAGCCCCTTATACTTTGTTCCCCCTGACCATATAAGTCACCTGCCCAAACCGCATAAATTTAGATTTCACGGCTTTTTTTAAACAAATCTGTTATGCTTAAAAAAAAAATAGAAACTGTATATACATATACGTAGATAATTCGCATAAAAACAAAAATTCATAAAACCTTACAGGAGGGACGAACATAGTTGTTTTTCTGTCGGTAAATCGAGAGGTTTTCCGCGACATCATAATGTGATGAATAACAAGTTCGCCAGCACATACGTTTGTGGCAAAGTGGTGAAACTGAGGCGGCACCTACTTGCGCTTTTGTTTTATGCGAGTAAAGACAACTTGACAGGTCTGTGTACAGTGTTTGCTGTCTTGAGTTCAGGTGCAACATAAGTTGTAAAATAACCAGAAACAGGACGGTAAAAAAAAATTAGACTCTTACAATTCTCTGTAATGACGAATTAAGCGCAGATCTTAAGGAGGGGGAGGGGAGGGTACGGAGGGAAGGGTGTGCCCCTCCTGCCCCTCCATACCCTCCCATCCTCTTCTCCTGCTCCCCTTCGATTTAGCTGAAACATTTCGCTAAATTTCCCGCTAAATATAGCAAACCTTTCACTGCTAAATTTAGCAAAAAATTTAGCGAACATTTTCCCGCTAAATTTACCAAACATTATAGCGAAATTTTTCCGCTAAACGTAGCAGGGAAATTTTCCCGCTGAATTTAGCCAAGAAATTCAGCGAAAAATTCCCACTTAATTAAACAGGGAAACTGAATTGGTGTTTAGGTCACGTGACGTCAATTTTCCCGCTAACGTTAGCGGGGTGATGTTTCTCCTAAACCTAGTGGGAAAATGTTCCCGCTAAATTTAGCGGAGAAATTTCCCTGCTAAATTTAGCAGAAATATTTCCCCACTAACTTTAGCGGGAAGCGTCCCACAATGCAACGTGCAGTTGCGCCGACGCCGACGCCGCTCAACCCGTAAACGGGCGCCTAATGGTTCGTTTACACCTGCGGATCCGCTAGCGAATCCGCCCTGCTATTGCCGCTGTGGCGAAACGCTTGGCGGAAAACGCGGCGGCGAGACGTATTGGTCCAGCACCTATTTCTGCCGCCAAACGAGGCGTTTCGCTGACCGGATGTGACATTCTTGCGCAGCGCTACGCTGCCTACGTCAAGAGTACTCGTACTTCCTGTTTGTTTTCGGAAATGGAGTCAATGGTATGGGAGACATCTTGCGTCGCTGGGTCTCTTCGATGCATTCCGAATTACCTTACTCTCGGTAGTACTCCTCGTCATACGAGTGAAGACGAGGAAGGAGGCAGCTTGCTTGTCCCGTCCTTTCGCGGTCTCGTATAAGCATGGGCGAACCCACCACCTCCGACGGCGACACTGCTTTTTCGACGCTCGCTGCTCCTCTTCCTCGATCGCAAGCACGGAAACAATAGAATAATTCTCCTCTTCATCGTCTACGCAATCATTCATCGGCTTCGCGCTGTTTCTTCCGTTTGGGATGCAGCGTCAACGTGAAGCTCACACCCACTTGTCGAGCCAAAAACAGCGAGACTGCGGAGCAGCAACGCGCGGGACAGACAGTCGAGGTGGGAACTCTCGCGCCTTCTCGTCATATTTGACGCGATGTTACGAGAACAGCTGCCGCAGCCGGCACCACCGCCGCCGCTCGAAGGAAATAGATGTAAACACAACCCACTCGTCGCCGCCGCCGCCGCCGGGAGCGAATCCGCTGCCGCGGCAGCGAATTTCTTCTCAGATTTAAAGGGTAAAAAAAAAAAAAACGACACTCTAACAAAAAAAAAAACAAAAAAATGCAGACAAAGAGATTGATGCAGCGGGACTGAATCGTCTATATAGACCTTTTCAGCGCTTATCACCCGTGCGAAAAATGCACCGAGTCACTGAGCTGTGGACGCGTGCTCAGCGTCTGATGTACCGCACAACACAACTACAGAGCAGGCTCAGAAGGCGTTTCACAGCTCAGCAGACAAAGATAGCGCACGCAGTAGGCGATTCCTGCAAAGGTCAACACTTGTTTCACTTTAAGTCCGACCGCAGCCGATGCTAGGGTCGGACGTAGCTAATCAAGCAGCACCAAAAGTGCATCGTCACGCCGCTGACGGACTTTCTGCCTTTGAGCCGATCACTGAACCAATCACGCGCAGCGAACGAGCCGCCATCCTGCGCTTCTTGGCGTCCGTGATAAATGTAGCCGGCGATAGCAAACAAACAGAGAGAGAGTGCGCCCTGACGACGCACTTTTTCAGCTGCTTGATTGACTCCATCGGATTGTAGCTATGGCTGCGGTTTGACTTAAAGTGAAACGGAGCGTGTAAGTATATATACTTCGTTTTTAGCTCAAGTCCTTACGCAGTCGGCTCTACGAGGTACCGGGACCAATCGGGCAGAGGTTTAGGATTGGTCGCGTGAGCTCGTGGCGTCGGCTGCGTCTGAACTTGAGGTGAAACGGTGCATAGTGGCGCCTTTAACACGGCTCGCTATTAACGGCCCTCTCAACGCTGTAAGGCCCATAGATTGTGACACTTTATTTGTTGGGGCAAAGCCCCAATGCGCGGTGCTTTAGTTTATTCGAAAACATTTAATTAACCGTGTGCATCGACAAAGAAGAAGAAAAGAAAAAGTAGCCGGCACCATTAGAGCGGCCATGAATCCCTCCTCATTTATTCTTTTATTTCGTTTATTAAAAACAAAAAGAAATGAAAAACTAAAAATATTTCGTTTGTGCTTATTAGAAGAATGAGCCGTTATATGCATGTTGCCTCTCCTCTTTCTACAGAAGGAACACCCTGGAGATTAAAGACCCAAACTTGGTGAACACAAAAGCAACGATCAACGGCGCTTTTTGTTTTTTCTGCTCATTGCGTCGCCGCTTGCACGAAGAGCCATCTCGGAGAAACAGCCGAACCTTCCAAGGGTATTGGATCACCGAGCCAATCAACCAACTAACCAACCTTTCGACTCTGCCGGGAGAAGCCGCATCAAAGCCTGTTGCATTTGTTTCAGTTCCCTCGTGGTCACCAGCTGGGGCAGCGAGCGTTCCCCGGCACGTCCTGGAGTCCTGCACGCGGAAGAGGACGAACGTACTGTTCCCGCCGCGTCCGTGTCTTCACGGTACATCTTTTTGCTGGGTCCCCTTCGCTTCAGTCTATGCATCACTCCTTATAGTTGGGGCTGGCTTGTCTTTCGGGGGAACGTGCGAAAGAAGTATTTGGTTCGAACGGAACGTGGGTGATTGTTTTTGATTGCTTTGCGTCGTGTTATGATTCTCGCTGCGTTCAGTAAGGCTCAGAAGATTGCTGCTGTCTGGTACTGCTCGGGAGCACCTCGGGAGCATGTGCGCGTGTTCAAGTGGCGTGATGTAGACGGTAATTGCTCGCTGGAGGATTGTGCCGTGTTCCGCTGGACCATGCCTCCCTTCACGGAACCGAAGTAGAAGGAGAGGAGTCAAGAGTAGCTAAGGAATTTTATCTTTCTGCCCAGTACTCTGTCTTCTCTTTCACTGTCTCTCTCTCTTTCTTTGTCTCATAGTCGTACGTGTAAAAGTGTTGAAACAATAAAAAAAAGAAAACGGTTAGAGATACAGAAGTTGTGCAAACTAAAGGGCAGGTGCCTGAAAACGTGTTCGCGTGGGAATTATTATTAGCCTACTTCTGCTTGCTAAGCAGCCATTGGAGGTAGTAAACAATGTCGTACAATATCATCTGTTTTGTTTTTATTCTTAGCAAAATGTTTTCTGCGTTGCTTTCTTGATGAAAGGAAGGGGGGCGGGGTCGAGAGAAAGAGAGGAAGAAGGAACAGCTAGCTTCCTAAACACACGGTACATTTCACAAATCAAGACCGAGAAATCGTTGAAAAGAAGTGTTGAACACATGAGCTTAGAACGAAGGAGAAATATATGTAAAACAATGGGCCAAAATAGCTGCTGCCGCCACGCTGATTCTCGAAACAATCCGTGAGCATTTCGCGCAGCGGTTATATAAGAACTGTGAATGCAACCTCTAATCAATTTCCGCGGGGTGAGCACTATCGAAACCCCTCTACTCCCTGGTGCAAGCAGATCAGGTCACTTACCCTGTGCGTGATGGATGTTCTCGCGATGTACAGAAAACGACAGAGACATTTCGTTGTTGTGCATGCATGTTGTGCATGCAGGGGCGACGAGACCGTGCGCTTACAACCCGGTGAGATATTAGAGAGTTTTAGGGAACCGGAACAAAATACGATCGATAAACAAAAACGATCGATACCTTGGATCGGGCGAGTCGACCGATCGTGTGCCTCTAAACGGCTTTGGGGGAACCGTATCTGCAGACGAGAGCAGACGATCGGTACAGGTCGCGCCCCCTGGCAGCGGAAACCTGCATCGGCCTCATCGAGAAAAGCAAATTTGCGTGTGTTTGTACAAATCGCAGAAACTGAAGTACATAAAAATCTCATCCTAAAAATATAGAGAACCTAAAACAATGTATACCTACTTATAGTTCGTCTCGATTTTTTACTGGAATGAATACGCTTACGTAATACAAAACCTGGCGCTCCATGGCGTGTCGCCACTGGCGCTGCGAAGTTCTAAAATGTTCGTCTGCTAAAAAAGCAGACGAGCTTTCTGACAACAAAGACGCTCTTTCTTTTTGACGATGACTTGGAGTTGGCTCTATGCGGAAAAAAACAATTTACAAAACGTTCTTTTGTACGACTGTCTGCGCACTAAGAGAGGCGCTTGTTGGCGGCAAGGCATGGGACGTTCAACTTAGCGTCGATGGACGAGGAGGACGTCGTACGGCTGTTCAGGTTCACAAAGGAGGATCTGCTTCATCTCCGATCGGCGCTGCGCATCACGGAAACGTTGACAACCAACGGCTGAATCTGGGTGTCAGGAACTCGTTTGCCACCGTATTTTTTTATTTTTTCTTTTAGTTTACCCGATTCATATCCTCGGGAAATATAATAGTTCCTCGATCGTACGTGGTAACTTGTTTTGTAAGTCATACGTTCTCAGTGGGCAAGCTTTGGTGTTTTACATCAACCAAATATGATGTTTACTTCAACCACGTCCTGATATGCTGAAAAGTCGCCGACAGCAAACTCGATTGACACACAAATAAGAACACGCTCGCGCGCGCTTATCATCAACCTTCGAAGTCGTCTGCCAGCGATCCTGTGTCTTTCCCTCGAGGCCCACTGCAGGGTCGAGTATTCAGAAAGTTATGGACAAATAAAACAAGGAATATTAAATCGCGAAGAAAATACAAAAATAACAAAAATATACTCGCTTTCTCAAGTTAAGGCGGTCATTTTTCTTGTACAAAGTTACGAGGATGTCAATCCGTTCCTTCGCTCCTCGCAACGAGAAGTTCTTTTTTGACGCCGCGTTCAAGCCTTTAAGGACGTCATTCCAAAGGGCCGGAGTAAAAAAAGGATTAGGGCCTAACACCTCCCGAAGTAGGAAGATATCATCTGCCGCTGAAACCCGCTTACGAGGACGAGGCGCAGGGACGGAGGTAGATGCGGCGCTCATGTTGCTCTCTTACGGTAAAGATAGCAGACGATCACGGTCGGACGCCCGCGAACCGATCGTTCTGCCGTGTACGGTACTACCACGGAAAAAAAAAATTAATTAATAAAGGAAAACCTGTAACTTTACTGCTGTGCATTTATTAAAAGTATCACCCAATATTTAAAGGGCTCGTTTTATAGAATATATGTGATTAGCATTAGAACACAAATTTTTAATTCATGCAAAATTTTTAAACTAAAAAGTATCCAGACCCTTGATCCAGAAGGCTGTTGCTCACTCTGTTGACACTACAGATAACCCTCAGTCATAAAGCAGCTGTAAAAACGGGTGATAAGAGCTCGAAATGCACATCCCAACGTTTGTATGGAAAAAAAAAGAAACTTAAAATATGAAAAAAAAAACTTAAAATATAAAAAAAACTTAAAAAATAAAAAAACGTAAAATATAAAAAACTTAAATTATAAAAAACTTAAAATAGAAAAAAACTTGAAATATAAAACACTTAAAATATAAAAAACTTAGAAATATAAAAACTTAAAATATAAAAACTTAAAATATAAAAAACTTAAAATATAAAAAACTTAAAATATAAAATGCTTAAAATGTAAAACAACTTAAAATGTAAAACAACTTAAAATGTAAAAAAACTTAAAATGTAAAAAAAACTTAAAGGCCGGTACAGACACTTGCGGTTGAGTGCGTTTGAAAATATAAAAAAAAACTTAAAAAGATAACAACTTAAAAAGATAACTTTAAAATATAAAAACTTTAAAACATAAAAACTTAAAATATAAAAACTTAAAATATAAAAAACTTAAAATATAAAAAAACTTCAAACATAAACTTAAAATAAAAAAAACCTAAAAAATAAACACAAATTGAAATATAAAAAAAAAGGTGGATGGCCAGCCGGATTCCGAAGAGAAAGAGAGGAAGAAGGAACAGCTAGCTTCCTAAACACACGGTACATTTCACAAATCAAGACCGAGAAATCGTTGAAAAGAAGTGTTGAACACATGAGCTTAGAACGAAGGAGAAATATATGTAAAACAATGGGCCAAAATAGCTGCTGCCGCCACGCTGATTCTCGAAACAATCCGTGAGCATTTCGCGCAGCGGTTATATAAGAACTGTGAATGCAACCTCTAATCAATTTCCGCGGGGTGAGCACTATCGAAACCCCTCTACTCCCTGGTGCAAGCAGATCAGGTCACTTACCCTGTGCGTGATGGATGTTCTCGCGATGTACAGAAAACGACAGAGACATTTCGTTGTTGTGCATGCATGTTGTGCATGCAGGGGCGACGAGACCGTGCGCTTACAACCCGGTGAGATATTAACTGCGCGTCAAGAACGATGTGGCAGGCCGAGGAGCGGAATGGCAGCCCATGTGCATACACATGTCTCTAAAACCAGCGACAAAATTTTCCGAGGGCATTCAAAACGCGCACCCGCACGCCGACCGCGTGATGTATGCAACCGAGGTGTATGAAGGGTCAGTGGGGCTAGGCTGTACTTAGCGTGCCGACGGGGCACCATGAGGCGGCGTTTACGGCTGGCCGAACGTGGGCAAATATTTTGTAATGAGCCATCCGCAGATTGTCGCCGCGTAGCGACGTGAACGGGGGCGCCCCGGTTGGGCTAACATGCGCCCAAGTGATACACCCGCCGTCCCCCCCCCCCCCCCTGCTCGGCTCCGAAATTGGGGGAGGGGGACGTCGCCGGCGATCTTCGGTTGCTAGGTATTGCATCAAGGCGTCGCTCCCTATAAGCAGCCAATCCAGTGCAGCCTACGTTACTATGCGCACTCGCCTCGGAGTATGCACTCCGCCGCCATCTTTCGGCGCTTGCAAAATGTATTTCCTAGCCAGTTCCAAATCTATAAGGCTGTTGAGCTTTCCCGTGAGGACATTGCATACTTTGAATACGTGTGTCCCAACCAATCCAAGGTCAGCGCATGTACCAAGGCCCTAATGCTAACGCACTAAAACAAACATGTCCTACGTGCCCAGTTAAGAGAAGGAATAGAAAAAAAATTAGTATGTTCCCTTCGCCTGTACCGGGTAATATAGATACCAGAACGCGTTTATGCTGTGCTTCGCTTCGCTACCACACTACATGACGTCCCATTCAACAATGTCCACAAAACGTTCGCTGGAGTTTGCTGCATTGCCATTTTTCCTCTGACACCAAAACGTTTGAAAAATAATTGAACACTATATATCCTAACAAAAAATTTAATTTTTTATGTGATTTTTTTTTCAATAAACATGTCAGAGCTTAGATAATCTAAAGAGCATATTGGTTTTATACACGCCCATGTTTGATCAAACATCACCTCATAGTTTGATTGAAAATGTCAATTGTAAAGTCTCAATCCGCATCAACTCGTGGAAATAATGATGATGAGGCGGCAAACACTGAAGGGAACTAAACGTGTAATGAGGCAAACTTGTGCCCGAAATAAAAAGGAAACAGGAGATAACAACAGACCATTGCGGGCGTCGATAACGGCGTAACACCAGAATCGAACGCTGGGGCGAGATTGCCTGTATAAGGCCACGCGGGGCTCCTTTTATAGCACTCCCCTTTCTAGAACATTCTGTACTCGAACATTCCGTACAAGAAATATTTGTTCTAGTACCAAGTGTTCTACAACATTCCGCACTAGAACAGAAGGTCGTGGTTAGGACCCGAATTTTCTAGAAGCGTCGTCTTAGGAGTAAATAAAAATATCTGCCGATCCCAGGATTTGAACCCGGAACCTCTGCGGGACATTCGGCAGCGGTGCGCTACCGCTAAGCACGCGACAATGTTTATTGAAAATTTCCATCGTAAAGTCTCGACGCGCATCACCTCGTAGAAACTCCCACGTACAAACCATATATTATTTCTTGTTTAAAAGCTATGATTTCACATTTTATCAGACAAGATAATCAGAAAACTCACTGCAATGATGAATTGCGCGAGGCAAGGGTGAGCAATTGAAGACGCTCTGTATTTGAGCTGGCGAAGAAAAAGTTTGCCAAAACAATCTCTTCACTAAGCCAGCAATTCTAAGTCGTTAACATTCGTGCTAATCGCCTCGCAAAACGTATCACGGAACTTTGGTGCGGCTGTTTTCAAGAGACAGGGAGGAATCGGTAAGAATGGCAAGAGGGAAATGGCGACCTCGAAGTGCAAAGTTCTGAGAAGCCGTGATGGCGTCCATAACAGCAAGAGGAGGCTGCACCTGCTATGTTTGGAATCCCCAGCTCATCTACGCGCCCTGGTATGCCTTGTCCGCAGATCCAAGTCATTATTCGTTTTGCTTCGCGCGCTTCGCGTACAAAAGCATCGAGCTCACAACGTCGAAGGACACGTTTCTCAAGTACGCTTAGAGTTTGACTGAACGTGACGCCAAGCCAGGGGCCTCGGTACGTTTCTTCAAAACTGGCGTCTGCGCCCCATCACTGCCTACTCTGTGAACTCTTTTTAGAGATGTCAATATACTTCAGAGGAAAAGGACTTGTCATAATACTAGTTGTCGCGATCCTGGCTGTCGGTTGTATAAAAGTGTAGGGGTTATCAGCCGTCCAAAAACCGTTGCTACCAAAATCTCTGCCGACTGGCCGGCCAATAAAGGTAAACAAGAAAGGTCACGAAGGGTCAACAAGAAAAAGTCGCGGAAAGACAGAAGTCTGACGTCAACCCCCCTGCCGCTGTACTGCTGACATGATTGTGGCGGTACACATCATTGCATTCCATTGCATTGCATTGCCTTCCATTGCATTGCATTGCATTCTATTGCATCTCATTGCATTCCATTGCCCTGCATTGCTTGTCTCTGTCAAGGTGTTTGTCTTTTGTTTTTCCGTTCTATATGTTGCTCTTTTATCCTTGTAACCTACCAGCGTGCTCCGATTTGTCGAGATTGAGACTCGAGCCCCACTGAATAAGGCCTGCATCAAGCTAATGACCCTTGAGATTTGTTGGTGCATAAAGCGGTTACCAGTTATGTGAAGTTTTATCGGAAAGTGCGGAAAACAATATTTCGTCTTTATAATAAACCCCCAGCCAAATCAAAGCGATCCTAGTGGCGTTGTGCTGTGCAAGGCATCTTGGGAACCCCTTGGTCAAGAGTTTAGGTTTCGATGTACCAAATTCACTTAACTGACTAATTACCGTGACGACCAAATCGAATACTTGTATTTTTGAATGTCTGACTTTCCTTACATTTTTAATACTCATGTGTTTTGGGGCTCCTGACGTGCCAGAGTTACTGCGCATGTAAACGGGACGAGGACGGCACATGTAAAAAGTACGCTGGGCCGGTCATATTTTTCCATCGCCTCCTCAATGCCCTAGGCGTCTTAAATTGTCCTTGAGCCGTGAGGATCATGCGGCATTCTGGAGTTGTACCAGGCCACCAGAAAGTTATGGGTCGTGGCCGGCCGGACATCTACTCCTCGCTTAGCCTAAGCAGGTCCTTACGGCCTTTGGCGTTCTATGTTTCAACGCTGGCTCTCACAAAGATGAATGGGTGCGATTCAAGCGAGCGAAGACTTTATTTTTATGCAGTGCTGAGACGCACTAGTTCGTCAACGAGGCAATCGAAATCATAGTCATGCCACTCTGTCTCCGTGTCCAAATGGGTCCCATAATGCACCGCGATCAGCGTTGCACGCAAGGATTTTCGGAAGTAGTCTGGTTTGAAAACAGTCCGCAACCGAGCAAACCGATATCGCCCAAGCTTCCTGACCCTGTAACCACGGAGCTGGCAATTCGCATCGTCAAATCATAACAATCGCGACTTTCTCCCGATCTGCCCTCATAGTCAAACTGACGGCGCTTATACAAAGATCGGAGAGTAAAGTTCTATACACTAGAAGTACCTTACTTATACGGTATGGGCCGCCTGCGTTGCCCAGGGGGACGTTTAAATAGGGCAGGACCCGTTTAAGTAGCAAGGACGTTTAAATAGGGCAGGACCCGGCATGACGTCATACCCAGTGACGCCGGAAAAAGAACCCAATCCCAGACTGCCTCGCGCACCGGCGCGCTCTCATCCAGACTAAATTCAACCAGGCTCCCATCGTCTGCTCTCCGCTCGGTCGTTAGGCTTAGGCTACGTCTGCTCCGTGCCTGCGGTCTGCTTTGTCTGCCCGCTGTCGCAACTGGCTTTCGATTCGATCGGCGCATTAAAAGATGTTTCAATGCGGACCCGCATTCTCATCACGGCGGAGTGAAAACAACACCTTCTGGAAGCAGGGTTTGTACTTCTTTCTCAACCCGCGATGCCATTCTCAGCGTCCGGGCGTACGACGACTGACACGCTATCGCTTTCCAAAGCCGCGCTACGACGACTCGTTCGAGACAACGCTCCAGGCGTGGTCGCGCGGTGTCGAGAACGTCCGCTACACGCCGACTTCCTACTGGTCAGGCAAGTGTTGGGCTCCAATTCTCGCCTGTCCGACACCGATTCAGTGGACGCCGCCATTGCTGCCACAAAATATTGGGGCAAACAACAGCGTTGCCACGGAAATGCCATGGCAACGAGGGTTGTTTGCCCCAAAAATCAATTAGGCGAGCTCCCCATTGGTTGAGAAGAGTTCGTGGCCACGCCTACTTCCGTTACACTTCGCTCTATGTATGGTACGGACGCCACCTCCTGCCCCTTATAACCTCCTTGGGTAGTAGAGACTTGAGTGTCTCAAACTGTCACGCATGTATACGCGTGCCTTGTCTGGTGCAGAACGCGAGATCACGAGGAAAATACCAAGAAGCAGAAAAAAATGGTACGTTGTCGAAGCACAGGTCAAAGCTCAGACGCTAAGAACGTGAGCCAAGCGACGCGGTTTCACGTGTTCCAAAGTGGGAATGAAAAAGTAAAAAAAAATTAAAGCGTCGCGACACAGATGTTTTGACGTCACCACTAGGATACGAGACGCGCACCCTAGCGGTGATGACATGAATTTGGAACTTTCGACTGCCTTGAGGCGTCGAATCTAGCCGATTTCGGGCGTCCAAAGGTGTATTTACCGTTCTTCAGCACCACACATAAAAAAAAAACTCAACCAAAGTGCCATAAGTCGTGCGAGGCTCATTCAGGTGAGTTTTGACTACTCGAAATGCCGGCTCCACAGTTAGTTCAAAGCTTCAGCGCAGGAGGCCTAAACCTTACTTACACTACCGCTCTCAACTGTCATTAAGCCAACGAACGTTGACATTTCACAACTATCATTGAGATCAACGAAGTTGGCCGTGGTTACACGGTAGATGGGCCTAACAACCCCAGTTGAGGCGCGCCGCCAACGAGGGACACAGTTGAAACAGAAATGAAAGCAAAACTAAAGTCACATTATCTTCTTTTTTTTTAAATATTGATGCAAATTTATGCGGAGCGCAGGTTCGTCTGCTACATTTCAAAGAATTGTGGTGACGTCAGAACGCCGAGCTCCGATGTGCTCTGATCGATGAATAATGGGTAGACCCCTAAGCAAGCTGCCTCGAGGTCTACACACTACCCATCAGTCAAAGCCAATGAGTGCTCGGCGTCGTTCTGACGCAACCATAACCCCTGCAAAAGAAGCAGACAAAATTGCGCTCCCAATTATTTGGACAATTTTCATTCGTTATAAACGCTTACAAGAAAATAAAATTAACTTCATTGTTTTAAGAGTAAAAAAACGACAATTAGGACATTTTACGTGAATTCAAGCAACAGAGGGACACCAAAAGTCTAATCGGCATCGACATTGCAATTGCCGCCCTCGCCCCGAATAATACCTCTTCCGACCACATTTGCTGCTACGATACTTTCTAGATTCCTCCCCCAATCTTCCGCAATAATAAGTGCTCCGCTGGCGCTGGGCGAGGACGCAGCGGACGCTGTCAACCCTATTGAAAATCGCTCTGAGGCGGACTTCAAATTTTTTTAAAAGGTGTGAAGGGGACTTCAGGAATTACCTGAGATGTTTGAAGGGGGCACCGATATTTCCTGGTGAGTTCGTTGGCCCCGTCAGAGGCTCTCCTGAAATGTCTGAAGTGCCCTTTATAATGCCTTGAAATGTCTGAAAGCCTGTCACAAACTTTTCTAATGGGGTCGGGAAAACCCTCAGGCGTCTTGAGACGTCTGTGGGCTACGGTTTAGGTGGAGAAAACACATTTCGCAGAATTAGAACATAGCTACGTATTGTTCGCGAAGGGAAAAAAATAAGTATTTGAAGAATGTCGATCGTATGTGTGTACGGTCAAATTTTTATGACTGCTCTTCTATCAAACACGACTGGGCTCCTGGACCTGTCTGTCACTGGCCGGGTGTTGGGTCGCCAAGGGGGCCACTGGGTGCGATCGCTCCATGTGGAGAATGGACCTTTTGTAGAAATACGCGGTGCGCATGCGCGGAGTATTTCATGCGCCAGGGTTCAAGAGTATCTAGTTCCAAACAATCCGCCATCTTGCATTTCTCGCCTTTGAGCGGTTTCGTTGTGTCGACCTCGGGGCGGAAGATTACGCACGATGGGGACAAAGGTGAGCTTGGGGGAGCAGTATCTAGGTCACATCGCCTCAATGGGTGAACAGGATGTAGCTGACGTTTTGGGTGTGGAACGGGTCGGAGAGGCCTTGGGCGCGCGTTGTTTTCGAGTCACCTAGTCTCGAACCGATTCGCGTGTCTAGGTGGCAGCACATATTCGCCAAGAGGTCCATTGACGAGGCGCGGGCTGAGTGTTGTTGGCCAAGCGGCGTTTTGAGGCGAACAAGCTTTGCTTGTTGCACGAATAATAATAAAAGAAGGGCAAGCCGAGAGCAGCGCGTTGCGCAAGAACAGGGACGCGGGCGAAGCGGCAGCGAGTCCCGGGAACCGGTTCCTCCGTGGGGGACGGTTCCCAAAAAGAAAAAAAAAATAAACAGAACCATTTTGTTTTTCATCAGAGTCGGACGTTCTCTCTTTTTCGTCAGTCGTCAAAAACACGAACAGGAAACCCAAATTGCCCCCCTCCTCTTTTACAACGCCTACACACACTGTTGTGTATGCAGCATAGCATCGGGCAACTGTGAGCGATAGCAGCGCCATCCTCCAGTAGGCGGACGTGGAAGGACTCACTGTTCGCCATTCCGTTTTCTACCTCTTCGACTCTTACACGCGGCCGAAGTCGGCCTTGTAAATAAACCTTTATTATGTATACCTAACATTTGGCGACGAGGTCACGGACCAACGGTAAGCGACGGCGGCCGCATGAAGGAGAAAAAGCAAGCGGCGAGACTCCACTCGAGGCAACGAGAGCGAGCGGCTGTGTAGCGGCGGCGGCAGCGGGCAGAACGAGATGGCTTCGGAAGCTACGCCTAGCGTTCCGAACGTCTTCATGGGTCGACTGGGCCACATGGAAAAGTTTTCGCCGGACCACCCGGAAGCCTGGCTTACGTACAAGGAACGCCTGGAGTTCTACTTCGCGGCGAACGGCGAGGTCGAGGAGCAGCATCAGAGAGCAGAGCGGTCCGCCTACGTACGCTATCCTTCGCTCGCTGTGTTCGCCGGCGACGCCGGCAGAGACGCCGTACGCGGACATCGTTTCAAAGCTCACAAGCCACTTCACGCCAAGGCCTTCGGTAATGGTACAACGTTTCTCATTCCACAAACGAAGTCAGCAGCCTGGTGAAGGCATCGCGGAATTCGTCGCGGACTTGTGCCGACTCTCCAAGCACTGCGAGCTCGGCGTCTTCCTGGAAGACATGCTCCGCGATCGTTTCGTCTGTGGCGTAAGGGACGAAGGGCTGCAACGGCGTCTCCTGGCTGAGACTACGTTGGACTTCAAGAAAGCGTACGATAAGGCTGTCGATGCCGAGTATGCCACGCGGCAAACGGAAAACATCAGAGGAGCGTTGCCTGCGGCGTCCGAATTACATCGGATGGATCAAGTTCCCAAGGGTGCCAAACAGGGCGGAAAACAAGAACCCTCAAGAGAGCCAAAAGCGACAAGAACAGGGCGGTGTTTTCGCTGCAACGGCGACCACGACGCTACAAGCTGTGGGTTCCGCAACGCAGAGTGTCATTTCTGCAGGCGGAAGGGACACATCGTTCGCGCCTGCCGTCAAAAGGAACAGGAAAGGAGCAGGGCCAAGAGCGACAACGAACGCCCAGGCAAGTTGGGACGCTCAGGAGTGTACGGACTTTACCGCATCGCCAGTGGACTGCCAGCTTTCATGGCAACGGTCACCGTGAACGGACAGCAGGTATCGATGGAAGTGGACTCGGGATCCGTCTGTTCCATTGTCAACCTGAGGACACTGAGCAAGCTGGGAATCTCGAGGAAGGCACTTCAACCGTGTTCTAGAGGAGTGCGGACCTACACACAGCAGCCTGCCCGGATCGTGGGCGAAGTGGAAGTTCTTGTCAAGTACAACGGTAGAGAGTGCAAGCTACCTCTACTCGTCACAAAAGGGTCTGGAATCAGCATCCTGGGGAGAGACTGGTTTCAACCGTTATGCATATCCCTGGAAGGACTGCACCAGCTTAACGGAGCTCCAGTTTCCAAGAGTTCCAGCGGAGAAGGCCAGCCAGCTGTACGCAACCAGCGCAAGGTTGTGACGAGTGTCTAACCCTGCTGGAGGACTACCCGAATGTGTTCAAGCCTGGGTTAGGTAAGAGCACAGGTCCTCCGGTGCGGATTGAAGTGGAGGAGCAAGCCACACCCAAGTTCCACAAGTCACGGCAAGTACTTTTCGCTCTTCTGCCGAAAGTGGTCGAAGCCATAGAGAAGTTGGTGGAGCAAGGGATTTATGTCCCGGTCAAGCATTCTCGTTGGGCGACGCCTATTGTTTCGATTCTAAAGAAAAACGGAAAGATGAAAATTTGCGGAGACTACAAGGGAACGCTCAACTCAGTCGTCAAGTGGGAGACTTACCCACTGCCCACTCCAGAGCAACTGCTCGCAAGACTGGGAGGTTGCTCGGTGTTTTCCCGGCTTGACTTGGATCAAGCTTACCAACAACTCTGTGTCGACGAGGACACCGCCATGCTGCAGACCGTGACAACACACAAGGGCCTGTTCAAGGTGACGCGATTGCAGTTTGGTGTGGCAGTGGCAGTAGCCATCTTCCAACGCTATATGGAAGGAGTACTGAACGGACTTGAAGGAGTTCAATGTTTTCTGGATGACATCCTCATTGGTGGAAGAACAGTTGCCGAGCACGACGAACGGCTGCGTAAGGTGCTGCAGCGTATCCAAGACGATGGGCTTCGTCTGAATGCCGACAACTGTGCATTCAGGGACAAGGAAGTGACGTACCTGGGGTACCGTATCAACAAGGACGGAGTAAGTCCTTTGGGTGAAAAAGTTGAAGCCATCAAGCAAGCTCCGGAACCAATGAAAAAGAAGGAGCTACAGTCGTTCTTGGGAGCCTTAAAATTCTATGGCCGTTTCCTGAAGGGAGCTTCACATGTGTTGGAGCCGCTTTACCTCCTCCTGGACAAGGACAAGGCATGGATTTGGACAAAGACTGAAGCAAAGGCGTACCAGAGTGCCAAGAACCTGCTGGAATCATCAGCCGTCCTAGCACACTACGATGTGTCCCGTCCCATAAGGCTGGCCTGCGACGCGTCTCGGTGCGGGCTGGGTGCTGTACTGAGCCAAGTGGGAGAAGACGGCGTTGAAAGACCAGTGGCCTTTGCCTCGAGAACTTTGTCTAAAGCAGAACGTAACTACGCGCAGATAGACAGGGAGGCTCTGGCTTTGCTATTTGGTGTTCGGAAATTCCACCAGTACGTTTTTGGTCGGAAGTTTCAACTCTTGACAGATCATAAGCCGTTGCTGGGCCTCTTGCACCAGGCCAGGCCTGTTCCTGCCGTGTTGCACCTCGGATGCTGCGCTAGAGTCTGCAACTTTCTGCATACAACTACGAACTGTTGTACGTACCGGGCTCCAAGCTGCCACATGCCGTCGTTTTCAGTCGTCTTCCGCTTCCTGTCAAGAATGAGCACGAGCCACCGTTGGGAGGCATCTTGCTGCTTGAGGCAGCGCCGGAGGTTCCTCTAGATTCTACCAAGATCGCGGCATTAACATGGACTGACCCCGTTCTGTCGCGTGTGCACCGCTGGATTTTGCAAGGCTGGCCTTCAGGGAAGCTGCCAGAGGAATTCCGCCCTTTTGTGGCCAGGAAGAACGAACTGTCCAGCTACAGAAACTGTGTGCTCTGGGGATCTCGTGTCGTGATTCCGGGACCCGCACAGGCTCAAGTCTTTGCACCCTACACACCACGCTCCCTGGAGTAGTGCGAATGAAAGGTCTTGCACGCAGCACAGTGTGGTAACGGGCATTGACAGTCACGTCGAACGCAAGGTAGCTGGCTGCCAAATGTGTCAAGAAACTCGACAAGCCCCCAGCAAGGCACCGGTGCACCCATGGGAGTTCACGAAGAACCCTTGGTCCCGTTTGCACATTGACTTTGCCGGTCCCTTCAAAGGGAAAGTTTTTCTGCTGGTCGTCGATTCGCATTCCAAGTGGTTGGAAGTTTCTTTGATGGAATCAATGTCGACCAGAGCAGTACTCAAGGAACTTCAGGCGATGTTTGCTCGCTTTGGCATTCCCGAAGTTTTAGTGTCGGACAATGGAACTGCGTTCACGTCAGAAGAGTTTGCGGAGTTTGCAACCAAGAACCAGATCCAGCACATTACAGTCGCACCCTATCACCCGTCCTCCAATGGGCAGATTGAGAGGATGGTACAGGAAATAAAACAAGTGCTACGCAAGTTGTCTGAGGGAGACTGGGCAACAAAGCTGCCTCGTTTCTTGTTGTACCAGCACATCTTACCCAGTACAACTACGGGAAAGAGTCCGGCTGAACTTCTGATGGGGAGACGACTGCGATCTGCCATAGACCGTCTGCATCCAGATTTTCATCTGGATAGATGATCTCTGGGGCGTTACTTCCGAGATGGCTCTCAACGAGTTCGGGAGTTCTGTCCCGGCGATGCGGTATATGCACGGAACTATCAAGGTAGCCCCAAGTGGGTTCCCGGGTTCATCGCTTCAGACACAGGACCCTTGTCGTACCAAGTTCGTCTGTCCGACGGTCGTGTTTGGCGAAGGCACGTTGATCAACTCCGCAACCGTGCCAGTCCACTAGACCTTGGTGGAGCTGCCAGTGACACTTGTGGTGACACGACCGATGGTGATCACCCCTCTGTGGTTGGCCAGGATCCACCGCTGCCGTGAGTGAATGAAGATTCTCCAAGTCAAAGTCTACCGGCCAGCCCCTCCACCTCCCCGCCTAGACCCGACGGTCCTAACCTACCTGGAAGCCTTTCGCAGGAGCCGAGCTCTCCCAGCCAACCTGCAACAACAGGAGCTTCTAGGTACCCTCAACGTGAGAGAAGACCCCCACGGCGTTACCAGGACTATGTCCCGTAGGGGGAAGGGATGTTGTGTATTCAGCATAGCATCGGGCAACTGTGAGCGATAGCAGCGCCATCCTCCAGTAGGCGGACGTGGAAGGACTCACTGTTCGCCATTCCGTTTTCTACCTCTTCGACTCTTGTACGCGGCCGAAGTCGGCCTTGTAAATAAACCTTTACTATGTACACCTAACTCACACACACTGCGCTTCTCTCCGCCCGGCAATGGGGAGAGGGTGCAGAACCGCCAGGGCCGGGCAACACCCCTCTCCAGTGGTCGGCGGGAGAGAGGGGTGTGAGGAAGCCGAGGAAGCCAGGAGGCCGCTATAGCCATTTTCTTTCCACTCGTGGGCGGTTTTCTTCTTACCGCCGTGGATATCTGGAACGGACCTGTTTCCTCCAGAAAGGTGAGCATGGCTTTGAGGGTTCGCCCCTTGGTCTGTTTTGATCCGTGCAGTTGCTTCCTAGGTTCCGCAGGTGTGCCCCAGTTCAGCGTTGGCCGCCTTCAGCACCGCTCGAGCGCCATCGTGTTCAGCGCTTTCAAGGATATGGTGGCCGGTGTCGGCCTACTCACCGCAGGCCTGGCAGTCGGGAGGAGCGTCCCACCGCATGTAGTGCCTGCGCACTGGGATCATGGCACTGTGGGTCCTGAAATGGTGGATGACCGCCGCTGTCCCGCCTTGCTCCTTGCGCCTCTTCGTCCGTCCGGCTTCAGAAGCATCCAGCGAGCGAAAAATACGTCGAAGGCGTAGCCCCGACGGCACCATGGTCAAAACCGTCACTGTGCTCAGGAGTTTTCGACGGTGACGGGTGCTGCTTGCGAGTTCGTGGTTTTCGCTAAACGTGCTTTCTGAGACTGTGTATGTGTCTGTGAGGTGCACCTGCTCGGTTTTATTAGCTGAACTACCGTACATCAGGAATTTACGCAGCGGCATTGTGAGTACTTTGAAATAAATTTTTCGTTGTCATCCAGAAGTCAGTTGTTCTTATTTGATATAACCTCTTTCGCCTACAGCTGCTTGCGCCCGGGTTTGAACAAGCGTTGATTTTTATCGTCTTTTTGAGTTTTAATATGCATGCAAAACGGAATGTCCGCAATAAATTTCCAATAACGTTCTGAACTGCATTTTTATCTATGGTTCACAGTCATTTGGGCGTCTAAAGGGTTGATGGGCTAAGGGGTTTGGGCTGAAGGGTCAGACGGGTTGAAGGGCTGTGGGGCTGGAGGGTTTTTCTGTAGGGTATTTTTAAAACGTTTTGAAGGCTTGTGTGGTCACATAATCCTTCGAGGCTGATGGGCCCTTTAGAATTATTTTCAATAGGGACCTTTAGCTCTACTGGGGCAAACCCCCAGAGTTCTTCTCCATTTCACCTTATGTTGTACCGCAGCGAAGGCTAGAAGCGCGAGTTCATAGCGTTGGCAGCTGCCCTTAATACACGAAAGTTCATGTCGCCGAGATGTGCCCCAAAGCAAGGAACTCGCGCTTGTAGCCTTTCTTGCGGTACATTATAAGATGAAATAGAGCACAGCTGATTTAGGCCAGCTTAGTTGAACTCGATGATTGTTAGCAACTCAATGACTGTTGGTGCTGCCATGTAACTCCGGCCGATCGCGATTGAGGTAACCGTCGTTGGCCTAATGACAGCTAAGAGCGCTAATGTAACTATTGGTATAAGTGACTCCGGTCGGAAGACGTCGAGCAGCATTCGCCTCTTCAGTTCGTGGCCTGCACAGTATCACAAGTTCTGTCGCGTTCCCTAATATTCATCAGAGTCACGCGCGTGGGTTTACAATGCCCACAGAACGTGCTGCACTCGTCTATGCTCAATGATGTCTGTCAACGCACTGATTGCTCACCAATATGAGCTCGAACCTCCGCCGACGTATCTTGGGGTACCCGAGCACAAGCCGATCATGAACGCAGTGCTCGCGTCTAATCCGTGAGAGGCATTCGGCTGTCGTGTATTGTGACAGAAGTGTCACGGTTAAGGCCGAAATTATGCACCCCAATTAGCTCGGAAAGCTTTCAGACGTCAAGATAGCAATTTCCACTTTTTCCGGTTTTCTGAAGTGGTCAACGTAAGCTGCACTTCTGGTGTATTAGACTTATTTTAAAACATTGTTCTTTTTTCACGAAACTACACGACGGTGCTGATAAAATCAAGCCACAAAAAAATTAATTGTTTTTGTTAAGATGCGTCTATATGCCTTAAAAGGATTGTCCGTTCGAAACCGGAAGCACTTATGTTTTTGCGCTTGTTACGTCGAGGGAGCCATCATATAGACAAACGTCCTTTTTATTTCGGTATATAATCTCCCCTTATTAAGTAAACCTGTCATGAGCGTATGTACAAAACTGCACCCCGAAGTTCGCCAGTGTCAATGGCTGACATTCGTAACTGCTATGTGACGTCACAAAACGCAAACATTTGTCGGATGGTCGGGATAACAAGCGTTGGTCGATGGGTGTCATGTATTTGGTTTCGGAATATATAGTCTCGTAGGCTGTACCCTACTGAATTACGTTCCTTTTAATGCAGTTTCTAAGCGTGTGCAACAACAATCGCACCTTTTAGCAGGATATTACTAGAAAATAGCCATAAGCTTCGAGCAAACGTACGCCGTTTCGCGCAAACACAACTACGACGGCCACCGATCGAGCTAGGAGCACTTGCAAACCAAAGGATGCAGATTTTGCCCCTGAAGCAACACCTAGGTATACGACGCGGCATCTGGGTACATATATAGGCGGAACCACTGGATCGGTGATGAGGCTGCGGATCGTTCCCTTGAAGGCGATGTCCGCGGGTCGAAGGCAAACGACGAATCGTTCAAATGCGTGTCGTCACTTGACTTGAACGAGCTTGGTGAATTGTAGCCACGCTAGCTCATTTTCACCAGCGGGTCAAACATAATCTGGCTGCACGCGTGCTAAATACAACTTTTGGCATCGTTTCCAGATGGCCTAGCTGTTGGTTTCGGTTTTGCTGCATAATCAAACCCATTGATCCGATTTGGGCGAGGAGTATTGTATTGTATTGTATTGTATTGTATTGTCTTGCACTTATATTACACAGTGCTGCTCGGCGTGCAGGGTATTCAGGGAAAGGCAGGCGCCAATACACGTTTTGTGCCCCTGACACCGACCGGGCCGCGATATAGGTTGACTAGGGAAAAAGAAAATAAGGGGTCGTAGTTGAATATCGTTGGTACAGCATCACACCTCAGCGTACGAGCCTTCGGTCCGCTCAGCTCGTAGCTCTCTTCTGTGAGGTGATTTCTGCATAAGCGGGATCTTGATCTTGACGGGAACCCAGTCCCTACACACGGCGACGATCCATTTTGCTCGTCACTGCACGCCTCGCGGAAAAGTGAGGAACGTCATGTCCTGGCTCGCATGTGCTGCCCGGTGGTTGTGGCACCCAATCGCGCAACAAAAATCTCACCCATTGACGAAACAAGTCGAGCGCAACAACAAAAACGAAGCAAGCTGCGGCGTTCACTCGCAGGCAAACAACGAAACAGAAATGTTCGCTTTGCGTTGTGTGATGTCAGAGCTTCAATGTGGCAAACGAAAACAGCGTTTACGCTAGGATGCGATTGGACCAGTATAAATTCAACTACTCATGCAGAGGGCACATCAAATTCATATATTAGACCTACGATGCGTCTCGAGGAAATAGCAATGATATTCAATTGTTTTCTCGAATACAAAATTCGACCGGACAATCCCTTTAAGGTTACAGCGAAGCCGCGGCTATCTCTTCGTATACAGATAAACTAGATCACGAAGCACCAAGCCTTGCTGGAGCGTCACAGCGCAAGATAGATATTTCTTAATTTAAGTTAAATATTTCGGTGCCTTTTGGCGGGAAGGCAAAATGTTGTAACGATATTAAAATGCCATTTTCGCATTATATGATTTAGGAGATGGCCTCCAAGTTTGTCAAGTCGAACAAATTAAATGAAGTTAACGATCGATTAGCACGATTACCTCTTCGCGCCGCTCTTGACATAAGGTACTACGGCATAAGGTTTAACACTAAACAAAATCACTAAGCTATGCAGGCTTTACGGCATAGATTGAGAGCAAAAAAGGAAAATGGAAAAAAAGAAGTGCTGACTTGATTAGAGAGAGAGTGCACTGCGTTGAAACGCGACCACGGCGACGTTTTAGAACTTCAGAAGACTTAGCGTAGCTTCTTCAATTTTGAACACTGTGCCCGAAAGTGGCTGGGATTCCGCCGACTGTTTTATTGATCGAAGTGTCCGAGCGCTCGCTTTCAAAGCTCGCAAAATTCAATCTATTGGGAAGAAGATCCGACTGCCGATGGGGTTCGACAACAAACACATAGATTATTGCGTTTTGACGCTGCGCTCGACCCACGTAGCCGAACGTTAAGTCAGCGTTAAGCTGGGGCTCGAGTACCATGATGCCAAACGCGGACGCAGCGAAAAATTGGGCATGAGTCATACCCAACGTTTGCCCCGAGCTCAATCGAGAAAGATGAAGTAAAGAATCCACTGGGCGTACCTCATTCTGGTAAACGCAGAACTTTGGGGAAAACGAGCTCAACGTAGCGCGCACTATACGGTACAATGTCCTCGCCAGCACGCGAGCAAGTGTTTGAAAAGCAAGCTAATGCTAAAGTTGATTCTCTAATGTCCATTAAAAACACAGTTGATGAGATCGAAAAATCGGTACAACTGATGTCAAATCAGTACGACGAAGTTTTAAAGGTAATAAAAGAGCAGCACAAAAAATAACCAACCTGAAGAAACGGATGGAAAAATTGAGGAAAACAAAGACAGTGAGGAAATCCGCACGCTGAAAAAACAAGTCAACAATCTAGAACAGTCCTCGAGACGACAAAACCTGGAGATTCATGGAATATCACAAAGCGCCAATGAGAACCTCCTTAGTAATATAAATGACCTCGCTGAAAAGCTAGAGCTTCCAGATCTAGCCGAGAGTGATGTGGAGGGCCTCCACAGACTTCCAGCAAAAACGGATAAAGTTCCAACTGTGTTGGTTCGCTTCGTATCACGAGTAACTCGAGACCTATGGCTTGATAAAAAGCACTGCCTAAAAGAACCCCGGTCGAATATCTTGTTTATTGACAACCTGTCTGCCACGAACAAGAAGCTTCTTTGGTTGCTGAAGGGGAAAACTGAAGAAAAACAATATCAGTTTGCATGGCAGAAAAATGGTAACTTGTTCGCGCGAAAGAAGACAGTTGACCGTGTTAAAAAGATCGAATGCGAGGCCGACCTTGATAAGATTGTGTGAACAGCCCGTTGGCTGCGGAAGATATTCGTTTTTTTCCCCATTTGTAATGGCGGACTGTTATCACGATCCAGCATTGTTTACTCGTCTCGCTCGAGAATGTCTTGATTGTACCAAAAATGCATCATAATGTTTTCACTTAAATGCTAGAAGTCTTGATAATAAACACGATGACATTGATATGTTTTTGAACTCCTTAAATTTTACTTTTGATGTCTTAGCATTCACCGAAACGTGGTTCACGAACAGAGATGACGTTATCGGTTTCCTAGGCTATAACAGTGAGGGGGTATATTCAAGTGATAAGAGGGGCGGGGGGGGGGGCGCTATCTATTTTTGTGATAACCTCGATTATGAAGTATTGCCTAAACTGTCAAAAGTCAATGTTGACTTTTCATTCATTCATTTGCTTTATTTTCAGTTCCACACAAACAGCTATACGCCTTCTTAGTGGTGCACTACGTCTAAATAAAAAGAATTCGCATCTCAAGAACAAATGCTGACATGTCAGAACGAAAGGAAGACATCGATGCACTTTCTAAATGTTCGTTCACATCCAAAAATATCAATACCAAGTTCATCTAGGTTGGATTCGAATTTGTTAAAAACCAGTTGCAGACGGGTAATAGGGTCAGCGTTGTGTAAAATGGAAGGATAGAACAATGAGCGTATGCGAATAGACTGTTGAGGAACACGCAAATATACACTGTTCAGTAACGCTGTGCAGTCAACAACACCATTAACAACTTTATGCAAGAACATATGATCACGCGTCATTCGCCTATTATACAAGGAGCGTAAGCCAATTTGTTTACATATTCTCTCATAGTCATAAAATACCTTGGACTGCAAGTAACGATCATAAAAGACACGTATAAATTTTCTTTGCACTCGCTCAATACTAGATGAGTTAGATTCTCCAATGCTGTTCCATACAACTGAAGAAAACTCGAGGCGGCTTAGCACAAGAGAGCGAAATAACATTAAAAAACACTGTGGATTTCTAAAATTTCTCGATATACGCGTTATGATACCAAAAACATTTAGAGACGAGTTTACAATATTCATAACCTGATGATTAAACGAAATTTCAGTGTCTAAATATACACCCAAATCCCTAATCAGAGACACACGGCTGATAACAGTTGAGTCTAAAGCATAGCAAAATTGCAAAACGTCACGTTTCCTGCTGAGAGAAATAATTTTTGTTTTCGATTCGTTTAATACAAGGCCATTGGTCAAGCACCACAAAGAAATAGAGCATACGTCACGCTGAAGTAAAACACAATCCTCCACAGTATTGGTCCGTCGATACAATTTTATGTCGTCGGCAAATAACAACATTTTTGAGTATTTCACACAAGAAGTGAGGTCATTTACGAAAATTAAAAAGAGAAGAGGCCCAAGATTGCTTCCCTGTGGGACGCCCGACGTAGCCAAGAAAGGATTCGATAAGCAACTGGACACACGTACCAAGTTCTCGCGTTTAGACAAGTAACTCTCAAAAAGCTTGCAATACTTGGGGCATAAACCATACATATCTAACTTGGCCAATAAATGCCGATGATCGACTTTGTCAAATGCCTTCGTCATGTCAAAGTAGACCACATCAGCTTGCTCCCGGTTATGAACAATGGGCACAACATCATGCAAAAAAGAACACAAATTCGTCTCCACCGAACGACCTTTCAAAAATCCGTGCTGTTCAGGTACAATTTTCTGATGAAAATACGCATATAGACGATTGTGTAGTATTATTTCGAAAACTTTTGACAATCTGCAGAGCAGTGACACAGGACGATAATTGTTCACTTTACTTCGGTCACCCGACTTAAACACTGGAATAACGAGAGAACTCTTCCACATTGTCGGGAATACACCCGATTCCAGAGATAAGTTAAAAATGTGATGTAAAACGGGACAAATCGTTTCCACACAGCCTTTCACTATAAAACTCGGTATGTCGCACTAGTGGCTAAATGTCGTTCTTTCATAGTAGTTGCCGCTTACAGACCCCCTGCCGGGTCATTAACGAAGTTTTTTTTTTTAATTTGTTGAGGAAATTATGGAGTATGCTACTTAATTTAATTAACCTCTCTTTAATCTTAATAGGCGACTTCAATATCGACCTGACCTCACCTGTGAGTGGTTCTTTTGAATTACTTGATATTGTTCAGACATGCGGATGTGATAATACAATTCAATTGCCAACTCGAATGACATCAGAAACGGAAACGCTAATTGATCTATGTATTAGAAACTGTCATACGGAGGTTGCTGGTGTCTTATGTTGTAATCTAAGTGACCACTTACCAATGTTCAGCTTTATTGTCGGCCCACCAAATTTAAAAAGTAATTGTAATAATAACACTCCTGTGCAATATAGGAAATTTGACAGTAACTCGATTGGGCTCTTCTATTATTCGGTAGCGAATGTAAACTGGGAATCAGTAGTAACTGAACTAGACTCCAATAAATCATATAATGTATTTCTAGGCCTTGTACAGTAGAGTTATGAACAGACATTTTCATGGCAAGAATATAAGAAGTATAAAAGATCAAGAAAACCTTGGATTTCATGTACGTTATAGAAACGCATAGCGCCACGTAATAAATTGTACGAAAAGTTCATACAACAAGAGATACTGGTATACTACAAGAATTCAAGAAACGACGAACAAACTCTACCCAGATATTAAAAAAACGAAGGCTCACTACTACAAAAATAAGTTTAGTTCGATATATAATAATCCGAGGAAAGTCTGGAAGGCTGTAAATCAACTTATTTCTAAGCTTCATGCTGTTGCCCCAAAACAACCTACAATCGAGCAGGTGACCTACTCCGGCCAATCTCTTGCAAACAAATTTAACTCTCATTTTTAGTATCGGGTTCTTCAATGTTACCTACCACGAATACGCTTAGGTGTGAATCCTATGTTACATTAGCTTTGGATAACTCAATTTTTCTAGCACCGTGTAGTGAAATAGAAGTAACCACAATTGTTAAATCCTTAGGCAACAGTGCCGCCTGTGGTGAAGATGGGTTGTGTTCTAAGCCAATAATACTAATTTCCTCTTTAATCTGTTCACCCCTTGCCCACAATTTGAACACCATTTTAAGCACTGGTACCTTTCCAGAAAAATTTAAAATAGAAAACGTATGTGTAATTCATAAAGGCGGTCCTAAGAATAACATGAGTAACTATAGACCAATCTCGGTACTTCCGGTTTTCTCAAAAATAGTCGAACGGGTTATATACAAACGTTTAGGTGAATTCTCTGTTAAACATAACATTATTACAAGCAAGCAGTATGGATCCCAGAAAGGTAAATCAACAAAGATGGCATTGCTAAATATAAAAAAAAATAAAATATTAGACAACATTGAAAACCAATGTTATACAGTAGGTGTTTTTATAGATTTAAACAAAAGAGCATTTGACTCCATAAAACACGACATCCTACTCCGAAAACTACCGCTTTATGGACTAAGAGGTACTGCACTTAGCCTGATCCTCAGCTACTTAACGTCTCGTCTTCAGTATACGGTCCTCCATGATGCGCGCTCTTCTCTAGCAAAAATTCAGTATGGTGTACCGCAGCGCAGGGATCAATTCTAGGGCCTCTACTTTTCCTTCTTTACGTTAACGACATAATAAACATCCCAGAAACTTCTGACATAACTTTATACGCAGATGACCCGAATCTATTTTTCACCGGTAATTGCTTATATACTTTAGAGACACAGACAAACACTTGGTTGGAACAACTTCACTTGTGGTTAGTTGCAAATCAGTTAGAACTAAATATGTCGAAAACTAAGTATATCATTTTTAGAGCAAAAAATAAACCCATTACTAACACAATTATTATATCCTTTAAAAACTTCATTATGGAAAACGTAGAATCTTATAAATTTCTTGGTGTTCGTTTCCACAAAAATTTGTATTGGACTGCCCAAGTAAACGAACTCCGAAAGGAGATTTCTAGATCCATTGGTTTACTTTTTAGGTGCAGACAACTTCTTCTAAACTGGTTAAAACGACAAATCTATACATCTATGATTCACTCGAGGCTTTATTACTGTTTATTGGTGTGGGGGACAACCACTGGAAATAATATTAAGCAATTACTTACATTACAAAAACGTGTGATTCGGCTAATTGATAATTTGTACCGGTTTCAATCAACTTCCTATGGTTTCATTAAACATAAAATACTTACAGTAGATAACCTTTTTTGTCTAAAGGTGGCAATTTCAATTCATACACAAATTAACATTGATCCTGACATCTTTCACGAGGAGGTACCTACCCAAGCAAACAAATTACAACCTGAGGCACCAGCAGTTTCCAAAACCAAAAATGAGAACTAATTATGGTTCTCAAAAATTATCCTACCAGATTACAGATATCCTAAACAAACATTATTGCGTGTATAATATGGCCCAGGAAATCACTTCCATGTTTCATTTAAAAAAAATACCTAAGGAAATATTTTAAAGTTGCTTGTGTAAATACCTAGTGAGTTGTGTTATTAATCAGTGCTTATTTCTTTTTTTTATGCTGAAGAGTTTTTTAGCTGGTTGAAATAATTTCTTTTTTGACTTCTGCTGCGAGCTGGCTTTTAATTTTTGATTTTCATTTTATTTCTCTATCTCGATTTGTGCCCTGCTGTTGAGTGTTGTTACGGGGGTTGGGACCCAGTCAGGTGATTGTATTCGCCTTTTGTTCGAAACCCCTTGACAATTGTGTCAAAAATAAAATAAAAAAAACAAACAAACAACCTTCAATGGGCTAACATTTCCGCAAAACAATTTATATCTGGCGACATTTCGCAAATGAATTTTAAAAGCTAATCACAAGAAATATCACGGTATTTTGGTGATTTCATAAAACAACAGCAGAGCAAGCATACTTGTCAACCCCTTTTTAATTAATATACGACTTCATTAAAAGGCTGGCACTGTTGACCACAGACCACGAACGTTGCTGAGAACTGACCCTTTGTGAAACGTTAAACCTGCTTATCTATTGACTGTTCGATATATGCTCGTGTATGCGGTATTTAGTTTCGTCTTTATTTTTTGGTTACTTTCCGCATTGGGAAATGCCGCAATATTTGAGCTGATGCTCTTGTGCACGTGTGATGCTCCTGCTACACAGGCACGTCACTGCCATATAATTTGGGTTTATTATTATTATTATTATTATTATTAATATTATTAATATTATTATTATTATTATTATCATTATTATTATTATCATCATTATAATTATTATTATTATTATTATATTATTATTACGAGTCTTCATTAGCGCGCATGTTTACTCTTTTGCCATTCCTGGCTTAGCGCCTAGAAGGGGTGATAGACTCCTGTAAAGAATTTGAAAAAAAGCCGGTCTCTTCTTGTTTGTTTATTCGCTCGGTTGATTTAAAGCAATATTTCAAAACGAACAAAACTGGAAGAGAGCGAATGATGTCCAACTGAGGGAGATGCAGAGGAATGGGAAGGGGGGGGGGGGGGGGGGCGAGGGCATTAATACTTTATGAACCCGCATTGGGAGGAGATGACACCCCTCATTCGACTAGGGAGATATTCGAACAACGCCGCCGGAAGCTGGTTATCTAATCACAACTTCTCCCATTCCTCGATCAGTGCAGCCATTCGTTCTCTTTTGAAGAGCCCTGCAGGTTCCTCTTAACGAGCGTTCGCTTCAAGAGGCCCCACACGTTCTCAATTATGTTCATGTCCGCGCCGCCCGGCGGCCATGGCAGCTGGCGGATTGCCGATTCCTCAGGGAAGTCCTGGACCTTCTTTGAGCAGTGGACGGAACTACGGTCATGCTGGAGCCAAAAGAACCCATCCGGGAATGGTCCGTCTAAGACGTATGGAAAGAAGATTTCTTGCAGGATTTCGACATATTTCAAGACCGTAAATTACCTCTCAAATTTATGAAGAGGTTTCATCCCACTGCTCGATATTTCCTCGCGCGCAGCTTGCCAAGTAGGCAGCGCACGCGTGGACTAACGGTTATAGCGCCTGCCTCGCACGCGAAAAGCCAGGGTTCGATTCCTGGCCGCGGGGACGCCTTTTTGTTGACATCTAATGTAATGTTCTGGTAAATTCGAGAACCGTGCTGCTTGTTCAAGGTCAGAATATTCTACGCGCAGAACCTTCTACGCCGATTCTTCCAGAACCCTCCGTGTGTACATAAGAGGCTCTGCGTGGCGAGCCCAGTCAGTTTCGCCCCGGCGTTCGACTCTGCTCTTTCGCCGACTTCGACGCCCGCGACGCTCTGCTGTTATCTTCTGTTTCATTTTTATTTCTGGGCACAAGTTCGCCCCCATTAAACGTTTCAGTTTCCCTAGTTTTTTCTTTGTTTTACCTTGGCATTCGTGACATTTTGGTGGAGGTGCGGGGTAACGCATGTCCGTGCAGCGCACCCCTTCAAGTTCCCGTAATACAAGTCCAAACCCAAGCTCCGGAGGACCCGACGAAGACCAGATCGAGACCCGATCAAGTCGCCGCACCCAAGGTCTACACCCGGAATACGGACCCTTGCCACCCAAGACCAAGCCAACAAGGAGGACGACGATGGCCGACCAGTCGCAGACCCCGGTCGCTTCTGCCGTCGTATACCTGCCCGTCGCACCCCGGACTCCGACGCCATTCCACGGGGAGATTCACGAGGACGTTGAGGATTGGCTACAACAATACGAACGAGTGGCCCGCCATAACCAATGTACACCGGAGCAGTGCCTTCAGAATGTCTACTTCGCTCTGGAAGGCACGGCACGCACCTGGTTCGAGAACCACGAAGCGTCCATTTCGTCGTGGCAAGAATTCCAGGCGGAGCTTCGACGCACTTTCGCCAGCCAGCAGCGACGTCAGCAGGCTGAAGAACTTCTTCAAGCAAAAAGCCAAGGGCCAAACGAGAGTGTCACGAGTTTCGTCGAGGACGTTCTCCGCCTCATGAACCGCGCCGACCCAAACGCTCCTGAAGAGAAGAAGCTGCGGTTCCTGATGCGAGGAGTGAAAGAAACCATCTTCGGAGTCCTTGTGCGGAACCCGCCTATCACCGTCCAAGACTTCATCACGGAGGCAACAAACATCGAACGTGCCCTTCAAGCACGCGCATCCCACTATCAGAGACTTCCTGGCTTCACCGCCCTCTCGCCGTACAGCAGCAACACCCCGGATATACGCGAGATCATCCGGAACGTCGTCCGGGAGGAAATCAAGAAGCTCCTGCCTGCTGCCCACCAGCCTGCTTCGGTGTCAATAGCCGAAGTTGTCCGCGAGGAGGTCCACCGGGCATTCCAACCTGAGGCTCCTGCAAGCGTAGCAGCACCAGAAGAGCCCTCTTTGACCTACGCCGCGGTAGCTCGGAGACCGGCGCCAGTTGTCCAGCAGTATTCGACGCCATCTCGACGTGTCCTACCAGAGCCACAGACTTTCCGACGTCGGGAAGGGCAATCCGAGTTCGTCCGCACTGAACACCCGACGCCGAGGAAGACCGACGTCTGGCGAACGGCCGACCGACGCCCGCTCTGCTACCACTGCGGGGAAGCCGACCACATCTACCGCAGCTGCCCCTACTGTCGACTTGGTCTGCGTGGTTTCCACCCGAACGACCCACGCCCGAGGTACGGCGAACGCCCTCGCGATATCGAGGAGTACCTCCGACGCTCGCCCTCTTCAGTGCCGTCTCTCCGCCGTGAATCTCGCTCGCCGTCACCACGACGTTCAGCGTCTCCAGCGCCACGACCCCGCCGAGAATGCCTGTCTCCCCTGCGTCGCCGGGAAAACTAGGCGCGGCAACGCCTGGAGGTGGCGTTGCCGAAGACGACCGAAGTAAATAGCCTCCAAGAACGATGGAGCGCTCCCACTTTCCCGACGCTGCGCATCGCAACAACGCTCCTGCTTCGGTGTCCAACAACCTCAACGTTATCATCGACGGCCACGACGCGACGGCACTCGTCGACACCGGAGCAGACTACTCCGTTCTGAGTGGGAGGCTCTCCCGCCGCCTTCGAAAATTCATGACGCCGTGGAATGGACCTCAAATACAAACCGCCGGAGGACACCTAATTACACCAGTCGGGAGATGCACTGCTCGCGTCGAGATCCACGGTGAGACGTGCCCTCTGAAGTTCGTCGTTCTACAAGACTGTTCCAGAGACGTCATTCTCGGCATGGACTTTCTGTGTGAATACGGCGCCGTCATCGACCTTGGTGAAAACAGATTGACGCTGCGCAAGCCTGTTCCGCCTTCAGAGAAACCCCAAACAGCGTCAGCCGCCATCCGAGTCGCTGCCGACCACGTGAACCTGCCACCGCGATCAAGTGTTGTCGTACCCGTCGTGAGCGATGCAGCTACCTGCGGCGAAGTTGTTCTAGAAGGCAACCTTCAATTGCTCCTGGGAAGAGGAATAGGCGTCGCAAGAGGTGTAGCTGAATTTCAGAATGGCCGCGCTGTGGTCCTCGTGACGAACTTCCGGAACGAAGCGCAACACCTCACAAAAGGTGCAGCCGTGGGCCACGTCGAGGAACTGCGAAACTCCGCCGAAATCGCCGCCATTACTGACGAATCCTCGCCTCCTCGACAAGACAGTACGCCGCCAGCGCAGCTCGACATTGACCCTAAGCTTCCGGGCCCGAAACGACGGGAGCTGAATAACCTCCTCGCCGAATACCGCGACTGCTTTGCGACGTCGTCGAAGGTGCGCCGAACCGCCGTTGCGAAGCACCGCATCGTTACCGAGGACGACGCGCGCCCTGTGCATCGATCGCTGTACAGAGTTTCCGCTAAAGAAAGGGAGGTGATCCAGGAGCAAGTTCAAGAGATGCTGAAGGATGACATAATCCAAACTTCAAGTAGTCCGTGGGCGTCTCTAGTCTTTCTGGTTAAGAAGAAGGACGGAACGCTTAGGTTCTGCGTCGACTACCGGCAGCTGAACGCGGTAACGAAGAAAGACGTCTACCCCCTCCCCCGCATCGACGACACTCTAGACCGGCTGCGCCACTCTCGTTATTTCTCATCGATGGACCTTAAGAGCGGCTACTGGCAGATCGAAGTCGACGAACGGGACCGCGAAAAAACAGCCTTCGTCACGCCGGATGGACTGTACGAGTCAAAGGTTATGCCGTTCGGACTACGCACGGCGCCAGCACTTTTCCAGCGTGTCATGGACACCGTACTGGCAGGGCTGAAGTTGCAGAGCTGTCTCGTCTACCTTGACGACGTCGAAGTATTTTCAACTGACTACGACGAGCACTTGCGACAACTCCGAGCTGTTCTCCAAGCCATAAAGACCGCCGACTCACCCTCAAGCCGTCAAAGTGCCGGTTCGCCTATGACGAACTGAAATTCCTAGGTCACGTGGTTAGTAACAAAGGCGTCCGTCCAGACCCCGAGAAGACTCGCGCCGTCGCGGCATTCCCAGCGCCCACAGACAAGAAGGCTATGCGAAGATTCTTTGGTCTTTGTGCCTACTATCGACGCTTCGTTCGGGATTTCGCAAGGATTTCCGCACCGCTCACTAAACTCACGAAGGACGCCGAGAAGTTCGAATGGGACGAGGAGCAGCAGCACGCATTCGACGAGCTGAAGCAACGACTCCAGACTCCTCCTGTTCTTGGACACTTCGATCAAGATGCGGAAACCGAGATTCATACGGACGCAAGTAACGAAGGACTTGGCGCGGTACTGGTTCAAGTGCAAGAAGGCACCGAGCGAGTCATCGCGTACGCGAGTCGAACACTGTCCAAAGCGGAGCGAAATTACTCCACGACTGAAAAGGAATGTCTTGCGGTCGTCTGGGCGATCACGAAGTTTCGCCCGTACTTGTACGGGAGCCCTTTCCGCGTTGTCACGGCCACCACTCGCTTTGCTGGCTTGCGAACCTAAAGGACCCGTCCGGACGTCTCGCTCGATGGAGTCTCTGACTGCAGGAGTTCAACATGACTGTTATCTACAAGTCAGGCCGCAAGCACAGCGACGCTGATTGCCTGTCCAGAGCCCCTGTCGAGACATCTCCCGGTAGCAGCGACGACGATGACGACGAGTGCTTCCTAGGCGCAGTGAACACCGACGACATGGCGCGACGTCAAAGAGACGATCCTGAGTTTCGCGCGCTAATCGAGCACCTCGAAGGACGAGGGGGGACTGTCCGCCGTGTCTTCTCGAGAGTCCTGCCGACTTTCATCCTCCGACGAGGTGTACTTTACAAGGAGAACTTCGGAGACAACAGTACGCCGTGGCTGCTGGTAATCCCTACCGACCTTAGAGCGGAGATCTTCCAAGCCCGCCATGACGACCCGACGTCCGGACACCTTGGTTACAGCCGTACGCTGGTCCGAATCCGTGAAAGGTATTACTGGCCCAAGCTGCCGAAGACCGTTCATTTCTATACACGGTCGTGCCACGAGTGCCAGCGACGCAAGAAACCGCCGACGAAGCCGGCAGGTCTCCTGCAGCCGATAGCTCCCCCGAGTGCACCGTTCCAGCAGATCGGAATGGATCTACTTGGTCTTTTCCCACCATCGACGCAAGGAAACCGATGGACTATCGTCGCCACAGATTATCTCACGCGGTACGCCGAAACGAAAGCCCTTCCTGCAGGGACTGCTGTGGAAGTCGCCAAGTTTTTTATCGAGTCCATCGTCCTCCGGCACGGCGCTCCCGAAGTTTTGATTTGAGACCGTGGATCATCGTTCATGGCCCAGCTGACGCAAGAAATCCTTCGTCTCAGCCACACCAGTCATCGGCGCACCACTGCGTACCACCCCCAGACCAACGGGCTGACGGAGAGACTCAACAAGACCATCGCCGACATGATCTCTATGTACGTCGACGTGGAGCACAAGACATGGGACGAGGTGTTGCCGTACGTCACATTGGCCTACAACACGGCCGTGCAGGAGGCCACCGGGGTGACACCCTTCCTAGTGGTTCATGGTCGCAAAGTAATGACAATGCTGGACGCGATGTTACCACACGAACCGGCTGTCGACGGAAGTGACGACGCCCAGGTGGTTGCCCAACGGGTAGAAGAAGTCCGCCAGCTCGCCAGACACCGTATCCAAGACCAGCAACGCGTCGACGCGGGCCGCTACAACCTTCGTCGTCGGAACGTCCACTTCCAGCCCGGAGACAGGGTGTGGGTGTGGACACCGATCCGCCGCCGTGGTCTCAGCGAAAAACACTTGAAGCGCTACTTCGGACCCTACAGAGTGCTTCGTCGACTCGGGGATCTGAACTACGAGGTGATGCCCGACGGAACACGGACTTCATCACGCCGCCCGCCACGACCAGAAGTCGTCCACGTCGTGCGCATGAAGCCGTACTACGCTCGATAGGACTGTGGACCTTATGTGTTCCAAATGACTCTTTAGCTTACCGTTCTTTTTGTTTGGTTTGTTTTGTGCTGCATCGGGGCGATGCACTTTTTAAAGGGGGGAGTAATGCCGCGCGCGCAGCTTGCCAAGTAGGCAGCGCACGCGTGGCCTAACGGTTATAGCGCCTGCCTCCCACGCGAAAAGCCTGGGTTCGATTCCTGGCCGCGGGGACGCCTTTTTGTTGACATCTAATGTAATGTTCTGGTAAATTCGATAACCGTGCTGCTTGTTCGAGGTCAAAATGTTCTACGCGCAGAACATTCTACACCGATTCTTCCAGAACCCTCCGCGTGTACATAAGAGGCTCCGCGTGGCGAGCCGCAGTCAGTTTCGCCCCAGCGTTCGACTCTGCTCTTTCGCCGACTTCGACGCCCGCGACGCTCTGCTGTTATCTTCTGTTTCATTTTTATTTCTGGGCCCAAGTTCGCCCCCAATAAACGTTTCAGTTTTCCTAGTTTTTTCTTTGTTTCACCTTGGCATTCGTGACAATATAGCACCCTAGACGTGAACAGATGAGTGGCCATTGGCAGCTACCGTCTGAAAACATGGAGCACAATATCTGAAATCATAAACACGAACGGTAAGCAGATATACTGAAACGCAGCGTAACACATGAAAGTGAAATTAAACTCACCTGCATCTGACCGGCCTTCACATTTTTTGATTCTGGTCCCAGCAGTCACTAAAGCTCGACTCGTCAGTGAATAGTACCAGCGTTCACTCTGTATGGTTCCGCGCCATATGCGCCTCCGCATATAGAAGACGGGCACTGCCATGGCAGAAAATTGGCCGGGGCTTCTGGCATGTGACACGACATCGCAAGCCAGCGTATCTAATTTTACGTCGCACAGTTGACGTAGACGCCGAAAGCTAAAGGGTGTTTTCTACCTCCCTGGCATTCATGAACGGATCATCAGCGACGCCCCCGACGATATTCAAATTGTCCTCTTCTGAAGTCTCACGTGGGCGCGATCCACGTGGGGCATGTTCTAGGCGTCCTTCGTCGCGATACGCTTGAATGATGTGATTAATTGGGGAGAACAAAAAAAATTTAAGTTGTAATTTCTTCTTGAAAATGGACTGCGCTTGACAGTGATACTATTCGTACCCGGTCTTCAAATGGGACACTTGGCGGAATGGTCAGTCAAAGGATTATACGATGCTTTTTCTCTCTAAATGTTTCACTGTGCAGCTACGACAAGACAGCTGAATGAAAGTGGACTTGGTGACTTCGCCATGGCAAGGACGTTAAACACGTGTCTTTTCTTCACACCTCAGGTTTTTTTTGTGGCGTGTGGCAAGCGACACCACAAACGACTACAACAACCCGGTGCTGATGGAAGATACCGTCAGCGATGATGCGGCAAGTCACGGACAACGCCCCCCAGAGTACAGCATCGAGAATGCGCCCAATCATTGGAGTGTCCTTCAGCTACCTCGCCTATAAATTGGAGCAACGAACTTGTCCACTCCAGTAGACTTGGTGACTTCGCCATGGCAAGGAAGCTAAGCACGCGTCTTTAATTCACACCTAAGGTTAGTCACCATTACCCTGCGAAATGTGATCGTAGTGATGATCGCTGCTTGGTCCTGTCACCAATTCCACTACAGCTTGTTAGAAGAGTGGCCGCATTTTGTAAAGGTTTGTTTTTATCGCTCTTGCTTCTGTCGGGGGATGTAGAGCTGAACCCTGGCCCCTCTACTGAAGAAATACTTAACCAGCTTCTTGCTAGTCAAACGGATATACGAAATGACATGAAAGACATCAGAGAGAAACAAGGTGGTCTGGATATCTTCATAAAGGACGTATTGACTAGACTGGATAGGGTTGAAGAGGATGTGCTTTCGTTGCGCGGAAGAGACGCCCAAACCGCTTCCCTTCCGCCAGCAATCGGTAAACTGCAGCGTTCAACCAAATTACAGGAAAATAAACTTGTTGACTGAGAAGACCGGTCTAGAAGGAATAATCTTGTTATTTTAGGGCTCAATGGACCATCCCGAGAAACAACGGAATCGCTTCAAAACCATGTACTTACTAAAATTTTCCGCTCTAAGTTGGGAGTGACAGTTTACACTGTTGACCGGATGCCTCGGCTTGGTCGAAAAGAGGGATCGAAAATGAGGCCGAAAATTTAGCACTTCGGGAACTACAGAAAAAATATGAAGGTGCTCGAAAATTTCAATTGCTTGAAAGAAAGCAAGATTTCTGTTCAGCAGGACTTTTCAAAAGAAACGTTCAGAGCAAGGAATTCGCTTTGGGAGATCGCAATGCCTAACGAAAGAAATGTCGATTAAGGTTTTTCTAGTACGCGACAGGCTGCATAGAGATGGAGATATGTAACCTCGAGATGGTACCTCACAGACACGTGTTCTACTTTCAACAAAAAACGCCCCTGTGCCCGACCAGCTATGACGCCAATCAAGAGAAGTATTTTGCCTTGTGTCTTCTAACGCACGGAGTATTATGAATAAACTAAAATATTTTGAAATCTTGATACACGCAACGCTCATAACTGAAACATGGTTGCATTCGGGAAGTAATTCCGCCAACTAATAAAATGTATCGGAACGACATGCCGTCTAGAGGAGGTGATGTTGCGATTATCTTAAAAGTTGACATAAAAGCATTTTTGCTGCCAGGCATACCCAACCGCGAGAGTTTATGGTGTGAGATAGACTTTTATGGAAAAATGTAGTCTTGGGTATTGTTTACAGACCCCCTAATGCCAGTATAAAAATTATAGAGGATCTCAGTGACTACTTGGCTCGTTTTCGTAATCATCGTGGGAGGCTAATTTTATCCGGCGACTTTAACTTGCCACACATTGGTTGGCCATACATTAGACAAACATGTTTGCAAACTCGCGATTCGGAACTTCTACTGGATTGTGCACTTTCGTGCGATCCAAATCAAATAGTCTCATCGCCGACGAGGCTGGGCTCCACAACAGAGACTATATTGGATATCATTTTTGTTGGGCGCCATATATCAGATTACAGTGTTGCTGTACAAAGCGGACTGTCGGTTCATAAGCTGCTGTATTTCAAGTCAAGGTTTGTAATGAAGAGTCATGTGAATGCTACACAAAAACGTGTGGTTAAAAGTTATAATACCGCCGATGATGTTAGTATCCTGGACTATTTGGAACCTCATTTCGATTATTTTAGCCAGGAATGTGAGGTTGACACCTTGTGGAAGATATTCAAAGTATGTGTAATCATTGCATCAACAGGTTGATCCCCGACAAGATAAGAAAATCACGACGAAATAATCCATGGATAACGATGGAAATAACACATGTAAAACGCAAGCTTCACCGGAAAGGGCGGAGCCACCCTCAGGAGCGTTCATATATTTCCAAAATGAAAGAAGAATTAAAAGATAAATTAGGTTTGCGAAGGATACATTTTTTTCGGGCACCCTCGGTAACATTCTTATAGAAGCACCAAGTAGGTTCTGGAAGTTATAGTAATAATAATAATAATAGGAGTTTATTTACCAACAAAGTACAGGTTGGAGGGTGGCTTGGAAAGAAAAGCTCTTAGCACAGCTTGACTAGTTCCAAGCCCCCACAACATCACGACATCAGCAGCGGCAAAACAGCGAAAAAAAATCAACATTATTTTTACACGGAAGAATCATTTGCACGTATATTAGAAACAAAGTCGAGCGCTATAAGAGGACACTGCCGCAGTGTTTTCGAACGCAAACACATGAAATACACCCACAAGAAAAACATACATTGCACAAAACCACTCTCGTATAAGATCTACAACAAAACATTCAAAAACAACAGAACATTCAAAGCATCTTTCAGTCACGGTCGTTCCGGCTAGAGAGCATCATTTCCCGCAGACCGCCCACTGATAAGTTATCAAGTTCTATGTGATTTGTAGAAAGGTGATTCAGAATTGTTGGAAGTTTGTGAGCTATGGTTTGACAACCGTAATCAGTTCTAGAGAAAGGCACTTGCCAGGGTAACATTATACGTGTTTGATAACTGTATTCTCTTCTTTTTAGATTTGATAACTCTTCAAGATGTCGTATGTGCATATTTTGTTCAATTTTATATTTTAAGCATAGGCGATATCTATACAAATCAAAAATTTTCATTACACCAAGCTCATTGAAAAGCAAATCTGCCGGGTATTCAGTGAAACATTGCGAATACTTCTTAAGATTTTTTTTTTTTTGCAATACGAATATCGTTTGAAATTTTTAAGTGTGGTTGTACCCCATATTAAATGACCATAGTTTATGTGGGAATAAAATAAAGAATTATATCGTAAAAGTTTTATTCTACGTGGCAAGATATGCTTATTTCGGTATATTAAACCAGCAACGCTGGATAATTTGGATATAATGAAATTAATATGATCATCCCATGACATAGTCTCCGAGAAAGATATACCTAAGGTTTTAAATGCTGAAACTAATTCTATTTTAGTGGAGTTAAAAAAAATTGCATTGGTTATATCTACTTGTTTATTCCTTGGGCGGAATAAAATTGCCTTAGTTTTATTTACGTTCACTTTTAAAGCGTTACTTTTACTCTATCTCTCTAGTTGCCTGAGTGCATCATTCGCGTTATCTATGAGTTCGGTGGCGGTATCACCAGTAAACAATAAAGTGGTGTCGTCAGCATAAATTATGAACTTCGCTGTTTGGCATATATTTATGACGTCGTTTACATAAAGGTTGAATAAAAATGGTTCAAGGATGCTTCTTTGAGGAACGCCTGATCTAATTGATTTTACTACTGATGAATGACCGTTGATATGTACATATTGTTTACGATAAGACAAATATGAATTGATAAGCGCTGATGATTGACCACGAAATCCATACATTTCTAACTTCTTAATAAGCAAGTCATGATCAAGATAGTCAAAAGCTTTTGTAAAGTCAATGAACAAGCAAAGCGTTAGTTTTTTATTTTCGAAATTTTTAAGAATATATTCCTTTTGTTCAAGAAGAGCAAGTTCATTTGACCTTTGTTTCCGGAAGCCGAATTGAGATGCGCTGATCAAGCTTTGATTATCTGCAAACGCTGTCATTTGACTTAACAAAAGTTTCTCGAGGCCCTTCGAGAATACTGACAAAATTGAAACGGGTCGGTAGTTTCCCAATTCATTTTATTACCTTTCTTATATAAAACAGCAACGTTCGCCAATTGCATCCGCTTGGGAAACACGCCGTTTTAAAGGCAAAGGTTAAATATATGCGTCAAGCAAGGGCATATAATGTCAATTATGTATTTAACAGGCTTTATTCGCAAACCATCACAGTCACAATTTTTACTATTTTTAATGCATTAAATACGTTAACTACATCTGTGTCTGTAACAGGGCTAAGAAACATGGACGCGCAGTTTCGAGAACTTATAAGCTTGGAAACATCTAATTCAGGACTTTCTTTGCTTAAACTAACGAAGTACTCATTGAATAGATTTGCTAACGCTCGGCCTGTCACATCGTTACCATTGTAGCTTTTCTTTTCTATATGGTTTGGAGTATATGTACGATTTAAAACTGAGTTTAGTTTTTTCCATAGGATATCAATTCTGTTATGAAATGCTAAAAAAATATCAGCAAAATATCTTTCCCGGGCGTATCGAATTTCTTTGTTTAATTGGTTTCGATAACGTTTAAAACTTTGAAGTTTTTCGGTTTCTCTTGTTTTTACAAATTTTTGATATAGCATATTTTTGTATGTATTTTGTTGACTATCTCTTTTGTTACTCATGGCTTACGAATTTTTCTAGAAGTTCTGCTTGATTTATATGGAAAACATCTTATATAGAGCTCTTGTAATTTAGTCAAGGACATGTTATATGCATTATCTGCATCAGTCTCTTGAAGTACATAATTCCACTCTATTAAAGAAACTTCTCGTCTAAATTTATCCAGGCCATCTGGCGTTATATCCTGAAACAGCACCGACTGATTGACTTTTTTACTTATATTTGTCTTTACACAGAGAAATATACCCAAGTGGTCGCTTATATCAGTTACTACAATGCCAGATTTAATCTGTGACTCAGGAAAGCTCATAACGAACAGGTCAAGTAATGTGGAAGAGTCAACAGTAATCCTAGTAGCCAAATATATCGTGTATATACATCCGCTCTCTTTATTCAACGCGTCCATCTGTCTTTTATCTGGCGTTTCAAGTAGCATATTTATATTAAAATCGCCCCCCAAGATTACGTTGTATTTATTATCATTTGCAAACTCGAAGAAAAATTCTAGATACGTAAAAAAAGAAGAAAGATTACCACCGGCGGACGGTAACAAACCGTTATAATTTTTTTATCTATCAGTAAGGACAACATCTCAAAATCTTTGTGAACGCAACTGCAATCAGTAACCAGCTCACCGCAAATGGTCTCCCTTAACAACAACGCCACTCCCCCTCCGCGACATACGGTGGGATTTAAAAACAAGGTATTATACATTGGTAATTTAATAACGTCAGCAGCATCAGCGAACCACGTTTTGGAAAGCATAATTACATCATAGTTGAACCTAAATTTCTGAAAAACGAATGCAATCTCTTCTGACTTATTCCGTGCTGATCGAGTGTTTAAGTGAAAACACTTCAGGAAGTTGGAATATTCGCTTCCCAGGAAAGAAATGACATCCGATGGAAGAAAAAAGTGATCATCTGACATTGAATTCAGTGCGCAAGCTGTATTGTTCGATAACAGATGATCCAGTTTCATCCATTGCGAAAAAACAGGCCCTATGGTGAACAACTCAAAAAGAAATGGTATCACACAAGTTTCCGCAAGTCATCCAAAGACTTAATCACATGCACTTCATCTCGGTCTTGTTTGCGCACAAGAACGTTTCCATTCTGTACCAGACATACTTGTACTTTGACCCCTTAGACCACTCTTTTGCCTCCCAAAGAAGTTCCCTGTCGTGACTCGTTAGATTTTCCAGGATGTAAGTGTCATCCTTTGCTCTTTTTAGCACCGATCGTTTGTTCAACCACTCATCTTTGGTTGTCTGTTGAAAGAAGCGTACGATGATGCCTGGGGTTTTATCTGGTTTGCATGATAGCCTGTGAATTGCCGCAATGTCTTTCATTGTTAGTTCAGGTACATCAAGTTTCTTTGCTATTTCATTTACCTTTAGCAACAGATCTTCGTTGTCAGACTTTGGTATGCCATGAAATTCAAGGTTCAGCTTCCGGCTTTTCCATTCTAGGTCATTGACTTGTAGCTTTAGTCTTTTTATTTCCATCTCGACGTCAGTTTTTTCCAGCCTTTCTACCCGTTTTTTCAGCTGTTTCAGCTCCGTGCTATGTTCACCCATTTGCTTTAACACCTTGTCATACTTGTCTGACAATTCTTGCATAGATTTTTCGATACTGCCCACGGTTTCTCTTAGGCTCATCAGAGTGTCCAACTTAGCGTTCATAGCCATTAACATGACAGTAATGTCAGACCTTTCCTCGGGTTCATTTACATTCTTAACGCACTGACTTTTCTTATCTGGAACAAAGGAAAAAGAAGTTGAGTGTATATATGTTGGCGGCTGCCAAGTAACTAATCCTAAAGAGATTGCGGTAGTGTTTAATCTGTACTTGCAGTCTGTTTTTGGTGTTCATAGGAAAACGCCAGACAATGAAGCGAGTGAGTCACGCTCGCTGATGGGTGATCTCTGTTTGAGTCAGGAGGCTATCTTTAACCTTTCGCTTAACCTAGATATTATTAAAGCGGGTGGACCAGATAATATACCATCGGCATTTCTTAGGCTCTATGCCGAGTGGATGTCCCGTTACCTGTACATTATTTTAGATCTATCATTGCGAAGAAGAACCCTTCCATCAAACTGGCGTTGTGCACGCGTTGTGCCGGTTTTGAAAAATGGGGATGCACAAAGTGTGTGCCATAACAGGCCAATATCCCTTACTTCCGTTAGCTGTAAAATGCTTGATCATATCATTAGCAAATATAATACGGACTATTTGGACACAAATAATTTGCTTACAAGTGCATAGCATAGCTTCCGGCATGGGCTATCAACGGTCGCCCAACTGGTGACAATATTTCATGACTTCGTGATAGCAAACAAGAAAAGATTTCGCAAAGGAGTTTGATAAAGTACCGCACAACGAACTCATACAAAAACTGTACCCAAAAGGAATGAGAAGCAGCCTAGTTGAATTAATTCATTCATACCTTACGAATCACTCCCAATTTGTAGAGATTAACCACCACTCTTCAGGTCCCTTGTCGGTCACATCGGGTGTCCCGCAAGTGTCAGTTTTTGGACCCCTTCTATTACTTATTTGTATAAATGACATTGTTCAAACTGTCGGTAAAGGCCTTAATATGCGGCTTTTTGCTGATGTTTGTATGGTCTATAAAGAAATAGAATCCAATGACGATCAAATTAGACTGAACGGAACTCTTCAAAACATATTCCAGTGGTGCAACGAGTGGTAATTGCCATTAAATTTGGATAAACGTACAGTATTCCGAGTGACAAACAAAACAACAGCAAAAAACATTTCCTTACTCAATTGGCAGCTTTAGACTTCGGGAATCAACGCAAGTAAAATACCTCTGTCTGATAATTACTAAGCACTTGAGTTGGGTTGCTCACATTTCCAACGTGTGCTCCACTGCAGTCAAGACTCTGTAGTCCCTAAGAAGAAAGCTACCGTTAGCCCCGCCTTCTTTTAAACTTAGCGCTTATAAAACAAACATAAGACAGCAAAAGAACTGATGTCCAAGTCAACCAGTACCATCCCCAATGTCCTTAAAATAGATGACGTGGATTATTCTGGTAGAGAACTTGCAAATTTATTTAATACTCATTTTTTTTTTCTTTTGGGCGCTCTGACTTTCTCCTTACAACAGAAAAGAAACTTTGAATTTCATACCCACGTGTGTTTACCAGAGTTTATATTTTTGTCACCAACTACAGAGACTGAAGTGTTTAACGTAATAAATTTATTAAGAAACAGCGGCGCATGCGGCGATGATGAGTTAAAAGTTAAACCTATAAAAGCAATTGCTGCGATAATATGTCAACCACTATCAGCAATCTGTGATAAAATATTAAGCACCGGGATATTTTCTGCCCAATTAAAAATCGCCCGAGTGTCAGTAATACACAAAGGTGGGCCAATTAATAATTTAAATAACTACAGACCTATATCTGTATTGCCAATATTTTCAAAAGTAATAGAGAAGATAATAAACTTCAGGATGTCGCACCATTTCATTAAAAATAATCCAATTGTTGAACAACAATATGGATTTCAAAAAGAAAAATATACCGAGGAAGCTTTACTGAAAATCAAGGATAAAAGTTTAGCCGATGTTGAGACCAAGCTTTACACATTAGGGATATTTTTAGATTTCAGGAAAGCGTTTGATTCTATTAAGCATGAAATAATTCTGAAGAAGTTGTATAACTATGATATTAGAGGTGTAGCCCTAGAACTTATTCAAAATTACTTATCAGATCGTGTGCAATATACGACTTTAAGTTGCGAGAAATCAGAAATCGGTAAAATACAATATGGTGTACCCCAGGGGTCCATCCTAGGACCACTCTTATTTTTGGTGTAATTTAATGATATTGTCAACATTCCTCACACACCTCACATTGTGCTCTACGCCGATGATACAAACGTATTTTTTTCTGGTGCCAACATAGATGAACTTGAATCACTCGCGAGTGATTGGATGTTAGAGTTAAGTGCATGGTTGACATGTAATGAATTAGAGCTAAACACCGAGAAAACAAAGTATATGATATTTCGAGCGAAAAATAAAAGTATTAATCGAGAACTTAACCTACGATTTAGAAATAGTGAAATTAAATATGTAAAAGCTCACAAGTTTTTAGGTGTATACTTTCAAGAAAACCTAAATTCGTCTTATCATATTGATCAGATCCGGCCCAACATCTCCCGGTCAATAGGCATTATAAATAGGCTCAAATATATCATTCCGGTTTGGTTAAAACGACAGTTATACTTTACTCTTGTTCACTCTCGTTTAAATTACTGCAGCTTGGTATGGGGTACGTGCTGACAGACCTGTATATTCAAGCTGCTCATACCACAGAAAAGAGCAGTACGGTCAATTGCCAATATCTCATATAAGGAGCACCCTAGCCCATATTTTATTAAGTATTCTCTTCCTACGGTAGAACAGTCACTCATTCAAAAACTGGCAATTTACATGTTCTACAAAATAAAAGCACTCCCTCAGTTGTACATGAACATTAGTTAAACAATGCATCAATATACTCATTTCGCCATACCCACTACACTCAGTCCAGAGTACGCACAAGCTACGGTAAACAAAGGATACTTAATCAGACCGCACAGCTATTAAACAACCACCCTGAAATACTGTCCATGATAAATAATTCCAACACAATATACACATTTGAACGAACACTGAAAACGTATCTTCCAGGTATAATATGATTTATTAAAAGATTCCGGCCGCATTTCTTTTGTTATATCACTGTATCTCATTGTAATGTCACTATGAGTATTTGATTGTTTTTTTCCTATGTTTCTGTACGTTCTGCTGCTGACTGAACAGGGGGATGAAGCCTTGTCAGGCGATTTAAAATGCCCTTTGCCCCATCCTCCTGGACATTTGTCTGAATAAAGAATATTATTATTATTATTAGTAAGGATACATTTAGATTACGCGTGCGTGCTTTGGGATCCATACACACAGAGGAACACCGAAGACTAAAAAAAATATAAAAACTATCAGCAAGATTTATTTGCGATAGGTACTGGCGATTAGATAGTCCATCACAAATGTTAGACACACTCTAGTTATATTATCTTCATTAACGTCGAAAACACTTGTGACTCAAGTTGTTATACTTATTTTACCGTGGAAACCTGAAGGTTGACATTTCCCCCTACCTAACACTTGTTTTACGTCGAGACACACGATTCAATCATGGTAGATTACTGGAATCATACCGCAGTAACAATAACATTTTCAAAAAACTTATTTTTTTTCCAAAAACAATAACTGATTGGAATGGACTCTCTAAAGAGATCGCTCACAGCTCATCGCCGGATGACTTTCTTGTACAGCTATGAGCTCTACGAGCCTGACAGATTGATTTGATTTTTTTTGCTATTTTTTGGTGCTAGAGTGTTCTTTCATTGCATTGAAGTTTTCCTTTTTTCATTATGTCATGTACTATGTATTATATGTCCACCCATGCCGGAGCCCTAGCGGTGCCTGCAGTATTTTTAAATAAATAAATAATAAAAAAAACAATAACTGACGTTTTCGGCAGTCATTTATTCAACGCCGAGCGAGGGGATTATGATAAGAGTAGATTGCCTGACCGGCAAAATTGCTGCAGTGTCGCCGGTCCAGCTGTGATATCGTTCCTGAACAAGCGGCCTCCCGTGCTTGGGCTGTTTCTTTGCGTAGCACCTCATGAAGCCGTTTTTGTCCGCTACCGCCAGGTTAGCGCTCCCACGAGATAAGCCACGGCTCGCGAGTTCCGAATAAGTTGGCTGACCACTGTACGTAAGATGTGTACAGCACAGTGAAGTCCCAAACTTCGTTTTGGTGTTTTATGATCACTTGCTGATATTGAAATGAGGCGAACTCATAATTTTTTTTCCTGTTCAAACGATAAACAATGGGAGGACAAAAATAAACAAAAGAAAAAAGGGTGAGAGAGAGAGAGAGAGAGAGTAGCACACTTGAGGCGAGAAAAATGGGAGGGATCAACGAAGATTAAGAAAAGGGTGAGATGGAGTTCCAAATGAAAAAAGAGTTAAATACACAAAAAAATAAAAATCACGAAAAAATACGAAAATACGAGTTAAATCACGAAAAAAAAGAACAGAAAAAAAAGTGGAGGATTTCAAAAAGATCGACAAAGGAACAGAGGCGTGCAAAACATACACGTGAAAGCAAGATAGGGTGATAAGCAAAAAAAAAGCTAGTAGGGGGAAAAAAGTAGAGAAGGATAAATGATAGTGAAAGAGACGCAATGAAAGAAAATAACGAAAATAACCGATACAAGAAATAGGTTGTATGAGCGGTAAAACATCACACTATCTCTTTTTTTCTTCTTTTTTTTTTTTTGACAACGTTTCCGGATCAAGAGCTCTTCCGGGAAATGGGATTCATTGACGTGTGCATGATAACTTTGGGGATATGAAGGGGCGATGTCGTCGAGTGACTGTCCATGTTTCATTTGTTGATGGATCACGCCTGGATATGGGGGTCGCAAGGACGCTGGAAGATGTGTTGCGGTAAGAAGTCCCTGGCCCATTTTCTTTCTTTCGTTACATTACTCTCGACTGTCGATTTCATTTCTCCGTTGAACTCTCCCCTTTCCCCAAGAATCTTCCAGAAAAAAAATTAATTAAATGAAATCAAAAAAGGAAACAAAAATGGCTTGATCTTTGTTTGCCCACGTTTGGTCCTTCCATTTCGTTTTCCTTATAATTAAATGTATGAAAGCTTTCTTTCTGGGATCCTCTATGTGGCGATTTGTGGCTGTGTATGAACTGAGAAAAATCTCAGGATACAAGAGTAAGAAAGGTGTAATATATTTTCAACCATATAAAAAGTAGTGTGTGGATATTCTCGTAGCTGCAGGACCAGTGTCAACAGCTACACAATATTAAATGAAGGTTCACAAAATGTGCATAAAAATATACAAAATGATTGCCATATTGACAATAAAGTATCCCTTTAACTGCCTACTGTACCCCCTGCCACAACACCACATCGCTTGACCTGCTGGTTTTGTTTGCAAGCTGAGGTTGGCTTTAATGGCGCTGCTATTAACCACTTTCATTCGCAACACGTGGTGCGCGCCGAGAAAGCAAGCAACACATGCACGTGTTGTGTAATTTAAATATTAAAATATGTTCTATAAAGTGTTTAGTGAAAGTAATGGCAAATACTTTACTAGAGGAATACAGAACACTCTTCTAATTTGCATTAGACAGAACGACGGCCCCGCCATAAACCACCTTGAGGGAGTGGTTTAGTTGGTGACACCTCTCTGCCCCACCCCTCTCCTCTCGCCGCCAGAGCACGTGAAGGTGCGCCTCGGAATGCGGTGCATTTGACGGGGTCGGAGATTCGAAGACAGTCCCGCTACCGCCATCACGCGTGCTTCATCTCGATCTTCTTTGTCGACTTTTTCTATGTACTCTATGGGAGTGTCTTGTATTCCCCTAGTAAAGTATCTGGTAATGGATTGGTTTCGTCACCCCTTCGGAAATGCGAAAGGAAAAAGAGGCCACAAATATTACAAGCTCGGCCACGATGTATAGAACAAAAGTTTGTCCTTGAAACCGAAGGCCCGACTAAAGAGAACCCCCAAAGCTGCTCAGTTTCGAGAATTCATTTTTTTTATCTCTTTCTGTTTATTTTTCTTGGAACTCGGCAAGTTGTCGTTCGTCCCACGGGTCGGCAACCCGAGCCCGTCGCCCCGAACCAATGGTGAACACCCCTGGCTGTTTGCAAGAATGTGCTTCAATACAGCATGACCGCATTCTTGGAGGTCCTCTGAGGAAATAAAACGGGGAGGGGGAGGGGCGAGGGGGCGACGGGGCGAGGGCCTAATACTTGACTCGCCTCCGCGTTCCTCGCTGCTCTCTTAACTATCTGAAGCGTATTTGAACGTCCCTCTAAAACACACAAAACATGAATGGGCGCAGTGGTACTCGGGTTGTTTGGGAAAAAGAGAAATACGAAAAGACCCAAATGTCCTTCACGCCTGCCACTGAGTCTGAGAGGAAACATAGCGTTTTACCACTTGAGGTAACCTTCGTGTCGGGCATCCGTGACGATAAGCGTGTCGCGGTGGGCTTGACGAACTCGTCTTCTTACTTATTTTCTTGTTAAGTATAGGCTCTATAAATCTGGACTATACTTATTCCCAACGAAATTCCAGACGCAGCCGAATCTACGAGCTAATAACACAGATGAAGCAGCGTCAAAAGTTATTGTTACTGGTCACTTTACTTTTATAATTGGTTCAGCAATGACGTCACATGTACAGAAACACCATGATGGGGCGCTTTTGACGCTGTAAGACTGATACCATCAGCTCCTAGCTTCGGCTGCGTCTGGACTTAAGGTGAAACGAAATATAGGATTCTTGTTTTGCAGTTTTTTATGATGATTCCTGTTTGCTTCATCGTTCAGGCCGCGTCTCGTAAGAACAACAAACGACAACACGTACGCCGATCGCAGTCGCATCCAATAGCTTGTGTTAACGAAGTTAGTTAATCTTTTTTATGCCTAATTTTATTCATCGCCGGCTGCCTACTAAAAAGAAAGCGTTTCGAAACATGGTGGATCGGGAATAATTGTTCGGATCAGAAAGAACGTGGCATCATTTTTGTGGCTGAAAAACTGTCGGTGTATATCATTTCAGTGGAAACAGGGTAGAAGCAGATTCCAGAATACAAGCAAACTTTAGGGGAAAAAAATTCCTACATTGAAATATGCTTAAAAATAGGCACCTTTAAAAATCAATAAAGGAATGTAAACATAAGAGCTTTACCACAATTTAAATGCGGATCACGGTTCAGCATTAGATAAGGAATACAGTGGCGTTATTCTCCTTGGAGCTCATACGCCTAAGCCACCGGACGAGATAAAAAAAAAAAAAAAAATCTTCCTTTTGGTGTTTTTAATGTTCCCTGAACCTTGACTGCATTATCCGTTTTCTGGAACCCAGTAATGGTAGTGAATCATTGCCGAATTTCGCCAAAGAGACCGTCTCACTTAGTGTATTTTGTTTTCCTCTGAAAAGACAGATTTTATGAATCGACACGACATCTCTCCCCCACATCTTTCCCGCTCTTCCGCTTTCCCTCACCGATTCTTCACGTGTCGACCTTTGTTGCTACGTACTTCACATTGGTATTCCGTTATTTCCCCCAAACGTTTAATTTATTCTGCGATATAATTTTTAAAGCATTTTACTTTGTTCCGGCATGATTTATGTTTTCCACGTTTAGCGGGATTCACTTTCTCATTGCTCATTTTCGAAAAACAAGAGCGAAACCCGCTTGAGGCAGATTATATGGCGCATCATAAACACTTTTTGTTTATGCGTTGCCACAAAATTTGAAGGAACCTGCGAGAATGACGAAATGAAAAATGCCACGGAAACGGCTTGGAATTTCCGCAGCGATTAAGTACAGGCGGTGGAGCACGCTTGGAAGGGGTGGAAGAAGCAAGACTGTACTCTTTTGTTTTTGGTAGTTACGTTAACTTATTTGTTTCGCTCAGTGTGAATCACAGTTGGAGCTGCTCAGTTGGAACACCTCTAAGCAGGGGCGTCAAAACAGGGGAACGGGAAGGGGGCGATTTGTCTCCCCTCCGCCCTCCTTCCCAGCGGCATTGGAAGAAAGTGCAAGGGCCATAGAAGGGTAAGGGAAAGAGGCGATCGCCCGTCCCCCTCTCTCTTTCGCGAATATCTTGTGCGACACGTTTTAACCCCTAATTTGTTCTATATATGTGTGTTGGTCGTACCCGTTTTCATTTCTCTTTTTATTTCTTTTTCTCGATTTTTTTCGTCATTTCTGGTCGCCCTGTCGTGTCTCAAACACTATCTAAATCACCACTCACACCGCCCCTCGGTTACCCGGTATCGTTGTTGACAGTGGGGGAAGGCGAGCTCTAAGGCCGCGCACACCGTGCACAGGTCCACAATATCACAAAATTCGAACTTTGCCTCGACTTCAAAGCGAAGATTTTGGCCCCAAATAACTCCTTCCCAAAGTTGTGAAAAGTCACTTTGTAGTCACCGGTAACTTCCACAAACGACGATCTTGCGGCAAAGAAGTTCAGATGCACAGCCCGCCTAGGGACAATCTAGACAAGCATCGACTCTATCGTGGAGTTTTCTTTTCTTTCCAACATATGAAAATGAGATCATTTCAATTATGTCATCTCTTAAAAACAGCAACTCCTGTGATATAGACGATTTGCAGATCAAACAAATTAAGCACGTTTTGGACGTTTTGTCACCGGCATTAACACACATTATGTACTTCTCTCTGTCCAGTGGTATTTTTCCTAAAAAGATGCAAACTGCAAAAATCAATGTTTTGTTTAAAGGAGGGAACAAAAATAAATTCTAGAATTATAGGGCAATATCAATACTAACTGTGTTTTGGAAATGCCTTGAAACGAGTATTCACAAGAGAGTCACAAGTTTCTGCACTAAATATTCATTAATTTCTAACTCACAGTATGGCTTTCGTAGAGGTCGATGAACGGAGTTCGCCTTGCTAGAGCAGAAGGAGTTAATTTAAAGTCGTTTGAAGAAAAAATGTTAATTATAGGCGTCTTCATTGATTTTTCGAAGGCGTTCGACCGTATTGACCATACTATCCTGATAAAGAAGCTTGAGTGCTATGGAATTCGTGGTGTACCTTTAGTTCTTTTACAATCGTACTTTAAGTTTCGCCAGCAATATGTCGTAATAAATGAACACAGTTGTTCTGTCCTACCCATTAGAGCTGGAGTACCGCAAGGTAGCATTTTAGATCCTTTGTTATTTAATCTATACATAAACGATATTGTTAATATCAGCAAAGCCCCTTCTTTCATCATTTATGCCGATGGTATTAGTGTATTTTTAGGTACAGAAATGGAAGACCTTGTTAATGAAACGAATGCTTCACTTGAGAAGCTATATGATTGGAGTGAAGTTAACTCACTAATAATCAACACGAGAAAAATCAAGGCTGTCCTTTGTAAACCTAAAAATAGACATGTTTGTTTTTCTTTTAATATTGTCCTGGAGCCCCTCAGTCATAGAAATTGTGCCGTACGTTAAAACGCTCAGAGTTTATTTTAACGAACAGATGTCTTGGGATTCTCACGTTAATAATGTTGTTAAAAAGCTATCAAGAGTGCTTGGGAAACTATGTCAATTAAGAAATATACTGGCTCGTCACATAACAATGCTTATATACAAGGCCCTTTTTGTATCCCATCTGAACTACTGTAATTTAGTGTGGTGTACCACATCTTTGTCAAATATTAACAAATGACATTTTCTTGAAAAAAACAATACTCAATGTTCCTTTCAATACACATAAACCTCCACTGTTTAAAGAACAGCGTCAAAAAACTGTCCCAGACCTATATGAGTATAATTTATTGACACAATATAAACCTGCCCTTCGTTCGAACATGCCTTTCCTTGGACATATTTCAAACCTAACACCAAATATAGGGGTATACGACGTTTGTGAGGGGGAGCATTTTAAAATACCAACAAATCGTACAAATTACGGGTTCCAAATGCTAAGGTATAATCTTCCATTTGTTCTAAAAGTACTACAAGAAGCAAAATTTAACAAATATCGAGAGACAGAATCTCAGTACATTTAGAAACTTTTTCTGCATTAAAACTTCGCTTGTATTCTGGGGTCGTGCGTTCTATATATGTCGGTATATTTCTGTTATCCTTGAGGTAATACGATTATTATCTTTACATTCCTGTCATGTACCTAAATATGTCGTCATGTGTCTACACTCGTTTTCACCTCAATAAAAAAGGACGTTTTGCGCATTGTTCATACGCCGGGCGAAGTAGTTCTTACAAGATTTGGTTGTCGGAGGAAGAAGCGATCCTTTTGGCGTTTGAAACGTATACGTCTTAATTAGATAACATATATCTAATCTATAATGCATCTACATATATACTAATTCTCCTCGTAAAAGGGAAAATTAGTAATGCTCCGCGTGGAGCCGGACTTTTTTTACTTCAGTTCTTGTGGTGAAAACGGGTATAGTATATATTATTTAGTTTATATCTTTCATAGTCTGATTAATTGATGCAGTTTTTTTTTTACCTTTTTGAATTTTTTGCTTAATGTTAAAAACCTAAAAACTAAATATTAACACTTGATGCGTAGTATGTCGTCGTGTGGCAATTGTAAGGCTGCAGAGGCCTTGTCAAGTCAAACTTTTGACTTTTTGCCCCTGCAGCCTACATCAGTTTCTGATGTGAAATAGAGGATTGATTGATTGAGTAGCGACGTAGGGACACGCGGGAGTAACAACATGAATGCAGCCGTTCAATCGGCTGGCCCCACGATATTGCTAGCACGCGCTCCTCTAAAGCTCGCTACGAATTTGTGCTTCATAATCACGCTGGAATTTGAGCACCGAGAAAGTTTGGATGATTGACATCTCGTCCCGCGTGACGCCATCGTCGCGAGAGTCCAATCAGCACGCTCCGCGAACTTCGGCCCGTACACACACACACATAGACACATAATCACGCACGCACACACATGCGCGTGCACAAAGGAATAGCTGGTTTCACCATATTAAGATATTGTCCGTGTCACCTTACCATGTATGGCGATGGACGCTACGTGATACACGAGCCAATTCGTAGGTCGGAGCTTTTCTGTTGAGTTCGCGGTCCCCGCGTCGCTACGCTCAACAGAAAAGACACGTGACAACCGCCCCCCCCCCCCCCCCCCTCGAGTTATGAACGGGCTCCTGTGGCTCGTAGCGTCGTTTGCGATCCGTCGTATGGTGAAACAAAGTATACAAATGCACGCCTTCACGTCAAAGACAATTCGTGCTGTACATAGACGTGAAATATACTTAGTTGTTTTATTATTAGTGAGCTGTCTCCATGTCGTCGCTGCTGTTTGTTTACTCAAAACTGAGCCACTGACGCCGCCGTCGCGAATATTTATTTACTTCACGCTGCCACCCGCAAGATCGCGCGGCTCGTATTTCATTACGCCGAACCGTGTCCAAGGGATCGCTATCGGCCACATAATATTACGGTTCGTCTCCGGGTCGGGTTCAATATCAAATGCTTGATTTCGGTTACAATCTTGTTCCAGTTCAGCTAAACATAAAGGTTTGGCTCCGGTTTCGGTTCGGTTGGACACCCTGGTTAAAAGCTACATGCTAATCGCGCATGATTATAACAATCTTTTTGTCGGGTCTCGCGGCGCCAGGAAAGGCACCTTGTCCACCTACAACTCTTCAGTTTTGGTTCCTTCACTCAGGGTGCGCCATTTTAATCGTCGAAGGAGCATAATTCATTGAGACAATCAAGGCGTCTGTCACCTCCAATGCAATAATGATGTTTTAAGATCCACTTACCATGCGGTAACGAATTGCGCCATCAGACCGCAAGCCCTACATGAAAATCGACACAGCTCGCATAAGAACCGAGCCTACTCCATTCCCACGTCATTCCGGGCAAAAGGCATCTAACTTCATTCCCATTCCATTCCCCCCAGTGCTGCCGTCGTTCAGTTCCCATTCCATTGCGCGGTCGCGAAAGCGCGAAATGATTCCGTAATCATTCCGATTCCTGAGTGGCAAAGCTGCAAAACTGGATGAATCTCACCGCGCCGCAAATTTTGTCTAGGTGCAAACATGTGATAACACTATGTGAGTGTTACCATATATTTAAGCCGTTTACATTGATGCCACCTGTAGCACCGTAACTGCACATAATAGACAAAGAAATTGTGCCGTCGCTTTAGAGCACGAAGGTCAAGACGGGTCTATTAAACTCTAAGCGTACTCCCAGGCTCTTTACTTTAAACGTTTAATCAAATGTTCCCGCTCAGTGAGGAAGGGGTAATGTCTAGTGTACTGTCAATTTTCATGTTTTAATGCGAAAGCATTAACTGTCTCATGGAGCGATCCGAAGTCATCATCTTTGAAAACATGCAAAATGGCACCTTAATGAAACGACGCGCAAAGCTAGCAAATGGCACCTTTTACACTTCGGTCCCATTGGCTGGCGCGCGTCGACGAGGCTCCCATTGGCCGCTGCGCATCAGTTTTTGTGTTGTCATCCTGAATGTGTTTTCACACTTTTGTGTTATCCCTGATCACCGCGTTCGCTCGCCTCTTATCGGCTGTATTGCGCGTGGCAAAATATGGCGCATGGAATAAACCAAGGGGTTCATTCTGCTGGGAACTATGTTGCTGTCTGTTCCTTCCTCGCGCCGCAAGGCGCACGACAGTTTGAACGATCGCTCACCCGATGGCGCTGCGTGTCCGCGAGGCAGCGGCTTTACTGTTCCACGCCCAAGGTCAGCGCGTTGTACGCCGCAGATTAAAGAAGAGAGCGAAGAGCGGTGCGCGTGCTTTCGCATTCACAACTCATAAGTATTTAGGTGTACCTCGTGCCTTACTTTTTAATAATGTACTTTCGCACAACATGGAATTTGTTTTAGTTGATCATTCGGCAGACGGCGCCTGATGAGATTGGAATCAAAGCGCACTAAGAGATCCCACGAGATTTCTGCGTCATTCGGAAAAAAATTGTCAAAATGCATCTAAATAAAAAAAAAACATTCAATGGAAGTTTTGGGTTATGACTGACGGATGTAGAGAAGAGCCCCTAAACCTCAATTTCCCAACTCCAATTTACCCTATCCTTTTGGGATGCGTTCTAACTGCACAAGCGATATGTTTCTCAACGAAAACTTGAAGATTTTCTTAATGCATCAAATAATATGTATATAATTTCCAGTTTTGCAAAGTGTGGTGTTGTTTGTTTTTTCGTGTTGATGCAATGACGATAAATTTTTGTTTAATTAATTTCCGATTTTCAGAGTCCTGTTCTGACTTAAAGAGGAACGAGCAAATGATTGACATGATCAATGAATGAATAACTAAATGATAGTACGAATAAAAAATGAATGAATGAATGAATGATTGAATGAATGAATGAAGATTTAGATGGTGCGAAAAAACTTCTTAGAAGGTCCAAATGTACAAAAGGCAAAACAAATTTGCCTGACAAGGTACACATGACCTGCATAAGGCGCAATAGCAAAAACACAAAGATTAAACAGAGTAAGAAAACCATTTTATTTTATTGAGTAACATGCTTGGTGGCTTTTTGATAGAGCAGCTGTACATACTCTTTATTTGTATTATAGAAATGTATTGTTTGGACTGTCGAAACTCAACAGTGTAGAGTTCTTTCTATGCCGAACAAGGAAGAGTGGAAGATCTCTACATCATCGTCTGCGTAATTCCATATTTCTTCACCGTTATTTTTAGATTAACGAAGTAGTATATTTAAACGTCAGAGTTCCCGACCTGCAATGCAAGTTGTTTCAGTTACTGCAATTATTCGCAGTTTCACTAACTGGATTCCTCCCATGTTGGAAATAAATTCACTAATACTCTACTAGTCATACATGCACACTTAAATGCAGTCACGTTGACTACAATACTTTTGGAAACATGTTTGTTGCCATACAGTTAAAGCTATGGGTGCACATGTGCTTGTGCATCATGAGCGCCGTAAAAGCTGAGCACGCGCACTCTTCACTTCTGAAATCGCTGTCCGAGAGTTTGGTGTGATAACTGTGTCTAAGCGTAACTGCAGATAACGGCTGCTTAACCACGGTTAAAGGTGCCTCTGTTATTAGTAGAAGTGCTTTAGAGTTACATATTCTAGGACAACTGGCGTATATGCAAAGCTTAGTTACTGCTACTTCTCAAAACTGGCTTGAGAAGTTTACAAACTTACAGTTGTGTTTTCAACGCCAGTTCTATGTGCTGTGACAACTACAAACTTTGTTTTAAGTAAAACTCTGAAAATAGTCAGTATTGTGCCTACATTGCTTTCAGGTAGGAAACAAAATTTTGTTTTAGCAATGGGACCACCCCCGACGTCTTATGATGTTTCGAAAGTAATTAAAAGCTTTGTTATTATTGTTTTTGCGTGAGAACCAGCTGTCCTAGAAGTTTACATAAAGATTTAAATAAAAAATTGTGTTTCAGCACGAGAAACTGCAGTTTTAACTTAATTACTTTCTCAAATTAGCTAGATAATCTCTGCAAAGTTTATATGAAAAAAATAATAAAAAAACACGCATTCCTAGAAACAAAGATTCTCCCTTCATTTGTTTCGGCGCGTTTAGGAACAAAAAAAACGTCTTTGGGTACAAAAAGCCGATTGGCTAATTGAATTGCCTCTTCAAAGTGTTTTCATCTGCCTCAGGGGAGAAGACAAAAAGAAGTTCTTGTATTTTTTGCGTCTTACTTGCTCTCCTGTCTTTGTGTACGCCCCAGTCAGCGCGTGTTATACACTTTCCCCATGGAGCAAACAAAGGTTCTTGGAAATATCGGATTTAGTAGCACTTCGTGTTCTGTAGCTCCTTCGTTCGTCTGTGTAATGCACGGTGTTTATAACGGCCCAGAAGTGCTCTACATAGTGAAGCGAACTCACGCATTCCACTCGAATTTAGTCATACTGTCATTTAGTAGTACTGCGTGCTAAAGAGAAGCTAGGTCTTCGAATCTTTGTTGTAGTGCAAATTTTCATTTGTGTTTCCTAAATGTTGCCGTGGGAAAAGGCATTGTTATATCCAGCCTATATGGCTGGAGCTCATATAGGCTGGCAGTCATATGGCTGGAGCCTATGCGATAACACGAAAGACTATTTTGTAATTTTTGTTGCTGTACGCAATGAATAGAGTTATGGAAACACTTTTGCTTGCATCAGTACTCTTTGTTTCAAAAGATGTATAAGAAGAAATAGCGTTTCGGCTGACTTGAGAAAAAATATCGATGTGACGATGTCTGCGTTATTAAAACCGGAGAGAAAATAAACGGAGTCGACGGGAACTCATCTGTTCCTAAGCTTCGGCCGCTTCTGTTTTCTCAATTAATCTTTGTGCCCTTTCGACAAGCACACCCCTGTTTATATTTTTGTTCGCAATTAAATATTACCGCTATCTCAGTCGAGTCACTTATCCAAAGGAAACAACGGCGATGCAGAACGTCCGTCCTAAAAAGTGCCATAATGTAAATATGAAGTTTTCTAACTAGCTCGCCTGCATAATTTCGCTTCTTGTAAGAAACGTCTTGACTTTAAAAATGGGAAAGAGGTAAACGGGTTAGACGGGCTTCCTTGGACGTCGCACGACTTATTTGCATAAAAAGAGGATAGGTGCAAAATTGTATGTTTTAGTATTGTATTAAGTCTAATGGATGTCCATGTGCAACTCCCAACAGTTCGAGAACTCCCCAGGTATCAGTAGAGTGTACAGACATAGTTCTTGCCCATATGGTTCCCCAATCAGGGACCTAGTCAGGTACTTATGAGTTCCGATGAGGGCACCTACTTTGCCCTGCTTGAGGCGTCTATAATGCCCTCGGACATATCTCACCATTTCGTGAGCACTGGCCGGAATCATATATAATTTGCCTCCCCATTGACGTACCGTGGTGTAGTTTTCTCGTTGGCTGTTTCAACCAGTGTTACATACACCTGTCTCTGCACACCACAAAAGAAGATAATAAGCAAAGATCAACTCGCCGTTATCACAACGCAATGCTGCGTTATTTGCAAACGTGTGGTTTTTTGTCCACTTGGCGTTACCCTACTGAGAAGGATTTGAAGCCATGGTTCGGGCCATGGCACCTGACAAAATATCTTTACGCAAATTCAATTCCTGGGTCGGAAACTCTCGGAACAATCCTTCATTTATTGTCACGAATGAGGAGGAGACGCAACAAAGAATGACTGAGGAAACTGAAACGTGCAATGAGGTGAACGTGCGCCCAAAACCAAAAAGGAAACAGAAGATATCAACAAAGCCTTGCGGGCGTCGAAGTCGGTGTGACAGCAGGATCGAATGCTGGGGCGAGACTGACTGCGGCTCGCCACACGGAGCCCCTTATGTATACGTGTGGGCTTCTGAAACAATCGGCGTAGAAGGTTCGGCGTGTAGAACATTCGGACCTCGAACAAGCAACGTGGCTCTCGAATGTACCAGAAATCTAAATTTAAATAATAAATAGAAGTTGCGTCGCTTCCAGGAATCGAACCCTGGACTCCTGCACGAGAGGCAAGCGCGGTAACCACTCGGCCACGCACGCGCTCGCTCGCCGACGCGCGTGGCATTACTCCCCCATCAAAAAAAGGCATCGTCTCTGTCGTGTATCGTTATCTACACAGATGGCGCCAAGCGAGCAATGGGGCCATCGGCAACGCACGGGATTCACGAGGCACGCGGGGGACACTCACGCGCGGGACATCGAACTAGGCGGAACGATCTGCGATGCTGCTGAGTAGAAGCTTGGTTTAACCTTCGAGCTCCTCAATTCCTGATCGGAAACACGACTTGGTGGCAGCGGCGGTTTGAGCAGCGATCTGAGGGACCAGTCTCTTTGGGAACGACGGGATTTCGACAGCAACACGCAGTCAGCCGATGATCGGTGAGCCAAGTTTCAACATGCCTAACGAAAACGAAGCTGGTACCAAAGCCGCACAAAGGACTACTGTGAGGCAGCAGCAAAATGTCGCTAATTTCTTCAACCCGCTCACAATTAAGCTTCCCAAGAAGTCGGACTTTCGCGACCCAACCGACTGGAAACGTTAGATATCACGTTTGGAGCGCTACCGCTTAGTGTCAGGTCTTCACCTCCGTGACGCGGAAACACAGGTGAATATCTTTCTGTACACGATGAAGGTAAACGCAAGCCAGTTGCATACGCTTCAAGAGCGCTGTCGCCTACAGAGCAAAAGTATGCTCAGGTTGAAAAAGAAGCACTCGCTGCAACATGGGCATGCGAACATTTCAGAATGTACAAGCTCGGATTACGTTTCCACATCGAGACCGATCATAAGCCATTGGTGTCTTTGTTCTCGACGAAGTGGATTGACAAAATGACACCTAGACTCCAGCGGTTTTGCATGCGAGTACATGAGTACGATTTCACAATCTCGCACATACCCGGTAAGAACATGCACACTGCTGACGTGCAGTCACGAAAACCACTACAGTGTTCTGGTAAGAAACTTGTTTCAGTCATCGAAGAGTATGAACCTTTGACAATCCAGCAGCTGCCAGCCTCGTCAGAGACGCTAAACAGGACCAGAGCCGAGTTGCAAAAAGACGCAACGACTTCACTCGTCATGTTCTACTGTGCAACAAAATGGCCAAAAGCAGAGATATTAATGCCAGAAGTACGTAAATATGCGAGCGTGGCCGACGAATTGTCAGTATTAAAGGGGCTCCCGCTCAGAGGTACGGGACTCGTCTCCTCCCCCCCCCCCCCCCCCACTACGCCAGGAAGTGTTGAAACGCCTTCACACAGGACACCAGGGGATCGTCAGATGTCGATCAAGGGCGAGAGAGTCTGCATGGTGGCCCGCAATCAGCCTGGATATTGAGGTATTTGTGAGCAGATGCCCTACCTGTGAGAGACACCGTCAAGTAGCAACCGAAGAGTTGTTGCAAACTCCTCTCCCGGAACGTCCATGGCAAGTAGTTGGCACAGATTTGTTCCACCTTGAGGGAAGAAATTACATCATAGCTGTTGACTATTACTCCAAGTTTTTTTAACTCAAAAAAGTAATGGGACACAGACGAAGCATGCCACCCATTTTCTTGATCACCTGTTCACTCGTTATGGCGTCCCGGATTTGATTCGGTCGGACAACGGCCCACAGTACAGTTCACTTATATTTAAACGATTTCTGAGTGACTGGGGAGTAGAGCAAGTGATATCTAGCCCAAATTACGCACAAAGCAATGGTGAGGCGGAGAGAGCTGTTCAAACAGCCAAGAACATCCTCAGGAAATCCGACAACGTTGCCGAAGGTCTTCTGGCACAGAGCAACACATGGCCCGAGGGTTACTCACCTGCGGAACGTCTGATGGGCCGAAGGTTAAAAACGAATGTTCGGACTGACAGACTCGAACCAAAATGGAGATACGGATCCAGGTACCGACAACGGAACAAAGCTCTCCGAGAAAAAGAAGCAGCGAACTATAATGTTCGGCACCAAGTGAGAGAGGGATCACTCTTGGAGCCAGGGAAATAGTTTACATCAGACAAAGGGCCCAACAACAAGGAACCGTTGTGGGACCTGCACATACTCTGAGATCTTACATAGTGCAGACAGCTGGTGGAAGTTTGCGTCGCACTAGAGCACATCTACAGACAGAGACTCAGGGAAACAATGCCAGCAATGCGAAAGCGGGCGGTTCAGGAGAAGCCTGCCGAATCACACGCAGTGGCCGAGCTGTGAGATCACCACAGCGCCTCAAATTGTAAGCAAGCGACTCATTTCTCAAGAAAAGGAGGTGTCGTGTATCGTTATCTTCACAGATGGCGCAAAGCGAACAATGGGGCCATCGGAAACGCACGGGATACACGAGGCACGCGGGGGACACTCACGCGCGGGAGATCGAACCAGGTGGAACAATCTACGATGCTGCTGAGTAAAAGCTTGTTTTAACCTTCGAGCTTCTCAATTCCTGATCGGAAACACGACAGTCTCAATGCCACGTGAAAGGCATAAAGAAAAAGATAGACAAATAAAAGAATGGAAAAATAGGGAGGCAGGCAAAACACAATCCTATCAAGCGTTGCACAAGATCTCATTTCACAGACTTAAGGTCTATTCTCACGATGCATCTTGTTGGCGAATCTTGTGTCGCGAAACTAGGTTTCTGGAAAGAGATTCCCCGTCTGAACGCGACCGAGAAAGTGGCGCGCCTCTAAACAAAGTGGCGCGTTCTTCTCGCTAGTGGAGCAATCTTTTGCTGAAACTTCTTCTAGTGCTGTCAATCACCTTAAAAGCTTCACCAATGGCCATTCGCAAATAAGTTCACATGACGTATGAGGCGGGGCGAGCTGTTAGTGGAGCCTGCATTGCGGCTGATACGGTAGCCGAGCCCAATCCAATGAAAGCGAAACCAACCATGGACGCTGCCAGAACCTCCGCGACCGCCGCTGCTACGTCTGAGGAAAAGGTAAGACTTCATGCTTACCGAGTGCATTGAAAGAACCTAGTGAGGGAAAGAGAAAAAGGTAGAGGGGCTCGGAGTATTTAATACGGTGTTTATAGCTGTGTTCTCCCGCGAGTATTATAGTTCATGAACTTATCGAACCACCGAAACTGTTTGCATTGTTTACAAACGTGCGCGGGAGCATATACAACCTGTCCGAACCACTTTCATCGTGAATTCGAAAGCTAGATATCAGCGCCAGGAAGAAACCAGGTTATGCATTTAGCCTTTTTATACATTTTATGTGCATTATCTGGGTTTGGGGAATAATTTGGCTGCGTGCGCGTACGGAGCCGGCCGGCGTACTTTTCAGATTTAGAGTTCGCTCTGGACGGTGCCATGTATGTTGTGCACGATATATCACGGCATTCTTAAAAATCGAGGAGTCACATTTCGTTACACGCATGTATTCGCAACAGGGCTCACTATTTTTAAATTGTCACTCGTGTGTAAATATTGAACTCGTATAAAAACAAAAATTTACGACAAGAATAATTGACGGCAATGCTCCCTTTTTATCCCCTATGCTGACTTTAATCAGTCCAACAATATTTGTTGCTTTCAATTAAAGATCTACAGAGTCAGGCTTGCCAAAACCACTTTATTATTATTTTTTTAGTTTTACTGGACGGTACACAATCAACGGACGCTAATACAGTTCTATAACTGTAACGACTTTCTTTATCAAACAAGTCATCCAGACTTCAAGAAAAAACACTCCGAGATGCAACTATGCAAATTGTTACAGACATGCTCAAGTGCACAGGTGGGTGTGGTGTTGGCAGTACTGTCCAACTTTTAAAGCTAGCACTTGTTTACTTAATCAAACTTTTCCTGAAACAGTGGGGGAGGAAAAAGCAAAATTTCATTGCTCAAGAACGTATTTTAATAAGGAGTGGGCCAAGGTGACAACAAAGAAATCTGGCCAGGGGACAGAGGACAACTACGTCTCCAAGTGGGAGTTTTTTGAAGACAGGAAGGTTTTGAAGACGAGTCAGACTCCCCAAGCATCCGTCTCATCCCTGGAGGAGGTAACAGCGGAGATGTGTAGTACATTACCCAATAAGTTAAAAACATTACCTTATACTTAATTAAAATGACGGTCATGCATATAGCAGTTAGGTAACTGTATAGTGCGATGAAACTTATATTTAAATGTTGGGGGAAAACTAAATTCTGCAGAATATATAAAACAGTACCATAGACTAGAGCTTTGCAAACTTTTGAGGCCTGCGACCCCTAAAATACTTGCACGCCGTCCGGCAACCCAACTCTCTCTCTCTCTCTCTCTCCCCCCCCCCCCCTTCTCCCTCCATCCCTCCCTTTAGAGCATTATCAAAGCTATCAGCAGCTCGGCTTTCTTAGGCCCCCGCGACCCCCAGACGTCGTCTCGGCTACCCCCCCCCCCCTCCCCCCCTTTGCGCACCTCTGCCATAGACAATTCTGGAAATATCCAGCACCTCCCATCGTCTCTTCAATGCATTGATACATAGGACGAGTTGTTTGTGCTTCTTTAACATTTCGAAATTTCAAAACGCAAAAAAAGCAGGACGATAATAAGACGTATGTATTAGCTTTGTAATATGTTCGTTCCGTTTTCATTGTGTTCTTAACTTGCGGTGGTAAGAGATAAGGAATTAAGCCACTTCCGGGGCGTTGTTCAGTGTTGAACTCGGCCCGAGTGACCATCCCAATGGCACCACAATTTCTCGCTATGTGTGGTGCAAGGTTGAATTGATGAGGCCTTGTGGGATTTTTTGGGAAGGTGTATTGCCTAGAAACACACTAGTTCAGCTTCAGTTTGTTTTTCCATCCGCAGGTTAAATCTGCTATTGAACTGAACTACTTTGTATTGTAGCACAGGATGTCAAATAATTCATTCTATCATTTTGAACAGTCGGAGTCCTGATCATCGCTTTGTGTGGTGCTACTGGAAGAAACTGTCGGCGACGCCAGGACGCCACCCGAGATGCGACGACCGGCGTGAAAACGAAAAAAGAACACCCCGACCCAGCCCATTAGAGAGCAAGTCTTAGAAAGGGCTCTGAAAGTGTTATCCAGCAGCGCACGAGATGATGGTGACTAATCGTTCGGTGATGCAGTTGTGGCTCTTAGGCGCCCGTTTCCGGCTTGAGCGGCGTCGGCGTAACCGCGCGGTGCTCTATGGGATATATCCCATAATGCACCGCGCGACCCCCCCCCCCCGGGGTCACGTGACCTCGGGGGAGGAGGGGGAGGGGGGTCACGTGACCCACCCAGATCACGTGACCCCCTCCCCCCGAGGTCACGTGACCCCCCCCCCCCCCCCGGAGGAGATTGAAGAATGAGGGGAGCAGGAGGAGGAGGGGTATACCCTCCCCTGATTACACTTCCCTCCTCCTCCTCAAGAGCTGCGCTCCAATTCGGCATTACAGGAAGTTGTAAACGGCTTTCATTTTTTTTGTTTTTGTTTTTTTCAGTAGGGCACTGACCTGCCAGCCTATAAACGTGGATTTCAGATAAAAGGACAAAAGGTTAAGTAAGTCTACTGCTGGGAATCCGCTATTTGTCATAAACAATGTTTCATCATTGTGGTCTAAAATACATTACTTTACGCTCTTCATGAGTTAATCATGGGGTATAGAATAACATAACTCTTCAACTGCTATAATGAAAGCGCTGTATTTTGCTGGGTTATGTGATTTTAGGTATTCAATTACCGACGTTGAGTTAGGCTGGCAGGGCAATGTTTATGTACAGAAGTCAGGCGTTTGCATAAGTTCAAAGGTGGCACCCATGCTTAGCAACCTTTTTCTGGGAAAAGTCGACAGGGCCCTTGAACATAGATTGCTAGGTAATACAAAAAAATATTCAAGTATGTACACGACCACTTGGTGTTCATAGCAAAGGCAGAATGCAGTAAAACAATTGACGACGTGCTAAGGTCGTTCACGGAAAAAGGCTTAGGCCTTCGTTTCACCTTTAAGAGCCAAAAGCAGTACGAAATTTAATTTTTGGATCTCCTAGTAGACGTAAAAGAAGAACTTGTATGTTGAATGCATCACAATAGAACCATCAGAAGCTTACTTGACTACAGATCGGCTCATTCAAAACTCGTTAAGAACGGTATTGCTTTTTCATGCTTCTGATCAGCGCTATCCTGCATCTACAAAATGAAAGTGAGCTTCTCCGCCCAAATCGCCAGTCTCACGGACTCAAACGTTCCAAACACAGTTATCTCACCGGCCTGTGACAAACTAATTCGTTACATAAAGGTAGATCCCAACAAAGAAAAAGCTAAAACGAAACAAAAAGAACGCAGCAGTCATCTTCACCGCCCCTCTCATGGGATAAAGGGAGTCGCCTCGAGATACGGGGTCAATGTCGTATCCTCAGCCCGCAACAAACTGGGCAAGATTGTAACCGCGGAAAAAACCGCGCAAACATAAGCAGTCAAACAGACAACAACGAATGCCACATTAAGCATGGCATAAAATTTGTTCCTTACAAAAAAAAAAAAAATAATAATAAATTCCCATTTTCCTCCGGACATTCACACATCGGTCAAACGGGGAGAGGCTTAGCATCAGACTTCGAGAACATCACAGTTCGTTAAAAGGTGGAGCATACTCCCATTTAGCAATACGTTGCCGGAACTGCGGCTGTGGACCACGGTTCACTGACAAAAATTAATTGTACAAGCACCAAACTCAGTTATCTAGGGAGATTATTGGGGCCTACCATATAAAAAAAAAAAGAAAACCACGTGCGTCAGGCAACCGTCAGTGCACCTCAGGGAAAGTGAGATGGCATTTTAGGACTTTTGATAACTCCTTCGAAGAAAACGAAACATAATCGACCCCACAATAAAAGAAAAAGAAGCGACACAACAGTGAAATGAAAAGACCCCATACCCGCGTGTTTTTAATATAAGAAAGTTGATAGGGGCACTCAATGAGCTGCGTAGCTTATTTAGTGACACCTGTCAGCGCCTTGTACTGTATGTACTTCTCTCCTCTGTGTCCTTGTGTTCCGCGCTGTTTTTTTGTTTTGTTTTTTTATTGTGACGCAGATAATGTCACAGGCATCACGTTTTGTGTCGGCTTTGTTCTTTTTATTTCAAATGCCGTTTTATAAGCAATCCAACTTTAGAAGGTCGCTAGAAAGGCCTCTTTTTTTTTGCGATGTTTGCTCGCATAATTGCCTTGTTATCCAGTCTTCATTCTTTTTTTTTTTTTTTGTGGCCACCAGTGTACGTTTGTACACTCGCGGAAACAGAAAATACTGCTTTAAGTTTGCCGAAAATTTCATTTCATCTTGTGGTGGAAAAAATGTGATACGTGTCGGACTTGACTCATAAGCGTATACTCAAGGAGCGAAACAGACGGTTCAGCATATTAATGTTGTTTCCTTTATCGACGGACTCACTGGTTAAGTGTGACATAGTGACCATAAATGTAATCTATTCTACTTTAAGTTCTCGTAAAACGGATTCTAGGCATTGTGATAAGCGGCGCAAAAAGACGAGACACAGGACATAAGCTTCTACTTTGTGTGTTCTACTTTGTGTCCCGTCTTTGTTGAGCTGTTTTTTTCACTATATCGCTCAACCAACCAGCCCAGCAAGCTACCCTGTTACGAATTCCAGGGTGCGAACAACGACTTTTTTAAAAGAGTTGTATCTGATTCGTCCTTGTTTTTGTTTTATAAAACGAAAAATAATCTTGACGTTGCAAACAAAACAAAACAAAAATGAGCAGTGTTTGCTACTGACAGGTGTGCTGTCATTATGTTCACGCTGATTTGTCTCTTCGCACTAAATCCGTCGCGCATGCACAACCACAGCGATCGTCGCACGCGAACTGCACGTTGCAGAGACTCATTATTAACTCCATTAGTGTGCAGAATCTTTCCCGAGGTAATTAAATTCCGGAGACGGACATGACACCCAGTAAGGCCTCATTCACACAGCCGGCGTTTCGCCCCGTCCCGGCAAAAGCGCCGTGGGCGCCGTGCCGAAAACGGGACGGTGCGGGGACGGAAGAGTGTTCGAACCAGCGGCGACGGAGCTGCCCACCGATGCTGCCGGCGGTGGCTATAGGAATAGATGAATGTTAGCGGCTGTGTCCCCTTATATTGGGCGGTAGCTTGCTCCACCTAGCTTAGAAATCTTTTTGCACCTTTCAAATTCCGCGTCGAACGTTTGTATTCCGTAGAACTGTATAACCGGTATAACCTATTATTTCGTGCGCAATTTCACACTTCCCTAAATCTCTACTACCAATCTTGTAACCCCGTACTTGTGGATGCTTTGTGGCGGCGTCGACCACCAAATGTTGCAGACTAACGGCGTCGATGGACGCAGCCACAACTGTTTTGTTCCTTGGAGCTAGCGTTCGGGTCGTCGATAACGATCTTGCATGTTTCAAAACATTTTATTTGTCTCCACGTTTCGAAACAAAAACGACAAGACCCACCGCGAGCACGATTCACATCAATCACTCCTCACGCCGCATTTCGTCCCCGATGATCGACGACCGTATTTTCTTTCTTCGGCTGTTCTTCCTTAAAATTGCATTTACGTCTATCACAAAGGAACCGATTTGGTCTCACCATTTCGAGCAGCAGCTGAGCGGTAAATCCAAATCTCTGTATGCCCGTTGTTCAAGAACCGTAAACATCACACAATGCGCCCGTCGTCTCGCTGGCCTCCCTCCTTCCCGTAAAGAGCTTTGTTGGCTTCGTCGTTAGGGCAGTTAGGGCGTTCGGGCACAGTACGGTCAATTCTCCCTCCCGCGGCCGTGCCCATGGTCACTCAATTTTTGAGAATCCGCCAGATTCAGCGAAAGATTTCTATTTTGTGATTGGCCGTCGCTCAATTGGGCGGGGTGCCGGCGTTCCCGGTCTCTCGCCGGTGTAGGGGACGTTGGACATTCTCGTTTGACTCATTTCGGGTCCGGCGGCCCGATTTCGGTCGGAAACCGGTCCCAACACCCTCTCCCCCGACGTAAAGGACGGCCGGCGCTTTCGCCGGGCCGGGGGGAAAAACGGCTGTGTGAATGAGGCCTAACGTGACCCCTTTTCCGGCACCTTCTTTTAGCCTTTTTTTTATTTCTTATCTTCTCTTTCTCTGCTCAAGCAGAAATGTTATGCAGTAGTGCTGGCGTAAACGTCCGATCGCGTTTTGGCGTGATGCTGTCACGGCAACCGCAGCAAATGTGGCGGCAGTCTTTTAGGTAAACAGGGCGCAGCATTTGTAAACACCACTGAAACTGGAAGTGCATATACCATTGGTAATTAGAGAGTTTTAGGATATGAACCCTAGTGCTTTGGGTCTCCCAAACCGCTTGGTTTGTCGCTCTGCGAATGCGCAGAACTTCTGCACACCCTTAGTGTCCTTAGTGCGACGCCCCAAGCCGTTTGAGGGCCCCATTGCTTCAAGGCCCTCTATTCTAGAACTCTTTATTGTGTTGTAGGTTTGCTTACACAGCCGAAGGGCGCCTGGTCTCTAAACTGTGGTTGAGAAATTTAGCCAGCGCGCTACAGCTGCTAGCTTGGGGCTCGTCAAGCGCTCTGTGCAGTAGTGAGACACGACCACAGGATGGCTCGACGCAGCTTCTAATCAAAACGGGCCAGGGCGGGGATAGAACCCAGGATTCCAGGGTTCCCCAACGTGAGCTTTCGTTAAGAGAGAGAATATACTTTATTGTTCACACCATTGTCCGGTGTCCGGTTCGAGTCACCACTGCTCCCCCAACACAGCACTGACGTGCTCGACCAGTGGGACAGTAGTGCACCAACGAGTTGGGGAGGGGGACGAGTCAGCCTGCCCAGTCGGGGGATCGCGAGGAGGGTGGGGGACTGGATAGGAGGGAAGTGAGGGATCATTGGGCGTGGGGACAACGCCATAGCATGTGTATATTGGAGGGGTGGTCCGGGCAGTGTGGACGTGATGGGAATCCGGAGCGGCCCTGCATGTAATGTAGAAAGTGAGGGGTAAGAAGGAAAGAAGTGTGAGGTCTCCGGAGAATGGAGGCGTGCTCTCTGCTGAAGGAGGCGGGAGGAAAAGAAAAATCTGTCATTACCTGTCTGCGTTTCCATAGAAGGGTGTTCCTGTCTGTGTAGAATTTTGCGATGGAGCCTGGGATCATACTGATGTGGCCAAGAATCCGGGGGTCCGGAGATAGCTCGTCGGGGGTAAGCGTGTGCGTGCGTACGTTGCCCTCGATATTTTGGTGGCCGGGGATCCATTGGATAGACACATGAAGGGAGACGTGCAGGGTGAGGTTTTAGAGGGTTTTGGTGTGGATCTGAGGAGGGAGTAGATTATGCAGAAAGTCGCGGCAGGCCGACTGACTCTCCGTCTGGGTGAGAATGTTGTCTGCGTGATGACAGGGAAGGGTGATGGCACGAAATATAGCCAGGCGTTTTCCCGAAGTTGGGTCTCGAACATGGATGTATGTGGAGGTGTGTTTGTGATGGAGACTGTTGACGGTTATGCAAGAACGCGTTGGGGAATGCGATACGTCTGTGTAGTAGACCGTTGTGCGGTACGGTATTTCTGCAGTGTTAATGTGATGTGCTCGCTGTGCGCGACGTGCTTCTTTCAGTTCAGCCGACATGTGTTTGGGGATAGGGAGTACGGATACTCCTGGAAGAGATTGCCAGGACGCAGCCGGTAGGGGAATTAAATTGCTAGTGGGGTACCTGATGAGCTGTAGCAGTCGTCTGCCCTGTTTGAATGTTTTAGGCGTTCTTGCCGTGCTTGATGATGGACCGTGATACAGTCCTTGAGGGAGTTGAAAAGACCTGTGACTTTGATTAAGTGGTTTGGTGCACACCGGGGTCGCCGAGGGCGAGTTGGTGGCACTTTTGTAGTGCGGTGTCTAATTGATTTAGTTGTGTGGGTGACAGTTGTTGGTAGCGCAGTTAGTACATGACGTGAGAGTACACAATATCTTCGATGGTCTCGCGGAGTTCATGCTCTGGGAGACCGATCTGACGGCGTGTAACTCAGCTTAGCATGTGATGAATCTGGTTGATTTGTTGTGTGATGAATTTAAGCCCTATATGTGGTTGACCTGATTGGTGAAGATGGAAGCCAAGCACAGTAATGGCCGGCTTGCGGGATCGTCTTGGCCATCAATGGTGAAGGAGATCAGGGCCCGTCTTGTGTCTGTGTGCTTTGTCCGGTCATTGGAGACAACTACGAATTCGGACTTTGTCGGATAACAAGTAAGACCAATATTTGTGAGTTATGTTTGTATGATGTCGAGGCCTAGTTTGTTGTTTGATACGACGTCCGCTAGAGAGCCATGAGAGTTCTAGACAGTAACGTCGTCGGCGTAAATGTTGTGGTGGGGTGTTGGAATAGCTTGAAGCTGAGTAGGGAAGCGAATCATGGCGATGTTAAATAGCATGGGGGACGGAGTGGAGCCCTGTGGGACTCCTCTTGAGATAGGGTGAGGAAGGAACGTATAAGCATCGACTTGAATTTGGACTGTGCTGTTAGAAAGGCCCAAGCGTAATTGAACATCCGTGGGCCGACCTCTAACTGGGAGAGGTTGTGCAGGATAGCTGAGTGGGGATCCATGTCAAAGGCTTTGTAGACGTCCACTGTTGTGATTACGCGGAGTGGGACCGTGGTTGCGAATTGATACACGTCCTCGTAGATGCGCAAGGCAGTGTCTTTGGTGTAAACGTAGGGCGGAAACCTGTCGTGTGAGGGGCGACAGCGTCTATGGAGTCGAGGTGCTACTCTAACCTGGAAAAGACCATCTTCTACATGAGCTTGACTCCACAAGCTCATGTAGCAATTAAGCAATTAACCTCCAAAAGAATGAAACCCTCGTGCATTTCGGAAACTCAGGTTTTGGCAACAAGGGTGACCTTGTTGCCAAAACACGTTCCCTGTCACTGAATTTCAGAATATGTACCATCATTCTTTAGTACACGACATGTTCTGAAAACCAGGTTTACATTGCATGTGTCCCGTGCACCACTAGACTGGTACAAGTGCTGTTTGCTGCTAGCTACGGGAAGTGCGCCATGATGTCCAAAAACAGTACACGTTCTGTTGGAAACTATGTGAGCAGAGCACATGTTCGATTTTTACATCAGACTGCACACTCACAATTTTGTGCAAGGTGTCTCCCCAAGAATGCTATGATATTTTACTTCGAAAATGATTTATGCATTGCAAACGCTCAGTTTGTACCCAAATTTAGCGCAAGCAGTTTAGATTAACAAAGTTTCAGAGCTTGTTTTTGATTCAAACGTTATAAGTGACTCTAAAATGTTTATATAGGGAAATGAATTACATGAGCTTAGCGAAGCAGGTTTTACTTTCCCACTTAAACTTTATGAAGACCACTTATAAATTTCCATAAAATGACACATTTTGTTATATGGCTTCTGGGTACACTCTAAAAAACGTTTGTGCGTCCATTTTCACGCACAACATTCGGAGAGCCAATCCCGCAACTTACGGAGGCAGCTCAGCGAATGAAATTGCCTAAACATATGTTTAGACCAAAAAACGCAGTCTGAGTTGTCACATTAAGCAATGCAAAACGTCACGCTTGCATTGCTTAATGTCACAACTCAGACTGCGTTTTTTGGTCTAAAAATATGGTTCGGCATTGTCATTCGCTGAGCTGCTTCCGTAAGTTGCAGTGATTGACTTTCCGAGTGTTGTGCGGGAAAGCAGATGCACGGGCTTTTTTAGAGTGTACGGACTGCTTGCGCAATGTTTGAGCGGAGACTAAGCGTTTTTTTTTTTAATGCACATGCAGTTCATTTTTTGGTAACAAAAAAGAAAACACTGCAAATGTTGGTAGAGGACACACGTTAATATTGAACAAGTTTTGTGTGTCCAGTTTTGCAAGATTTACCATTTCGCGAAAGTATTTGTATGCTTCTGTTGTGTCTTATATACGCTCATGTACTTATAGCTCATAAAGCCGAAGTTCCCATGGTGTGGACGCCGCTAGAGCACTGCAAAGGCCGGAATGTCTAGGCCCAGCACGACCCGGCCCGGTAGAGGCGCGGCCCGGGCCCGGCCCGAGCCCGACATGATATTTAATTTCTAGGCCCGGCCCGACCCGGCCCGGAAGAGACACAGGCCCGGCCCGGGCCCGGCACAATTTTTTGTCGGAAGCTTGAGCCCGGCCCGAGCCCGACAATTTTTGAAAAAAATATAAGCCTGAGCCTGGCAGATTATATACATGAACCCGAAAAAGTTTGCCCTCTTTAACCGAAAAAACTATCAAAGCACAAAGCGAGCATATTTGATATAAATATATTTTTTAACTTGAACCAAGTATTTTTTTTACACGATAAATATCCCGACTTAGACGATGTATTTACGAGAATATATGGGCGAAACATGCAGGTGATAAGTGATTTTGAAAAGAAAAACAAAACACTGGGCAATATTTTATTTATGCATTTCTTGAAGAGGTGTTGGACTTTTCGTTGTTCAATTCATTTCACGAAGAACTTTCCTCTCTACATGTTTTTATGAAGAAACAATCACAATCACGCTAGTGTATCTTCAAAAGGCTCTATAAGCATAGAATTATCTATGGTAGTTAGCTTACCTTTGGTGGTATAGTAAGGCCCCCTGCACAAAGTGCAAAGTCAAGCTCACGTTTTTTCTTCTCCTTTTTTTCTCTTAGTTTGAAAAGCAGAATAAAAAGACACTCCTGTTGTACCCTACGACTGGAGTGCCCTCGTTTTCTTGATCGCACTTCCCCGTATATGCTGGTGGAATCCATTCGTTTCCTTGAACCATGTGAAGGCTTTTCAAGCGCAAGACGTCATTTTTTTTTTTTTTTAACGGCACCGTAGTGACTTTGCATTTTGCTTGTTTGTTTTCATTGAACCTAAAGATCAATGAGCACCATTTTTTTTATTAACAATTTTGAATTTGCGGCACACGACGTCCCAGCCGGCCCGGGCCGGCACGGCCCGGAAAATGTTTTGTTCAAGCCCGAGCCCAGCCCGGGCCCGAAAAAATGAGTGCTACCCGGCCCGAGCCCGGCCCGCGGGCCGGGCCGGGCTCGGGCTTTTGGGCTGGCCCGGGCCCGTGCAATGCTCTAGATGCCGCCTCTTTTGTGCAAGCAACTTCGGTGTTTGCCAGAAATATGGGCATGTACGAAAGGAAAGATATACTTCTAAATTATAAAAAAAAAAGATTCAAAGAAAGGCGTGTGTCATGATGATTTTGAACCATTGCAGTGAACACGCTGCGAAGATAAGCTAAGTGTCTATCGTCTTAAAAGCCTTAAGATTTATTTCCAAAATGAATAATACCAGATGTCTAGATAGAATGATATGTCATCAGCTTACACCTTTCCATGGAAAATGAATTGTGAAAAATCTTTCACAATGATTGAACAAACAAAGACTCTTAGCTCAATGCTAAAATCTCCGTATGAGGATAAGTAGTGTTGATAAAACATTTAAGAGATAAAGGAAAACTATTCTAACCTATGTCCCTCCCAGGTTAAGAAGCGCGGCCCAAGGTGCTTCCGCAAAGCTCCCTGGTCACCATGATAAGTGGTATCCTCCTTTCTACTCGCCTTCGCTCCAGCGTCAGGTCTCCTCAAGTAGAAAGCGTGTATGAATTTGAGGAAGACGCCCAGCCTGAGTTTATCATGTTGCAAGAGGGTATAGTGGTAAACTCTCCCGCCAAGTTTTCTTGAGCTTTGAAAGTTCGGGTGTACCAGGGCCATTTTCCGCGAAGTCCGCCGGGACACCTCTTATGGGATCGTGCCCACGAGTTTATGCTAAAAATGTTGACAACTGTGAGATGGGTTTAGTTACAGGAAAACTTATAAACTTTTTAAAATTCTTCTTTAGTTAGTGGTTATACCTGGACAAACTGAAATTTTTTTTTATATATTTATTATATTTTATTCAATATATTTTTTATGTTCTGCAAAAATATTCCTCTAGATTAGTCTGTTACATCTTCTGCCAATCTAATGAATATCCCGAAGTCGAAAACCACGCCAAGTCCAATATCTCCTGAACAACGTCAGGCTCAGTGAGTATCGACATAGCATATCACCCTCTGACCAACATTCCTCAGAACTCAAACCACCTTTTAAGTTAGACATTTCGTGTGCATACCATAAGTTTAACTTGTTCAAGCTTTTAATACAGTTATGTTTTTGGTAGAAGCTGTAATCAAGCTCACAAAGAAGCGTTATCTGGTTTTAGGTGTAATTGTTTGCTATTAAATTCTTCCTTTCTGGTGATGTAATCAATATTTTATTGTAAAGGTTTCAGTTATGTTATTGAGTTGAATTGTTTGGAAGCACCCTTTATAGCAACCAAAAGTTCCTTTGAAATGGTAAACAAAACATTCGTAGCACAAGCTTATATTCCATTTTAATTCGTTGCAATTCATATAATGGGATAAGATTAACACTTGTCTTATTGTCTTAAAAGACAATACATTTCTCGCTTTTCGATTCTTCTGAAACCACTCATTGGCTTTCACTGCATGGCAGAAGGTTTCATTGTCCCAAACTGACAACTAGCTCTCAAGTCACAATTCAAAACACTAGAGACAGCAACAAGAATGTTATTACAAACACAATTTTACTCGCGACGTTCTTTATTTTTTTAGTTGTACTCCAGACCGCGTGAAAGAGCTTCTCATCCCCTATTGAAAAAAAATGTCTGCGAGCTCGTCACTCGATACTTGTCCTTAAACTTGACTAAGTGCGTAATTCAGTCCTTTTCTGAAAAAGTGATAAATACGTTACTCGCTACCAAAAGGTACCTAGGTAGAAATGACTCGTTACTAGCAACGCGTGACGTACATGTCTGCAAACATGTAGAAGCTTGCCTGCTCTGATCCGGAACGCGAGACCACGAGGAAAATAAAAGAAACAACAAAAACTCAAACGCCGTCGCAGCACAGGTGCGACGGCGTTTGAGAGCTCAGAGTCTTACCTCTGAAGCTCTCAGAGGTAAGACTCTGAGAGCTTCAGCAAGGAGACGCCGTTTCGCGCGTTCAAAATTCGCAATGAAAAAAATAATAAAAATAAAAGCATAGTGGCACAGATGTTCTGACATCAACACGCAGATGTAAGAGACTTGTGCCCTTTCGGTGGACGCCTGACTGTGGCAATTTCGATTGTCTTGCGGCGTTTATTCTAGCCGATTTTGGACGTGGAAAGGTGTTTTTCTGATCTTCAGCACAACACATAAAGATAAAATGTTAGCAAAACTGCCACAAGTAGCGCGAGGCCCAGTCAGGTGAGCGTGTACTACCCAAAATGAGGGCGCCATAGCTGGTTGAGAGCTTCACCACAGGAGGCCTTTGTGAGAGCCAAACGCCGGACGCCGGCGCTCAGCGTTCGCACGTGTTGGACGAGTTCAGTGGAGACAGAGGCTCCTTTTGTCTTCACTGCACTTGTCGAACGCGTTGGAATGCAAAAGCCAAACACCTGTCGCCGGCGTTCCGCGCCCTAACACGTTTGACGATTGCAGTGGAGACAAAAGCAGCTAGATTTGCGTACACTTACTAAGCATTCCAACCAGAGTTCGGCGTTCTGACGTGCCAGTGCACTTTCGTCTTCTTTTCATCTTTAGCTTCTCGGCGCATAAAAATAGAAACAATGCAGCTGAAAGGAACGCACTCGTTTCCATAAAACGTTGAGGCCGCGACTTGTATTATTTTGTTTGTTGATTTTAATCATTTTCAACCACTCTGTTAGCGCGCATACAGAGACACTGACAGACTCTTGTATTCGAACCCAACTTGTGCATTTACTTTGTTTCAGCCATAGCCTCCTCTATACGCACAAAACCTGGCAGTTCAACGACGGAGCCATAGAGTGCCAGGTCGCAGATTTGAAGCGCGGGAATCTGGTAGCACAGTGCATCAAAGAGCCATTTCTCCGGGAACCTGGACGTCAGCGGACAGCTTTTGCAGCGGCGAGGACCCGAAACACGGTTTTCAAACCCGACGAGAAAAGAAGTGGTAGAGCGAGAGACGCAAGGAGCGCGAGCGGATAATCTAACGCTCGAGACAAGTGTGTTTCGGCGTCTCGCCGCAGCGGGGCGCCTGTTACATGACTCTCCTTTCATCCGTTGTCTGCCGCTCTACCATTTCACTTTCGGCGGCCGCGTCTTGTGGCGATCTGCCAGGCTTTGTAAGTATAGAGGATACTATGTTTCAGCTTAAGTCCAGACGCAGCCAATGCTACAAGCGCGAGCATGTGGCCCTGAACAGTTCCTGCACTGTACGGGCGCCCGTGCCTGGAAGGGACTTTGAAATCCCGGAGCTCGCGCTTGTAGCATCGGCTGCTTCTGGGCTTAAGGTGCCACGAAGCATAGAGCGCCGCCTTTATGGTCGCATCTCCCAGACAGCTAACTAGTATTACATGGTCGCGTCTTGAGGACGCGCTCGTACCAAATGGCCGAAAGAAACAGGTCTATACGCCTCGCAAGTGGGCTCATTTTCGTCTTCTGCGCATGAGAAAGGAGGCGCGAAGGCGGGGGAGGTGGTTGATGACAATTCCGACTAAGCTCCGCCCTCGCACACGTCGGGGGAGGCTGGGGGTAAACAAACATCGGCGTCGGTAATGGCGGCCGTGCTGAAGCGGCGACCGCGAGTCTTTTGTTTATTGTAGTCCTGTTAAAATTTAACGACTTCACAAGATCGAGCAGCTTTATGCCCCGTACGATTTCTCCGTCGTCTGCTCGAGGCACTTCGAAGATTCCAAGATGAAGGCGACGAAGAGCATCAAAAAGAAGGCGCTTGCCTAGGCTCGCGATTGAAACGCCGGTTGCGCCGGTCACTACGAGACCGCCGTCCGATTGTGCCGGTAAGTTGCCTTTTATCTTGTTCTTCCTTTACGAACACAACGTATTTTGCCTTCTAGCAGGTCTTTATAAATCTTGTGTGGCGGAGTCGATAGGCTATTACTTGAAAAACAGCTGAGAAGGAAGCGTTTTCGCGATCCTCAGAAGCCCACCTTCACAGGTGATATTTAGGAATATATACTCATCCTTTCGACTCGAAACTGCACGGAGGCCGTATAAACTATGCTCCGTTTCATTTTAAATGCGATCGAAGTTAAATGTACATGGGCGAGTCCCGAGCTTTGATCATAGCTGCCATGCATGTGCGATCATGCAGTGCAAGCGCTGATCAGATTCTCGCGTTTGTAATTTTCGCTTCGTTCGCACTTAGTGAGACGCAGTATAGTGATACATCGTATTTGGTATAGTAGTTGCAGTCTACGGTTGTAATCATGGCACTGTAGAAAAACACAGAGCTCAAAACTTACCACAAAAATGCGATCTTTTTGTTTTCTTTCAGGAATGAAATTTGAATGGCTGTTACGTGTAATACAGTGAACCAACTCGGACAGTACAAATTTGCCGTTTTACATTAGCCAGTATGAGTGAATTGCCAAAGAAGTACCGATGTCGTCTTTCTGCAAAATGTGTCGCGCTGCGCAGTGTATCTTCGAACCACACCTATCGGGGCTGTCAGTGTCTGACGTGTTTTTGTGTGTCCCTTGTCTCCTTTTTCGTTCCCATACCAAGAAACAAATTCGGAGATTGCGCACTATGCATGCCTAGCTAATAGCGCCCCATGGAATTGACGCGGGAGTGAACAATGACGAACATGTGTGTATTTTTGTTTTGTTCGCTCAGCAGACTGGGTAAAACAGAAGCCAGTGTGTAAATGACAACCTTTCTAACATCATTTGTCATTTCTAGGTCCCAGATGGGCTGTTGACATCCTGAACCAACCCGTCAGATGGTGGTCATACAGCGACTGTGAAGAATGTCAAGACAGTCCCATTTGGATCCCCATTTCTAATCCACTTATTGACGATCTTCCTTGCTTCATCAATGCCCAAGTATGCCAGCCACTGAGTGACTACTCGCATGTGTTAGGGATGGTGGCATGCGAGGCTTCAGTATTGTCGCTGCAGAAAGAACTCACCCTCACACCAAAGCTGTTGGTGGTGTGCCTTTCCATGGAATTGTTTGGTTGATTCCAATTTACTAGAAACGCGAATATTCAGTTTGGTGTGCTTTGCGGCTGAAGTAGATTCGTCAAGCACGTCTCGTCTCTTTCCTGGACGTTAGTACCATGTAAGCTGCTTTGCATGAGCCACTTGGAAACTGTTTGGACTGCTCTAAAGCACTTCCTTACCTGTCGTGTCCATGCTAATACTGAAATGTAATACCGGAAAATACTGAGCAAGCGCCCACTCAAAATATAAAAATAATCACGAAAATTGGGGAATAAGCGCTTGTTAGGTCATTAATGTTACCTATATATCTACTGTGCATATTTTTTCAGATGTTTCAAAATTTTGGGATGGGCACTTAGTAGGGAATGTGCGGATGCTCGGTATTTTACGGTAAGTTCACTGAACCAAGTTTTACTAATGAACAAACACAATCAGTGGAAAGGTTGAATGGCTTTGTTTGTTTTCTCGAAGTATACACTGTTTCATACATAATACATGATGCTGGCAGGGCTACTTTCATTAGCAGACAACTTACTCTACACTCCGTTTTACGACGACTTTGCGAACTGTGGAGGCTACGGCTCTTGCGACCCAGTAAGAATGTCGGAGCGAGGCACATGGCAGCATGTCACAGGAGCGCTGGTGCATTTGGCGCGGAGTGTCTCCGCGCCAAATGCAAGGACCACCCGCCAGAACCGGCTGTCGTCTGCTGAGAAACCAAACAACTTCGGATGAACGTCCACTGCAGCAACATTACCGTCCGCTAGAGTAGCGAGCTCTATAGGAACACTTTTATGAGACAACCACACGCTCAATTTGTTCATAAATCTGTGGCGGGTGCTAATGCTAGGGCGATGTGTTGAGCGTTTTACATTTGTCGTCTACGTCTGATCCGTGAAGGTGTAGGAAGAAGGAATCCGTGTCGCAGTAAAGAGCCCTCGCTGAGGGTATCGCACGACGAAGTTGATTATAAAAGAAGTCGTACATTACTATTTTTGATATCTCAAGAATCAAGAACCCTGCGTAGAGTGGTTGCTTGAGTTTGATCACTTTCGGAGCGAACTGGAAAATTACGACCTGCGAGCTAAGTGCTCGAAACTGCGTCAGGTTCGGCTTCTGAAGCATTTTCAGTATGTCGTCCTTTTTAACGCACAGTTTAATGTGTCCATTTTTACGTGCATTCTCGATCGTCTTGCCATATATGCTGTTCATGAACAGTTTGGAAAGATTCTTCTGGAAGGAGTTGGTTGCTTGCTGTCTAAGCTGGTAGTTAAAATCAATAAACTCCCTCAAGAACGCTCGCTGAGATAATGTGAGGACTCGGTGAATTTTGGTGACCTCTAGTCCTAACTGGATGTACAGTTTCAAAATCCGGTAGTGCAAAACGTATTTCGTTTTGTCATGAAGTGTGAGCAGCAGCTTCTTAGTGGATTCCTCTTTGGGCATTTCAAACTTGTCAATGAGACTTTTTTGATAGTCGGACAACCAATCGTAGGGAACGCTTTGCTTCACCGGGGCCAAGGGAAAGTCAGAATGAGTATCGTGCAAGTCGTGAGGATATATGAGGTCTACCTCCAAAATGTAGCCCGTCGGAGCGTCATCTGGAACGTCATCAATGTTCAGGCAGGCAATCTCGTCTTTCATCATCCACTCAAAGTCCGACACTGGCAGGGCTTCTCTCATTGTCGTCGCATACAGACCGTTTACGTCCAAGTCCAAAATCTGAGACGGTTCGTGCTGCGGGTTAAATGTATCCGTTCCCGGAACATTTGCGACAGCATGGCGGATTGTGCATTGGGTAATCCCTCCGCGAATACCCTGTTCGATCATGAGATAGGTGTCAGGATCGTCAATTAGCTGCAGTCTTACTTTCGACTGTTTCAGCGCACACGACAAGCTTAGGGACGGTAACGATACGAAATGTAAAGCCTCAATTTCGTACGTCTCCAGCGTCCAGCGTCTAAAGTTTTGGAAAACATCGGCCAGTAGGAGGCAGTCCGTCTTTAGGTAAAGGTCGCTGTATTCTCCAAGGTTCTTCAAACAAAAGATATCCAAAACGACCTGTGCATGTTGGTAGTCCTCTTCACACACCCCGCTCCCGGTCAACTTGTTAAAAAAGGCCTCTCGTGGCGGAAGGCTTTGACCCTCGTAACTCTCAAAGCTTGTAATGAAATTATAACAAAACACTCCTTTGCGGGCAAGGAGGTCGACGTGCTCGGGAAAGGACTGCCGAAGGCAACAAAAATGCTCTGTGCCCTTAGAGTGGAGATTTTGCACGAGCGTCTCCAGGCTTGCATTAAGAAATGCGAGGCTGTCAATAAAGCGAAGGTTGCCTATCTCTAACAATTTAAAATTCTGGCACGAGCTTCCGAGTACGTTAATATCCTTGGACTCAAACAAATTAGGCTTGCCTAGAAAGAAACTGAGGTCGTAGGAATGGTTATGCGCTATGAGTGGAACGGTATGTTTGTTGATTGGATGGTTTAGGTTACACTGGGAGCAAAGCGCCCGCCTATACTCTCCCGTCATGTGGTCGTGGTCGCGAGTTTTCATTTTCTTGCTAAAGCTTTCGTTGCAAATACCACAGCGGGAAGAGTCCGCGTGGGAAGCCTCGTTTTCTTGAGTCATTTCAAGAGACACTTCACTCGACCTGATCAATCGGGGTATTTCCTTCGCTAGAAAGTTGAGAATCAAAATGAATCTTTCTACGCAGTCGGGTCCGCGATAGAGGTATTCCTCAACAATGGACGAATCTTTTGAGCGGATGACGAGAAGACAGAAAGAGCTGGGGACGTGATTCTCGTAAACATTGCCCGTCGACTGAGTCGGTTCCAGATTCGCTTCAAAGTCGTAAACGCAATAAAAGGGGAACTCTTCCATGACATGCGTGCTCCGACGAAAGTACAGTTCGTCACCCTTGTTTGGGAAGACGGTTTTGCCCGGCTTCTTGTCCCTGCACATTGAGAGATGGTCAGATAGGACTTCTTGCCTCTGAAACCCGGTTAGACACCTCATACAACGAAAGCGTAGGCTTTTGGCATTTGAAAAAAGCCTCGCAAAGTTTGTAATGCCCACAAAATGGTTCTCAACAAGGAGAAGATCGACATGCTGCTCCAACTCGTCATCAACTACTTTCAGGGGGTTGACAAAGTTTTCCTCGCTGTCATAATCAAACACGTTCACTGAGACACAATTTTTACGCTCAAAGGCCCCCACGTCCTGTGGAAAGGTTACTGGGAAGGTTTTTGGAAACAGGTACTTGCACATATGTTCACGATACGAGGATGCTCTTCCTCTGTAAGCCCCGTTTGCAGGATGCAAAACGGCGATCACCGCAAACACAAAGCACATATCCCGTTCAGATTCGTGGAGACACTCACTGACACTGACGAGGCATTGCTTTGAGGCAAGTTGCTTCGGCAGAGAAAAATGTCCGCAACCAACGGTTGGAGGAAGAAATCGTCCCAAACTAAGAGTACAAACGTTGATCCCGACAAGAAAGAATCCCGAGCCTTGTTCGTGATAATGCTCCAATCGGGCAGCTATTTCAGTGGAGACTCGCTGAATCGAACTACTGACATTACCGTCCACAAATGAGGTTTGGATATGACTATGAAAAAAGTGCACAGTCACATCAATGTCCTCGTCAGGAAGGAGACGTCCGAGCTCGACGGTGAGTGTCACAAAAAAACGCAGAGGCTCACCAAAATGTCTGAGTACGTTTGACATATGCTCTCCATGATGTCTAAAAAAGGTTGCCACATCGTACGCCTCTGTGTCTCTTTCGTGTAAGTGTAACTCGTACTGAGCCACATAATTACGAAGAGCGCACACTCTTTCGTAAAAGAGAATGCATGGCGAAGGAGTCACATTGTGAAACAAGGCAAAGTGAACTTGCAGCGAGTCTGCACTGGAATAATGCTGTCGGTCGTCAGGAGAGCACAGATGACAGGTAACCATGATGGGGTTGAGATGGCTAGACGATATTCGTTGATATCCGACAATTAGGTGACAAGGGGGCTAGATGAGCCGGGTCGTCTAGGTATCGGTGACCTTTTCAAAGATATCGAAAAAAAATCCTATTAGCGATTAGAACCCTAGGCTTTTAGACTGCTCACCTTGCTGTGCAAGAAGGGTGTGGTGGAGGACCGAGGTGATTTTCTCCCTCTCGATGACCAAATTCTGAAACAAAATGTCTTACTAGCAAGGAAAACGCGAGGCTTTTAGTTTGCTCACCTTGTAACGCGAAGATCAGGAGAAAAACGATGCGTGAGTCGGGTAGTTCAAGTGCGAAGCAGTTTATAGAATCCCAAAGCTGAAGTACGTCCAGGGAGTCATATGCCGTGCAATCGCAGTAAACGGCGAAGTCGGAATGTTTAACGCAGATTTTCCTCTAACCAAAGACTGTAGGATGCGCACGTCCGACGCCGACACTGACATTGAGCAACTGAAACGAGACAGCGGATGGAAAGAAGCAGAGACCAGTCAAACCGCTTTCAAGGTCGCTATTTCGAAAATAGACCGCGCGCCTCTCGCAACATTTTTTTTTTGCGTTGTGTTTTGTTTTTGAGAAGCGGCAGACACTTTTCAACCTTTCGTTGGGGGGTGGGGGGGGGGGGGGGGGGTCGCGTCGCAACAGTGCGGTTTATATCGACGCCCGAACGTATACCCAAACCACAATGTTTACCCAACGAAGGATATCCGATAAAAAGAAAAAGCGGATGACTCAGTCGACGCGCAATGTTTACGAGAATCACGTCCCCAGCCCTTTCTGTCTTCTCGTCATCCGCTCAAAAGATTCGTCCATTGTTGAGGAATACCTCTATCGCGGACCCGACTGCGTAGAAAGATTCATTTTGATTCTCAACTTTCTAGCGAAGGAAATACCCCGATTGATCAGGTCGAGTGAAGTGCCTCTTGAAATGACTCAAGAAAACGAGGCTTCCCACGCGGACTCTTCCCGCTGTGGCATTTGCAACGAAAGCTTTAGCAAGAAAATGAAAACTCGCGACCACGACCACATGACGGGAGAGTATAGGCGGGCGCTTTGCTTCCAGTGTAACCTAAACCATCGAATCAACAAACATACCGTTCCACTCATAGCGCATAACCATTCCTATGACCTCAGTTTCTTTCTAGACAAGCTTAATTTGTTCGAGTCCAAGGATATTAACGTAATCGGAAGCTCGTGCCAGAATTTTAAATTGTTAGAGATAGGCAACCTTCGCTTTATTGACAGCCTCGCATTTCTTAATGCAAGCCTGGAGACGCTCGTGCAAAATCTCCACTCTAAGGGCACAGAGCATTTTTGTTGCCTTCTGCAGTCGTTTCCCGAGCACGTCGACCTCCTTGCCCGCAAAGGAGTGTTTTGTTATAATTTCATTACAAGCTTTGAGAGTTACGAGGGTCAAAGCCTCCCGCCACGAGAGGCCTTTTTTAACAAGTTGACCGGGAGCGGGGTGTGTGAAGAGGACTACCAACATGCACAGGTCGTTTTCGATATCTTTGGTTTGAAGAACCTTGGAGAATACAGCGACCTTTACCTAAAGACGGACTGCCTCCTACTGGCCGATGTTTTCCAAAACTTTAGACGCTGGACGCTGGAGACGTACGAAATTGAGGCTTTACATTTCGTATCGTTACCGTCCCTAAACTTGTCGTGTGCGCTGAAACAGTCTAAAGTAAGACTGCAGCTAATTGACGATCCTGACACCTATCTCATGATAGAACAGGGTATTCGCGGAGGGATTACCCAATGCACAACCCGCCATGCTGTCGCAAATGTTCCGGTAACGGATACGTTTAACCCGCAGCACGAACCGTCTCAGATTTTGGACTTGGACGTAAACGGTCTGTATGCGACGACAATGAGAGAAGCCCTGCCTGTGTCGGACTTTGAGTGGATGACGAAAGACGAGATTGCCTGCCTGAACATTGATGACGTTCCAGATGACGCTCCGACGGGCTACATTTTGGAGGTAGACCTCATATATCCTCACGACTTGCACGATACTCATTCTGACTTTCCCTTGGCCCCGGTGAAGCAAAGCGTTCCCTACGATTGGTTGTCCGACTATCAAAAAAGTCTCATTGACAAGTTTGAAATGCCCAAAGAGGAATCCACTAAGAAGCTGCTGCTCACACTTCACGACAAAACGAAATACGTTTTGCACTACCGGATTTTGAAACTGTACATCCAGTTAGGACTAGAGGTCACCAAAATTCACTGAGTCCTCACATTCTCTCAGCGAGCGTTCTTGAGGGAGTTTATTAATTTTAACCACCAGATGAGACAGCAAGCAACCAACTCCTTCCAGAAGAATCTTTCCAAACTGTTCATGAACAGCATATATTGCAAGACGATCGAGAATGCACGTAAACATGGACACATTAAACTGTGCGTTAAAGAGGACGACATACTGAAAATGCTTCAGAAGCCGAACCTGACGCAGTTTCGAGCACTTAGCTCGCAGGTCGTAATTTTCCAGTTCGCTCCGAAAGTGATCAAACTCAAGCAACCACCCTACGCAGGGTTCTTGATTCTTGAGATATCAAAAATAGTAATGTACGACTTCTTTTATAATCAACTTCGTCGTGCGATACCCTCAGCGAGGGCTCTTTACTGCGACACGGATTCCTTCTTCCTACACCTTCACGGATCAGACGTAGACGACAAACTGCTCCAACTCTGAGACGCATGCTTGGATACATCTGGATATCCAAGGAGTCACAAGCTCTTTTCAACCGAAAACAAAATGAGGCTCGGTGTGTTAAAAATTGAATATCCCACTACTCACTTAGTGTCTTTTTGTTGCTTAAAACCAAAGCTATACAGCTTCAAAACAAGCAGCAACACGTGTTGCGTAAGAGCCAAGGGAGTAAAGAAATGCGAGTCTCGCAAGTTCACCTACGAGCTGTACAAGCACGCTCTAGAGACGAAAACTTTGCACAGAGTGACGCAGCATTTGATTGCTCAAAAACTTAACGAGAATAAAAGCGTCGCGGTCGAAAAGATTGCTCTGAATCCGTTCGATAACAAGCGATACATTTGCAGCGACGGGATTACGACGTTTCCTTTTGGCCACAAGAGCGTTTTAGGGAGCGAGCGACCTGCCTCCTCATCACACGCCTCGTAAATATTTTGGACTGTATCGCAATTGCTCGCGTTTCCCACCGGTGTGTCTTGAAACTTCTTGTGTACATTTTTGTATAATCCGCTAGTGTACGAAAGCAGGATCCTATTTCTCTTCTCATCTCACGCCCTGACCTTGTAAATATTTTTTTTTCCTCGGATGTGTCTTGATACTGCTTGTGTTGTACATTTTTGTGTAAAGTGTTTCCAGTGGTTTCTTTGTCGCGTAGAGTGATTTTAAAAGCCGTATCTGTATTTATAAGTGTGCGTGTTCTAAGACCGATTGATAATAAAAACAAACATGAAACATCATATCTGTCTCGTCTTTAGCGCGTATGGATGCGACCACGCTCCGGTCCATTTCCCTCAATGCTCCGTTCGGCAGACAGATTACGATAAAATTATCGAGAGATGATGTGAGCGCGATAGAGTTGACACCATCTACTAAGCTGCCGCTAACATTATCGAGAAAATGTCGTGTGATAATGGTAAAAGTTCACGCCAGCAAAAGGATTCAGGTGCGCGCCATCTACAAACAGATTCGGCAACTCACACGCCTTGCGCGCACGCGAAAATACGGACGGGCACGCCTTAGGAAGACGCGCAATTCAACTTTCCAGCAACAGATGGCGCAAGGTCAGACCCCACGACGCAAGTTGTCACTCATGCCCTAACAACAAAGACGCTTAGCAACAAAAGACGCGCCATCTATAAACCGAGGTGTCAACTGCGCAGCGATTCAAATATCAGGTGGTGTTGGTCACATGACCCACCGGGAAAACACGCGACAATGCATTTCTCGGCACTAATCTCACGGCGACATATCTGTGTTGTCATCGTGACAGTGCATTTTCCCGCCTGACAGATGACGCAATAATCCTGAACTCTTCCGTCATCCCTATAGCGCCCTCCGGTGAATGACTCAGCAATTCCGTTACAAAATCCAAGCGTTGCGACAGCTCTAACACGTGATCTGAATTGCGCGCTCGACGTACGAAATACTAGGACGAATGAAGTCGTCCAAGAAGCATTGTGCTCATAGCTCAGACGGTAGAGTGTTGGGCTTCAGATCAGAAGGTAGCAAGGTCGAGTCCCCGTCGGCCGCGAAGCCTTTTTTTATCGAATAAAAGGGGCATTTACCGCGCAGCGATTCAAGTTCAAAACACGTGACCGTCGTGTGACCGGAGCGCAGTGCCCTCCGTTGGATGCAGCACGAACCCTGTGTGACATCACGAGAGCGCCCTCTTTCGGATGCAGCACAAACCCTGTGCGACATCACGTGAGCGCCCTCTGTCGAACGAAGCTCGGTCCCTGTGTGACATCACGTGGTTGTTATCAGATGATGACCTCAGCTGTCAACACCTGATCACCCACATTTGAGGTTTGCGGTTTGAGGTCTGTGGTTTGCGGTTTGAGGTCTGAGGTAGGTGACCTCACGTACCGCCTACCTCGGGGGGAGGGACCCGGACGAGCTCCGATTGGACACTGACCAACGCCCATGCCCTGTCATTGGCCCCTGGGATGGGAGAGAGGGAAGAGGCCCCGCCCTGCGTCCCTGTGAATGGTTGATACCCGATTGAGCCGGAAGTAAAGAAGGGGGGCTGGCCCCGCCCCTTTGTTGATTTCCTGTTCAATCGGGTATCAACTAATACTACTTGATTCATATTAAGTGTCGTTAATAAGTAACATATGTCTTTGTCTTTCTTTTGTGTCGTGTTGCGGTCAGAAGAATTCAACGGCAACACTGCTAAAATAAGAAAAAAAAAAAAAGCCTAGAGCTATGTTTCGTAGCAGATGGCGCTGTTGCTGTGGCGATAACGAGGACTCGACCATGGAGTGTTGCCACGTGCCTGGCTCCGATGCTCTTATTAGGTCGCGGGGGCCGCAGCCTTCAGTTTGCCAAGTTAGCGTGAATTGGAGTATAGCGTCTCACCTGTACACGCTATAAAACGAATGAGATGCCAGGTGTAGCCACTCTCGCAGCGGTAGCCTATATATTATTGCTTGCTATGCTGTTTGAAAGAGTAAATAAAAAAATCAGTTTACAAAGCCGAATATAAGTTTTTGCACTCTTGCATGATACGAAAATAGAAGCATCATGCCTGAACACTAACATCTGTGTCTATATTATTCCTTGCTGAAATGAAAAATAAATGTACTGTGAACATGAACCAATACAATCTCAAACAGGTTTAAGAATGGGTATGAATCAATAAACAATTACCTCAATCTGCAAGCTCTAAATCAAGTATGCGTGTGCAGAAGTCACAGGTCTAAAAGGCTTCTTAAAAATGCACTAAAGCTGGTTTTGACTTCATAATTACATGACTCGAACATAAACTACTCACTTCACCAAGTCTAAGGATTCACAAATAATTTGTGAACATGTATTCTGCTTTTATCTTTATTCACTTATGACACTGATTGCGTATATAAAATATGCAACCAGTCTTGCACACCTCCCCATCACGACAAGGAAGAGGGAGATTCGTTGGCTTTTTTTTTCTCACCGGAAAGCAGAAATAAAAGGAACATGTTTCAATGTGCACATTACATTGAAGTGGTACTGTTACGTAAACAAATTTTGCATCTTCAAAGTTCATGAAGTAGGCAGATTACTTTCAAGTCATAAAAGGATAAAGTCAGAAACAACTTCAGCTCGCGTTCAATCAGATTTTCCCTTTAGATCCAGGGACGTTTCACCTTCATAAGGTCATCAGTACCAATTGGCATCCATTCAGGACTCCGTACTGATAGATGTACAAGCTTGACCTCGAGGTCGCAGTGCCCTTCTTTCATGTGCTTGCAGTGCGACCCCCTCGTGCACTTGGTCCCAGATGGTGAAGCTGGTGCTGGACAGGATGTCGTCCATTGTAAAAGAGTCGTCCCAGTAGTCAAACAATCCGATTACACCCTTGAGCAGCATATTTGTCCTCCCATGTCATTACCAACTGAAAATTAGTGAAAACCCATTTTTTTACGCGACAGAATGCATAAATGAACATGTCTATTTCATTCCCTTTGTACTGAATACCTGCCAGCATCCAAGGGATGCAAATCAAATAAATAACCTTGCATTTGTTAGCGTCAGCATTAGCGCGATGGACATCACCCCTTTTTGAGTATCCGCCATGTTGTGTTTATCGAGACCATCGAGGCGGTCGGATGGGCATCCGGCTCGCACCCAAGTTTACAAAGTTTGTACCTATGTACGTTTTAATAACTTTTCCTAAATAAACTCAGTTTTCTATTACACATTATTTGCTCTTTTGAGACTCCTTGAAATAAAACAAACTCAAACACTACCACAATTTTCAAGCTGGGAACTTCGAGGACACCTCTCCCTATGCTGAGATTACACGCTTGTCCCTTCTGTCCGCATACTCCTGGGTTTTTAGTCTTGGAAGTTAAAGCACTGGTTTTTGTCACTGCTTGGTTGCTGGTAGATGCTGGAGAAAGCTCGTACTGTTACTTTGAAACATCAAGTTTACAAATTGAGCACTAACCCGTATTGATGGTCGGATACAGAAGCTAGATTTGTCACGTCAAGGAGGTTGTCATAAAACAGTGGGAACGGGACTGATTATAGCGGCGGAGCGGGAGACCGAGGCGCATTCGAGAATATCGAAAAAGACGAGGTGTGTGAGTTTTGCGGAGAAAGCAGGACGATCGGCCAGAGATGTGAGAATGTGGTGTTGAGAGAACTTCAACTGAGCTGACTGCATGACTGTTATCTGAGCCACATTAACCAGAGAACACAGCAATACCAGCAGCGTGCCAAGGAATTGGGTTGTGTGTATGTTTATACAGCCTCGAACTTGATCTGCCTCAACGGGCGATTAGTCTCCCAGCTATAGATGAGCAACACACGATCCTGGGTTCTGCAGCGCGAGTTTTCACTTCACATTCTCCGAGCTGGCGCGCAAGCCCCCTCGGCCACCGATCCCCCGGTGCCAAGAAACAACATATAATAAGTTACAACGGTACAGTGGTCTGCAACAGGTAGCTTTTCAGTGCTTTGAGCAACCAGGTTGATATCACGTGACACTTTCCTGCCATATGTGGCTTGCAAAATAGAGATGCTTAAGTCATAAAGTAATAATTTGATTTTTTTTTACTAAAGATATCAGCATCTGTATTTGGCTTCCACGACTTCTGAAAGCTGCCTCTGAATGCATAGAGTGGTTTCTTTCATAATCCTACCTCCATGGAGAACTTCCCAGCTGGAAACGGGGCCGTGAAACGCAGACTCCCTGGAAGTCGCACAGGCGCCGATGGCATTACAGAGGGCCTGCAGCATGCCCTCCGAGCAGAGGGCCCTTTCAGTAGCCCGGCAGCCGGTGGATTCTGTTGGAATGATGGGGTTGGGGGAACTCAAGCACTTGCAAATTAACGGACCTAAGAAAACTAGTAGGCAGGTACGAAAATATGCTACTCGCCCCCGCAGCGTTCGCCTCACTGGCGCTTTATGGTGAAACATATCAGCGGCGAGTGACTGATGTAACACGCGTCAGAAGAACAGTGCGTCTTGAGTTTAATACCTTAGGACGGCGCTTTATCGCGCGCGTGAAGCATTGGCGTAGCCAGGTGTTTTTTGGGCCGGGGGGGAAGGGAGGGGGGGATTTGGGGTGCGAGGTACTGAACCCCCCCTCCCTGGCTACGCCACTGGCATGAAGTGACATCGGATGTCACTTAGACACGGCGCTTTCAATGCTAAAATAGGCTATCATCGAACACTGTGTCGTGACTGCGAAGTTTATGACCCACATACAGATATCCTACCACACTATCTGTTCGGACAAGTGGCATACAACCTGTCGCTGGGGTGGAAAGACTAAAAACAGACGACTGAGCACTCGGCTAGGTCGTACCACACCGATCGCCTAATCCGCTGCTTTTCCGTAACATTCCGTTTTACTTTGCTATACTCCTTTCACGTGCAACTGTTTGTGAATGATGCGAACTGTACAGAGACGACGTAACTCACCGCAGCGAGCACCATGGCGCGGTTCTCAGGGTGCAAGCGCTGCGGGAGATCGGCCTTCGAAAGCTCGGCAGCCCGTTCAGCTCGCTGAAGAGGGCTGTAGCTGCACTTCGATGCTTCACGTAGACACCGAGACACTTGCTAGCGAAAAGCGGTCTCCGCCAAGAAGTAGAAAGGCTCACTCGCGTCGCACATCACCGTGCTGACGTTGGGGGGGCTCACGTCAACATCCGATCGAGGTATTTCCGGTCTCTTTTTTCCGTATGCCGCGTCCTCGTTCAAGCACTAACAGTGGATTTCCGAGAGCCACAGAAAAGACCTTCCGCAATGGCCGCGGAGAAAAGACGACACCGCTTTGTTTACCCCCGAGCTCCCGCCAGCTCCCGCCCGGAGCCATCCTCCAATCAGAGCGCGGCGAGGTGACGTCACGCCACCGGCCTGCGCGAAAGAGCAGACGGCTTTCCCTCCGTATATATTTTAAGCATATATCTTAATCTGTCCCCTTCCCCTTACCCGAAGTCAGAGACGTCCCAACCAACACAACCCCCCCCCCCCCCCGAAAAAGGTTTACGCTTCTGCCCAGCCCCTTTGGCCTCTTGCTAGGCTTAGCGCTGCGTCCATCGTGGGGCGTCAAAACCTGAAACAGAGCTAAAATTTGGAGTGGTACCCCCGAAAAACTCAATACTGGGGTAACCACTTACTTAACTTCCTGTGTCGGGTATCGAAGAGGCGGGTGTTAGTGGTCATAAAATGTCGAAAAGGGGTATTTTTCGGAGCCCCAAGGCAGCTCTTGCTCTGCCGAGCGAGAGTGCGAGCAATCACTCTGCAGAATAGCGGTGCAAACACAGAAGAGGTGCACATGCACAGTGCGATCTCATGTGAATGGTGGACTGAATGTATACGTACGTTGGGAAAACATCGGTTGAAGACTTGAAACCGGGGCATGCCGTACTCAATGCATTTTCTAATGGGCGGCGTTGCCCTACGACAGTCGGCTTAAGAATCTCAAATGGCATTCCCTGGCTCATCGGAGAAGAGTCGCCAGGGTGGGCCTTACCTGCCGACTCCTCGACGACTCGCTCAAAGGGACGTACCTTGCGACCATCCCAAGGATTAACAAGAGATCGGTTCAGCCTGAACTTATTCGAGCGCGTACCAAACACCACAGTTCCTCGCCGATCTTAGCCGGCATCGAGGACTTCATCTCGGCCCCGCTCAGGATACGTTCGCCGCTTCCCCAGGACCGTACTGAATCTGTGTCGATGTGTCGCTTGTTTTCAAAGCACCTACAGCAGCAGGCGTCATAACAGTGGTGTAGTGTAGTGTGTGTAGTGTGTGTTTGTGTGTGTGTTCTTATAGGTATACGTGGGAGTCAACTTACACTCTACATTTCACCCTCATTTTTCTTTTAAAACATTTTGGGTTGCGGCCCTGTGTACAAATTTGGTATATGTGTGCGTGTGTGTTTTTTTTTTTGGTTTTTTTTAAATCCGGGGTGGCGGGCTGGCAGGCGCACTCGCGTACGGGTTTTAACCTTTCTGCACAGCCGTGCACGCCACCCAGGATCAGATTTTTGTATGCAAATAAATATTATTATTATGATTATTATTATTATTCGCTTGTGTGATGATCATTGGGGCTATCATCTTCCAGGCTGCGCGGTGAGTGCTGCGGTTCGCGTAGTGGTGTGCTCTCGCGGCGTGAAACAATTCGATATAAATGAACAATGTTGGCGTCTTTAGAAACGCTCAATGTGCGGGTAAGATGTCACAAGCACCTAGAGGACCCTCTAAGGTCCTCTTTAGTCGTGGGATGAAAACTGATGCTCATTACCTAACTAGCACATTTTCATTTCTACAGTACAGTTTCTGTTTGTGAAAGAAAACAGTACATTGGATGCAGACATGTACGTAACGCGGTACTAGTAACGAGTTACTTCTACCTAGTTACTTTTTTGTTAACGAGTAACGTATTTAGTTACTTTTTAAAAAGGAACAACTACCGACCTTAATTACTTTTAAGGACTAGTAGCGAGTAACGGTATTCGGTTGCATTTGAGGAGTAACCTGTACAACACCCTTTAAACAGCATGATCTTAGTTCTAACAGGAGTACGCGTCTATTAAGACAAGGGCAGAAGGGCAACTCGAAAAACAACTAAACAATATGCCAGTATAGCAACGTTTATTTCTGAACACGTGAGACAAAAAAGAGATGAAAATGTCCTTCACACGTGGAACACAGGCACAGAACCCACTCTGAACTTCGAGCTTTAGAACCAGAGAGAATAAAAAAGAGAGGGGAATATCGCAGTTTCACCAGCTACTCATGAAGCACGTACAACACTGCCGTTCCTTCAAGTGCGTCAGTAGAACAACCCTTCAGCGTCGCCGAAGAGCTATTGTCAATGAAGCGGGGAAACATAACTGACGAAAACCTGGAGAGGCAGCTACTCCTTAAATGCAACGACTACTGAAAAGAAAACAAACCATGAAACAAAAGCTGTTGTGAATTTGGTCGTCAAAGTAACGAGAAAGGTAACTCGTTAATTTCAGATGAAGTAACGTGTTCCTTTTGAGAATCGGTAATGAGTAACTTATTTAGTTACTTTTTGAGCAAGTAATGAGTCACGGTATTTAGTTACTTTTTGGGTGTAGCGTGTACAAGTCTGATTGGATGGAATGCCAAAAGACGGGATATCTTCTATTCGTCTTTTCCCCGTAAGTTTTTTTTTTCTAAACAGTGTAGTTATATTTTGGCGATCCTAATCCAATTTGACATTACTAAAGACCCGTTTTTAAACCGGCAGAAAATATTTGTTCTGAAGATCTGAAGTAATCGTAAAAGTAGCTGTTACTTTTTCAAGTAACGGACAATTGATTTTATTCTCAAGTAAGCGAAATCAGTACTTGTTAAGCAAGAGTTATTGCAATAGTCATCGATTACTTTTTTCGAGTAACGTGTGCAAGGCCGCTGTAACCCAGCATAACCTGCTGTAGATACACACAGAAAAAAGGGGGAGAAGTAACATGGTTTAACTAAAGCAAACATAGAAATAAGCCCAGAAGCGTGTGTAACCTAAAAAGTGAAATGGAAAAAGAAAGTTTTCCTTCGTAGCTTTGCAAGACTAAATCCAATCGAAAGGATGGACGCTACACTGAAGCGTCCGAGTGTACCTCTCTTTTTCATTTATTTTATTTTTTATTTTATTTTTGAGGTAAGGACACGAAATTTTCACTTTTGATACTGCATCGATTTTGTTATTTGCTAGATATTTCGATGCGTTTGTTTTCAAGCTTTGATACGCCCGACATCAACATTCTCTCCTGAGACAGGCGCCTCAAGGCAAGCTCGCTCAGAGATCGCTCCACCGCTGAGCACACACGGAGCGGGCTCTCGACACCGGAAGCTCCCCATTTTCGTTTTTCTGTTCAATCGCCTCGAGGATATTGCGTGAAGGAGGTCGGATAAGAGCCGTCGAATGCTCCGGAAGCATTGCAACTTTGGCAAACTGGATGCGCTTTGAAGAGTCTCGAAAGGAGCTCGGAGCGGACGCAAATACTTTATATTCTTTTGTCTTTCCGGGCGTCAACATTTTTTTGCCGTCCTTTGTACGCTTATGTTTTCCTAAAGGGGTTATTCTATAATTCTTATATTTGTGTTTTATTTATAGTCATTTTATTATTTCTGAGTCTAAACACGCTATAAACGCGCGCCAGATCAGAGCCGCCATAGCCGACCTTCTCTTGTCTTACCGAGGTTCCGAGCCACTGAAGCGGGCGTTGACGAGCCTCCACGAAGGCCAATGCTGGAGAGTAAGACACGAATTTAAAATGGGAATAACCTGGCCTTGCTATGGAAATGACAAAGTGAAGAAAACGGGATAAAAGGAAAATAAAACTGAAGGTCGGTTATGGCGGCGCCCATGCACAACTGCTGAAAGGCGTCTTTCTTTTTTTGTTTCCTTTTTGTTTTGTGTAGTTCGTAATTGGCCGTGTCGACTAGTCGAGTGAAATGTTTGTTGTGCATTGTTTAGCTAGATCTTATATTGTTCTTGTTTCACACTTCAGCTGGGAATGCAAGTTTATTGTCGACGTTTAACATAAAGCAGTTTCGAAATTGAGTGCTAAAAAGAACATAGTTCTAAAACAAAGTACTGGCTTTGCCAGTGTTCGTGCTCCTTGTGCAGCCTTCGTATTCGATTCCTAGCCAAAAAAGAAAACACAATTAAACATTACTACATGAAAATAGCACTACTGGTTACATACGGGATTCGGACAAAATGGCCCCAAACAAAACGGTCCGAGACAAAATTGTCACAAGCGCAAAGCCGGACAAAATGGTCCATGCAAATTTTGTTCCATATTCGGTTGTTCCTCGGGAGATTGTCGATTGTTTGCACTTGCTGCAAATTTGACATAGAAAAACAAATACTTTGCTGAGTACTTGTTATCAAAAGCTAACCCTTTAAAAGTTAATGTATTCAATTTAAGAGAGATTGCACTGCAGTAGCTGACCCAAGAAGGGAAAAAGTATTTTGTACAAATAATATTCAAGTCTGTATATGAAATAATGTATTATATTTGACATAGTCAGTACGATAGGAAAAACGTTGTTTCATAATACGCCTCAAAAAAGAAACATATTTCACGTTCGTGTCTATAGAGTGTAAGTTCAGTCTGCCTTTCAGAAGAGGCGACACTGGGTTATGCTGCAAATGAGAAATTTTGCCAGCGCAGTACCACTGCTACAGCTTAAAGGGACCATGAAATAACCTTTTTACTTCTGCCAGATAAGATTTACATCAAATCTTCAATGTTCACTGAATGCCAAACAGGCATCCGTTTTCGTATCGGTTTATTAACTTCTACACACAAAAAAAAACAATTATAAAATATCGACTTTTCTTTCTTTCCAGCTGACCGCAAAACAAGCTGTGGCGTAATTTTGACGGTCGTGACGTACTTTGGTGCGGGAACCGGAAGTTCTCTCTGCAGTATGAGAATGGCGGCGGCGAGTTGGGGGTGTGCCGGTAGGTTTTACTGCGCTGATGGCGCTGATGCCACCGGCGTATTTTCTGAATCGACGCCTATCATCGCCGCGATAGCCACGGACACATCGCAGCTGAGCGAAATCCAATTAGAAATGTTGCGGGTGTGGGTGACGCGGGCCCGTTGCGACGCTGGTCGAAGCGGGGAAGTCTGTGTGTGCTGGGATGCCCCGTGCGATGCTCCTCGGCACCACACTCATCCACGAGCACTCACACTTGGGGGCCTGCAGAGCCGCTCCGAGCTCTTCCCGCGTTCCGTCTTCCTCCGCACCCGCTGTCGCTCCCAACTTTCGCGTCGCGTCCACCCACCGGTACAGTCTCGGCACACACTGACTTGACACGGCTCGAAACCAAGCCGAGGTCCTCACTTTCCCAATTCTTTCCTTTACAAGACAACAGCAACCACAACAAAAAAAAAAAAAAGAAGAAACCGCCCGAGTTGGGGACAAAGCATTCCGCCGCATCCTCCTCGAGAGGGGGCCTCTCCCGCGGTTCCTAATTAGCGGGGGCCGCGAAACAGCACAAGCCAATGGCCCCACCTCTCCCGCTCAACCCGCGGGGCAAGGGGCGACCGACAACCGGAGCCTCACGAAAACTCCAAAATAAAGAAAAATAGTAGAATTCTGTGACAACGGGGTTCATCGGGTGGGAAATGTATTCCACACTAGGAAATGTACGTTTGTGTGCGCTGCGCCAATTATTACCTTTGTAATGCCGCTCTAGAGAACGTTACAGCGTCAACATTCAACACTGGTGAAATGAACTCGGCATTTCTGTGGGACCCACTAACAGGTCTGTGTCTTTAAGGAGACCAGTAATACCTTGAACTTGAGCACACGCATGGAATGCGCCAAACAAGAAATCCGGGCGATGTTCGAGAACACAAATGCTAAGAAAGCACCACTATAGTCGAAGTAAACAAACGCGATGGCACAAGCGTTTCTGCTGTCTTGAGGGTGCCGCCAAAACATCGCCGCATGAGTAGATGGATCTTCCCTTCTAGTCCGTGCTGGGTTATCATCGTGGCACACAACGATAATTCAGTCAAGGATAGCGCTCTACGCGGAACGATGAGCCTCCACCACGCCGACTACGTCAACGATCACCACCGACGTTATGTTTTTCAGCACATAACAGGAACCGCGAAACAGCGCAGTTGCAGTCTGATCTATCTCTTGCTTCGTTTACCACACGATAGATGGTGCTTGGCTCCGAGTATTATTAGAGTAACTGTATAGGCTCTGCTTGCAGAGCCAGAGTATCGCGTTCCTTTTCCTTTCGCCGCCATCTCCGTATTGGCGGAGGAGTGGTCACGTGGGCAGAACTGGAGCCGACCTTCGTGCGGGAAAGCGGCCTTCCAGAGCGCAGAGTTTCGGGGAAACATATTTTCCGCTTTGCGTTCGAAAAATATAGATCCTAGACTAAAATCAAACGAGCCGAAATCTTCCTAAGTCATTGAACATGATGTGCGTCAACTGGGTAAAGTACAATCCTGTTTTTTATAACGCGAGCGATGTTTTAGGACATCCGTTTCCAAGGTGTGTGAAGCAGACGACACGGGCGACGATCGGGTTGCTCGCGTCTGCGGCTCTCGCGGAGTGATACGCGATACGCGACCGGCAGACCGGCACATCCGACCATTTCGGCGAGTCGGCGAGCCCTCGTTCGAAAGCGAGGGGATGGCGTTTTCGTCAGCCGCTACGTCATTTACCGCAATGAAATTTGCATGCGCGTAGAAAGAGCCCCATGAAAATGACAGGCTGCTGTGTTACGAAGTGCACAAATCGAGCGGACAGCGGCAAGAGCTTGTACCGGATTCCGACGGCGAGACACAATTTCCAGGAGCTCTATTCGGGCGTCTCGAATTCGCGAAATGGCGAAAACATTGGATAAAAAAGAAAAAAAAAAAAGTTGTGCACTATTTTAGCATGAAAGTGCGGGTGCTCGACTTTCCTCAGATTCGTATATAATTGGGACGCACGAAGTTAAAGCACTGCTCAGTCTACATACCAAAAACTGTCTGCTAAAAAAAGAAAAAGTCACAGGTTGAGCAGCGGCACCCGCTCTTCGATTAAACACAAGTGGAAAATAAGCAGGCCTGCGTTCTTTTGCGTCTTGCGATCGCTCGAGGGGAAACGTCCTCCAAAAGTTGGGCAGACAGCGGGCTCACGATGCTATATGCGTCCCGGCAACCGCGACCTGGCGACTTCACTTCACACGCGACCCGCGGGACCCGCGGGTGCGATTCTTGCGATCGAGAGGGAAACAGGAAACGACTGGAGAACGATTACGGCGTATGCGCGGCTCGTCGCCGCACGCCGCACTATTTTCCTTACGCAGCGCGCTGCAGCACGCCACAGCACGCCGCCTCGCGTCTGCGATCAAATTCGGCAATTTTCGTCACATCTCTAATTATGCTACAAAATGTGGATCTGAATATTATTTAACAAAACTTTTAGGAACAATTCGCCGGCTATTTATTGTTTATGATCGCGGTGCTGGTGAGGTTGGCTCTTACCCAATAGGCGACGTGGATTTGGCTGACGTGCTGCGGATCCGCGGATGCATCGCTGTGAAAAGGCAGAGAGCTTTCGAAGGAAAGAAGGTTCAAAAGAGTGCGGTTTTCTTTTAAAAGTTGTATAGCGAAGAATTTCTTTAGCTCCCTATTTTGTGTTTTTGTGTTTCTTTTCACGCCTATTACGACGTGCGGTGTATGAAATTCGATTTCAAAATCGTTTCATGGTCCCTTTAAGGTACGAAACGTGGATCATGCAGTAGCGATACAGGACCGCATGCGCACCATCAGAAATATGCAATATGTGCAGGATAGTGTATAAATCGTCATGTGCATGTGTTTTCTTGCAGCACAATTGCGTTAATTCTAAATTATAAAAAAATATTGTCGGATTTCCCTAATTGTTCTTGCCGCACCTATAGTACGTTCTACTAAAGTGACAGTGCAGCCGACGCTACGAGCTCATACACCACAAATCAGGCCGTGCTGAAAACAAAACGTACTAATTTCGTTCGTCGACCTTTTGTGCATGTCAGTACCAGATAGTCCATTGCATCGCAGGGTATATCGTCACCTTGCGCCTTTAGTGTGTGCGTGTGTGTCTGTGTGGTGACTTCCAAGCTCCATCTTTGTACAGTGCTTGGACTTACGTGAATAGAAGCCATAGAACCGAGTGAGTGATGACAGAACTCAAGTTAACTTTTGGGCGTCTTTGCATATTTCTTTAAATGTATCACGAAAACCTTATATGCATTAAACTTTACATTATACGTGTGTTGAAAAAAAATTGAGAGTAGCAGTTTACTTAAACTTCAAAGTGCGCCCAAAGTGTGAACAAATCACTCGGGACAATTTTGTCTAGGTTTGCGCTTGGGACCACTCTGTCCGGAACCATTTTGACGGGAACCAATTTGTCCTACACCCGCTACATAGATGTTGCCCCATTGATGTCGACGCCCACTTGCATGTGTGTACAAGTTGCAGGAATATAATGGCGGCGAGTAGCAGAAAAACAAACTATGTTGAAACGCGGCTTTCTTAGCGTAAAATGTTGCTTTTCGCGTGGTTGTTGTCACCATATAAAACAGTTCACTCCCTCTAAATTAAAAAAAAAAAACGTAGCGGTTTGCCACCCAGCTGACGTTTACGAATTTACGAGAAGAATGCGTGCTTGCTTTTTTTCTGCCCTCAGCCTACAAACTCTGCTCAGCGTTTTGGGGAATAATCATCAGAGCTGTGCTTTCTGGCGAGGTGCCCGTATTCATGGCGAGGAAAAGGTTTTTATTCATTTTAGATTACGGTCCGAGAAAACAAGCATAAAATCCGATCTTCCGTGTTACATCTCCAACTTCAAGCTCTACTCTAAAATCAACCGAGATAAATCTGTGCTCAGAAGCTGCTGATAGAGTTATGCTCTATCAGCAGCAGAGACCTTTATGAACCGGCCAAACCATAAAGCTTTTGAAAGACTCTTTTCAAATAAGGACAAAGTAGGAGGGCATGATTTCCGCCCTACCCTTTCCCCAATCTTCAAAACTCTAAAAGAAACACGCCGAAGACACCAAAGACTGCTTATATGTAGAAATGCGAAAGCATTCCTACACGCAGCGCATTTCTACAAGCAACGCGCCACATCTTGCTTTTGCACACAGCGCTCCGGTGATGACATCACGCTCCACCACTGCGCAGTCGCGGCGCCCCCGCCGGCCCCACAGCTTCTGTGACGAAGCATCTTCGTTGCTGTGCTTTTCTTTGTTTTATTTCTAAGCCGCGTCCGCTTTGACCTTGAGCGCCCCTACCGGCGTCACGGCTTCCGTGACGAAGCGTCTGCATTGTTGTGCTTTTCTTTATGATTTATTTCTGAGGCGAGTCCGCTTTGACCTGGAACGGCGCCTGCTTGATGACGTATATTTATGACTTTCTTTCGGGCACAACGCCGAAGCCGCCTTTTCGAGTAACGCAATATATTAAGCATTCTCCTTAAAAGCGACTGTATCCTTAAATAGGTTATCGAGACGTGAAAAAAAAAGGCTTTGAATTTACGGTTTATGTGTGCATGTCAATGCTTTTCAAAAGAAACATATTTTCTTCACGCGAGAATGGCGTTTTTGAAACGTTTGCAAAACAAAAACGAGCTCCGAGATTTCGGGTTTTGTATTTTGCTATTTCTGCATTTATTCGCACTTTGTGGTACGGTGCCGAAAATAGGCCAAGCCAATCGCAAACCAAACCTGTTTAAAATTTAATAAAAAAAAAAAAAAACGAAAAGATTAAAGAGATTTTAGCACTTTTTATGAGTGCTGGATGCGGAAGCATGAATGCCGTTCTTCAGCTACCTTAGTTCTTCTGCGGTGTACTGGCGTGGACGGCCACGTTTCGCTACTGCCGAAGTTGCGGCCGCCGACGATAGAGATGCCTCAGGCACCGCAATGTTCCTCGGCGCCGAGAGGAACAGTAGCGGCCGCAACCCCCCAACCCTTCCGGCTAAAGTCCCTCTATCCTGAAAAAAGTGGCGCAATTCATTGTTGTGGAAATGCTCGAGACAAACGTAGAAGTTTTTGGGGTAGTTGGTATTTCATGATTAAAAATTAAAAAAAAAGGTTTCTGGATCTGGGCCTTCAACTTGGTCACTGCCACGTGTGCTGGATATATGAACCGGGGGCTAAGAAACCTTGTAAATTTATCAGCTTGAACTTTAGAATTAAACTAGAACACGAAGAAAGAAAGGACAGGATAGGACACACAGCTGACTATCAACGATGTTTTAGTGAAAACTTCTTCCTTGCCTGTACTTCTTCCTTGCGTGTTTGCTCCTTCATTTAGAGTACCAAGTAGTACAAGTGTATAAGTTTACACCTATACACATATATTGTATAAGTGTAAATATCGGTAGTTATCTTTATTAGTGGAATAGGGTAATTTATATAATGGGTTTATTGTGCTCTACTTGGGACTCCAAATGAAGGAGCAAACGCGCAAGGAAGAAGTTTACGCTTCGTTGGTAGTCAGTTGTGTGTCCTATCCTGTCCTTTCTTTCTTCATGTTCTAGTTTAATTCGAAAGTCCAAGCTGATATATTTACAAGTAAGTACCAACAAGCTCAACTCTTAACCCCTAGCTAAGAAACCCATTTTGCCTTTTTACAGCGGAGCTGTTAAGGGTTTGTTTCCCCAAATCATGTCCGCGGGAAACAAATGTCGACACAAAACTCCACACATCTACCTCCATTTATAAACGACAACGGCAACCAGACAACCGGCTTGCCGGTTGTCTGGTTGCCGCAGTCGCTTATAGATGGAGGCAACTTTTCCAGCCTTTCCACACTGGCTTGACGATTTGCGGCCACCTGGAAAGGCTGAAAGTTTTCCTCAGTGCATACGAAACTTGTACAAAAGGAAACTACTAACCTCTGTCTTAGAAATACTCCCTTCAAGTCCTCCCCCCCCCCCCCCCCCCTGGGTAAAAAAGAACTTCGACACACAAGCTTTAAGGCTTAGAGAAGCGGGGTATCCATCGTACCTGTCGACGACAGTTGGAGAGAGCCTACGTAAGAAATGATGTGAGGAAACAACCCAGCGGGCTGATAGGGTTAACAAAAAATTAACGATTTTACCTTACCTGCATAAAATATGACATAGCCTAAAGGTATCTAGATGGTCAAAAAGTTGGTGTAAATGGTTTTTTTTTTTTTTTTTTTTTTAGTTGTGGAAAAGCTGTCGCGGCTTTGCAGAAAGGCGAACTCCAAATCTAAAGAAAGGCAGGGCTGCACCAAAAAACATTATGACCGATTTCTGAACTGTGTGGAGCAAGCATACTCACTCCACAAAGTTCAGAAATTGGTCATTCCTCTGTCGCGTGGTAGGAGATACGTCGGGCAAACGGAGCCTGCCTCAGTGATCGCTTGCGAGAGCATAAGCGCGGCGTTTATAGGGTTGTATCAGGTCATCTTGGCCTGCCTTACCGATATTGTTGTTGCACTCTCGTCTTCGACAAGTGCGAGGTGATAAGAAAGGACAAAGATAAACTCACTTGAAAAATTATTGAAGCGTGGGAAATGGAAGACTGGGGAAAACTGTGTCAGCGCTCCATCATCATCTCTGCCCGATAAAGAATGTGGCTTTTAGACGCACAGTAACAGCGCATGACGGTGGCTTAAGGAGCACGTGATATTGGTCGCATTATTAAACCAACACCGTCAAGTTTATCGTCCGACATCACTCTAATTTCAATAAATAAATAAAAAAAACGTAATCTAAAAAAAGACGTTTTAGTGAAGGTTTCAACCAGAGATGGCAAATTACTTTCAAAGAGTAACTAAATTACATTACCAATTATTTTTCTGAAAACTGCAAACATGTAATTAAATTACACTTTAAATTACCGCAGACTAAAGGTAATGACATTAAATTACAATTACTTTCCAAAAGTAATGAAATTACTTAGAAATTACTTTCACATTACTTTTGAACACCTTGAGGCAGTATTTCCCGCACATTTTATTTGCCGTATACACCAACACAGTGTTTAAAAAACAAGCCTTCGTTTGCCCACACAGCGCGTGTGCAGGAACCAGATCCGGGAGAAGTGAGGCTCTGCGCATGCGCAGTGCCGACAGCAGCGTCAACGCAGTAATGTCACGTCAAAGAGCTGAGTTGGTCTATATGTACCAAAGTTCAGACCTGCCTGTTTACTCCGCGACAACTTTATGCGCGTCAAAGTGAACCATACTGAACAGTGGTTTTCCTGGCGTACACGACATAAGTATTAAAAATGGTGAATTGCTTCTTTAGGTGTGATTCAGAAAGACAGTCGACTCACCGGTTTCAGTGTTCATTCAACGGTGAAGATTCTTACTAAAAGGCTAATATGTTTCCGTCTTCATGATTTAGAAGTTGTAGTCCGTGTCAGTTTGTAAAGTCGGGCAATGTCAGCTCGTTCTTACAAGGAGTCGTCACGTGAAACGGTCCCTTCCGCCTCGGACGCAATCTAATTCTACTCCCCCGAGAACACTATATTCGGCGATAACGTTTCTTGGCAATGCAGGGAAGACGAGGGGAGCCCGCGCACAGCTTTACTTTAGTCATCAAAATTAGAGAGGGAACGCCTGCCTGTACGCTCCAGTGCATTGCCAAGAAAAGTTGTCGCCGAGTATAGTTGACCAATTCTCGGTCATTCCTTTCAAGGAGCATTCTTCCGAAACACCCGAAGAGTCCAAGTTTTTGCGCATTGTCACACAAAGGGACCGGGCACTAACTAAGCAGAAGCGTCACCAGTTGGGAATGGCGCGAGCCTCCTAAATTGTGTACTTTCCCAACAAACGGGGGCGATATCTGTCTTGCAGGCTTATTTCCGAATAAGCTTCCCAGGGAAGGCAGCGAGGCATACCGCGAGTGGCCCTGCTTTGCTCGAGGACGCACGAAACGTTCTGGGGCTTTGACAAGGCATTTGGAATTAACTATTTATTCCGGGTGTATGTTGTTCACAGCGTCGAAGCTTACGGTTTGACCTTGCTGACGAAGTACAAGGCTGAGGATACTTTGTCCTGTCCTTTCAGGTTTAAATTATGGTTAACTCCTGGTGATGTTCCCGTCGCCTTGTAGCTTATGAGCCGTTCATGCCTAAGCTGATGGATTGTCAGCTTAGGGATGAATGGTGGAAGCTACGTGTTTTGTAGGAGCAGTCCCCACATCTATCGTTCGCCACGTAAACAACGCTCTCGTTCATACCCACGCACCGAGAAAGCGACAGGGGATTAAGGAAGGTGTTTGATTAGTTCTGGTTAGCTTGCAGCTCCCACCGCATTGTCAGCTTAGAGATTAACGAATGATAGTATCGTCGTGATGACGTTGACGCCGTGAATCGGTCGTGCCTGGAGTTCGTAAGCCATTGTCTTCCGCAATGTCTTCACGTAAGCTTTTCTTCTTCGGCTTCCAGCCGTCCTTTGTGCGCCTTCCCAGCTCTTCGTACAAGGCTTTGCGCTGAAGTAGCCGTCGATTATTTTCTCTGATGTTCTTTCACAACATTTCAGCGTGAAAAAGAAATTTTTGTCTTCTTTCTTAAAGCTTGCAAACGAATTTTCTAATTTAGGACAAAAGTAATTTGAAAAGTAATGAGTAATTTTCTCGAAATTACTGCCTGAAAGTAATATATACATTACTAAATTACTAGCCTATTGTCGGTGACAGGTCAAGAACGAAGTGAAAGCTCCTCCCACCTCTTTCCACTTCAGCGGAGCGAACGGTGGAGAGGAGGTTACCTCCTCTCCAGCGTTCGCTCTACTAAATTGGAGAGAGGTGGGAGGAGCTTCCACTTTGTTCTTGACCTGTCACCGACTATAGAGAAGTAATTCATTACAGTACTCATTACTCCAAAAAGTACTTTAATTACCGTAATTCCATTAGAGTAATGTCATTACTGCCATCTCTGGTTTCAACCATCGTGCGACGCTTTTGGTCGAGAAATTCCCGGAAGAGGAATTTATTAGACTTTTTTCCCGAGCGTCAGATTTGAGTCGCAACATCTGCTTTTTTGTTACCTCCCTCAGATGCCCTGCCGCTAAAATGGGTAATAACGAATTAACCCCAGGAGAACTTTTTGGATATGAAGTTGCTATGTTTAGAACTCAATAAATTGTCTCGAGACCACAAGAATGAAGTGAAGCGAACAAAATGAGATAAAGAGAAAGTGAACATCAGTCATGGCTTGCACATCTGCTTAAAAACGTCTTTATGTTAAGGACAAAATAGGCGCCAGACTTGAAATTTTCCTGAACACGTAGTTCTTACATTTTGGTCACATTTCAACTGATGATATAATCGTCCATGAACTTTCCAAACGAATCTGCTATTATTTTTTGTTGTCTTTAGTCAAAAAAAAAAAAAAACGTTTAGTAAACTCAGAAGCTCAAATGTGTATACACGAGAGTAATCTTTTTTACACAAGCATTTTCTTTCAAGCGGTAAAACATATAAAAAATATCTTTTTATGTCTAAGGAAGTATATTTCTATGCAGTTAAAACTTTTTCTGAGAAGCACTAAATGCAAAACTTGAAAAAAGGACCACGATGTACTAACGAGCATATATTTAAGTTGGTCTGCCAGAAGTTCAGATACCTTGTGTTCAAAACTAACGGCGGTGCATTTGTACTAGGGAACACTTTTTGCCTAGTTTTGACAGTTATATTCATTTTCACACGAGCCTTACAACAAACACTCCGCATCAATCTTAATGACGTTTGGCGCGGTTTCAGGCTATACACATTAATATATGTTACAACTTTTCGGCGCAAACTAGAGCAGTTTTGGAAATTGATCGTGAATTCACTTCATGAAACGTATTTCGCAAAAAATGTAGCTATCAATATAAGCTTAAAATAAAAAAGGCCGGCCCCGATATGCAAAGCAAGCACTCTTTATCTTCATCTCTTAAATATTGAAACCCGTTCGGTCCAACATTAAACTCTGCCCAGTTGTACTACCAAACCATATACGGCCAAAAACGTCACTTTTCACTCGTTTCCAGTGAGCAGAATTTCTTTTGATATCAAGACGAAGACTATTTTCTAGTTAATACATTCGCGTGTATTAAATATTTTAGGAGACAATTAGGCGAGAGAATTGCGATGGAAACACCTGCTTATAGAGTCATTTTGTTATGGCCGCCGTGGGGCCCCAGCCTTAAAGGAGCTGTGCAACGATATTCAATTGGAATGTTTTTCACTTTACACGAGCTTACTGGCACTAGTGGGACTCAAGGATACTCGCATGCAATGCCACTGGCCAAGAAACTCCTTTGTTGCGGTGTAATTTCAAGGACAAAAGCGATCATTTTCATTCAATCTCTCCCTTGCAAAATTCGATGACGTAACGCGGAGATCGCAGTACACCCGTATGACGATATTTGAATGCGGTTCATAGATTGGACCCGAGCATTGCGTGGGCACTCGATTTAAGCTCGTGATAATTGATAGCTCAAGAAGCATTCGAGTAGTGGCCCGTGTCCAATCGCTGCAACGACGACAATAGCCGAGCCATAACAATGTCTGGAACTCAGCGCGTGTCCTGTGCTTTGCCAACCCCAGCGCGTGGCTATGATCAACATTGGCGGCATATAATCGGCTCCAGATCACGTGGCCGCTTGTTCTGGCTGCGAGTTGAGGGCGTGATCGCTGCTCGTTGTTTTTTAATTTTTTTTCTGGGACTTCTAATGCGTCGGGGGAAAAACGAAGGCGTGTTTCATAGGTCATTAACGTCAGGGATCCGTTCTAAGCGGTATTTGCGCAAAGTAAAAAAATTGTTGCATAGCCCCTTTAAAGAGAAAGTGCAGGAAAAAAAAGCTTTTTTTAAAGAAATAATTAAGACACGCACATTTTAATATAACTTTTCCACGAAAAAAGATTTTTTCCCGGAATATAAAAGCCGTTAGACGCAATTTATGTGTAGGTCAAAGCCAGCTCAAGCCCCGCCCCCAAATCCGTTTCCCCGCCCATTACGACTAGACTGGCTTGGCTAATCGACCGAACAGGCTAACAAGCGTAGTGTCTTCCTTTCAAGTCATCCGGGGCGTCAAGTCTAGAAGTCTAACACCGCTTGCTAGTCGTGCGTGCCGACGAACGGTAGCCTGCGACATCGTCTGCTATTTCACAGCCGTCTATAGTCGTCTGCGATGCCTTGAGACGCGGACACGAAAGCTGCGCGCCTGCGCCTGTTTTCGCCTGCGTCCGTATGCTATTCATCCGATTTCTAAAAACTTCTGCAACGCTCAGAAGACACCACCATGGAAGCGGTATTCTAGCGTGTCATCATGCACGAGCCACGGTCTAATACGAGTGTCTGTCATCGTCAATCGAAGTGCATAAAAGGCGACCGAGAAAACGAAAAAAAGAACAAAATAAATATGCAGTCTTCCTAGCTTTAGTGATCTCGTTAGTTTTTTCACGTGGCATCCGTGAGCAAGGTGGGCGAGCGTCATGACGCACAATGAAAACGCGACGTAGAAATATTCACTTAGGGAATTTAAAAACGTAACAGCGCTTCAAGACACGGACGAGAGTAGGCACGAGACAACACGATGCTCTAACTTTAGTTTCAGTACCAACTCGCCCAAGAATCCGCATTACTCACTTTGGGAGGCGGGGTGCACTGTAAAACATAAACGCTTGCCTCTCAAGGTGCAATGACGTCAACATACCTAGAAAAGAATGATGCGAGACCTGTACGCCCTGAGCGCGTACTTGCTGAAGTTGTTTGTTGCAAACTACGTCACTTGAGGAGATCTTTCTCTAAACAACTCTGTGAACTGAAAAACCACTCGCACTCATAAAAACTGAGGAGCTCATCGAGCTCGCTCGTTCAACACTTCGCATACTCTGGCACTCATGTTTGTTAACGTTCCGAACCAAAGCGGGAGAAGCAATCTCAAAATACATTTGAAAGCAATAATAACTCGATCTTGATTACCTGATTCGGAAACATTAAGAAATAGTCAATTGAAATACTGCTACGGCACGTAGACTCAAATTAACAACCAACCTTTCACTCGTCAATCATCTCTCCAGCCAATGAAGGAGGTAATTACTTGTAAGCACAGGGCGGTGGTTAGCGAGCTGCGACCTGCACCTTCTGCACCTAAATTACGTTTAACGGCGTACATAATGCGCGAACTTTTTTTTTATTTTTCGTGAAAAAAACAAAATACGTGTTTCATTATTGCCCCTCAAAAAAACGTATTTTTCCTTGCAGTGTCCCTTCAAGGCAAATGAATTACTTTATAAAGTGAAATCATTTGAGTGATGCCGCGACGTTTAATTCGCGTTACACGTCATGTTTTAATAACTTTCATTCCACGCGTGACGTCCGGTTTCACGTCAGCATTGTGTGTTTGTTTTTAAATTCCCGCTTGAGGTCATGTGGCTGTGCTGTTATGAGTCTTTTGACCAATCATGGATTTTCCCTTCCCACCGACGCCGACGCCGGCTTTTCTACAACACGAGGTCCTTAAAGGGGCCCTGCAATCATATTTAAGCGTCTGCCTTTTTTGCGGTTTCCACGTCTCTTGGGGTTCGGGAAAGCCAGCGGCCATGGAGAGAGTAACTAAATATCAGTGCGTCATATTTTAACCGGACGATGCGGAAACCTCCTGCGCCTACGAGGGCGACCCACGTTGCCGAAAGCGCGCGAAATGTGACGTCTTTGGTCCTAGACTTACTACTGGTCAGAGCCGCTAAAAGCTTTTTTTTTTAGTCGAGATACAAAATATAAGTATCGCGAACCGTTTCAATGGACCTTTTGTAGAAATACGCGGTGCGCATGCGCGGAGTATTTCATGCGCCTGGGTTCGAGAGTATCTAGTTCCAAACAATCCGCCATCTTGCATTTCTCGCCTTTGAGCGGTTTCGTTGTGTTGACCTCGGGGCGGAAGATTACGCACGATGGGGACAAAGGTGAGCTTGGGGTAGCCGTATCTAGGTCACATCGCCTCAATGGGTGAACAGGATGTAGCTGACGTTTTGGGTGTGGAACGGGTGGGAGAGGCCTTGGGCGCGCGTTGTTTTCCAGTCACCTAGTCTCGAACCGATTCGCGTGTCTAGGTGGCAACACATATTCGCCAAGAGGTCCATTACGAATGAAACTAGTTTTTGTTCAGTATTTTAGATCAGAAAAGAGACAAATGCAGTTTGTAAAGTACGGAAACAAGAAATGATCCGTCGACGTACCCGCCACCGAGCGGCGGAAAAAACGGCGCATACTAGAAAGGGCTAGTGGGATGAGGCCCCGACGAACGGCGAGCGTAGAAAAATACCGGGTGTACGCGGCGGCGCTGCAATCGTATACCGGCTCGAGCATCCGAACGCTTCCGAGCGTTCCGAAGGCCTTCGGCGCGGGCTTGGTTGGCGATTTGGCCATTTGGCGGTATGGCAGCGCGAAGTGGCTCCCGTTCTGAACTGATCTTTACCCCTTGTTTGCTGTCGTTTGTGGCCAATCAAGTGTTATGCCGAATTAGTCTTTAATCGCGCAGCAAATGCAATGGGAGCCGCCCTGGCCGCTCGCTTCATACAGCCTATCCAAAACATGCTTTAGTGGCGCCCTCTCGAGCCGTCGACATGGAGTGCGGCAGCCGTGAACGCTCGATGAGCCCACTATCCTTCCTCTAGTTCACGGCCACTCAAGCCAGGACCTACGACGTCATGAAGGAGGTTATTTTTTGGTTGTTTTTGTAATTCTAATTTGCCTATAACTTTTAAAATAAAGCAAAATTTGAGAAAAGAAAAGTTTCATTAAGTTACTACGTTCAGTGCGCTCAGGCTCGGTGCAAATTAAAAACCAGTAAAAAAGTCATTGCAGGGCCCCTTTAAAGGGGCAATGCAACAAGTTTTGTACTTTGCGCAAATACCGCTTAGAACGGATCCCTGACGTTAATGACCTATGAAACACGCGTTCGTTTTTCACCCCACGCAATAGAAGTCCCAGTAAAAAACTAAAGAAAAACGAGCAGCGTTCACCCCCTCAACTCGCAGCAAGAACAAGGGGCCACGTGGTCTGGAGCCGATTATATGCCGCCAATGTTGATCATAGCCACGCGCTGGGGTTGGCAAAGCACAGGACACGCGCTGAGTTCCAGACATTGTTATGGCTCGGCTATTGTCGTCGTTGCAGCGATTGGACACGGGCCACTATCCGAATGCTTCTCGAGCTAGTAATTATCACGAGTCCAAATCGAGTGCCCACACAATGCTCGGGTCCAATCTATGAACAGCATTCAAATATCGTCATATGGGTGTACTGCGATCCCCACTTTACGTCATCAAATTTTGCAAAGGAGAGAATGAATGAAAGTGATCGCTTTTGTCTCTGAAATTACACCGCAACAAAGGAGTTTCTTGGCCAGTGGCGTGGCGTGCGAGTAACCTTGAGTCCCACTAGTGCCAGTAAGCTCGTGTAAAGTGAAAAACATTCCAATTGAATATCGTTGCACAGCTCCTTTGAAGCCGGGGTCACACTGTCACACCGCGATAACTGTAGTTCGAATGCCGCGTGGCAAGTTTCCTCCTTGAACGTTTTGCCATGCGGCATTCAAACCACGGATTTTACGGTAACCAGCGTTCGAATCTTAATGCCGACTGTCGTTTGCATGTTGCATAAGCAGTCTGACCCTGGCTTAAAGCTATCGCTTTAAAACATTTTCAGAGCCCAACCTGTCATGTCGCTATTCTGTGAAAACACTCGATGAGCTGTAAACCTGTTGAACAATGAAACTTTGTTCTCATAACGGACTAAGAGTGAAACCGAATAATACAAACCATCTCAATTGCAGTGCGAGAAAACTAATCGGTATCGACGTTTTTTGTGTTTCTTTTTGTTTATATGTCCCTTCTTTCGAAATGTTTGTGCATATCATTGCTTCTTTCACTTTAGTATTTTCGCACCTAGAGACGCAGGTTTTAATAATTATAAATGTTAATGCATCAATAGTGGATTATTTATTTAGGGCAACCTGTAATATGGGTGCAACGGGGCATGACATAATTGAGTGCACTATTTCAGAAAAGTACCTTTGAAATTAGTAAGTTAGTGACACACTACCATAGTCGTTCAGACGCGCTTAGCACCGCGATGACATTCAGGTGTTCTCTTTGGAGTTGTTGGAGCACGAACCAAGGCTGCGTTAATCCAATTAGTGGGATTCCTCTTTCGCCGGAGTGCGGACCGCGGTGCCGACAGCTACACCAAAATCTGTCGGAGAGGGCGTTCGTAGGTGTGCCCTTCCCACAGCGCACTCTAGCTTGGCGGAAGAGCTAGCCGGATTTCCGCTGGGGCTCTGAAGCGTGAGTTGCCAGGGCGGCCCCGTTCGCTCAACGTCCCACAAGAGACGCTGGCCGAGGTTAGTTCCTTTCAGCTCCGTAGCTCAATGAGTATTGTCTTTTACTGTATCGAAATGAAAAGTAGGACTTCTACTAAATTAGGTGCATTATTTATGATAATCAGGAGAAATTACGATAAAATCAAATCTATTCGCCGAGTTCGAGCAATTATATTATCACCACTACTCCTTAAATGGGCACTGATAGGCCAAAATCATTTTTTGTTAGTCTAAATGATTTAAAACGATGCTTGGACATTACGCTCAAAATTTGAAACTTAAAAACTCAATATTTATGAAGTAAAAAAAAAAAATCCAAAAGCCGACTTTGAAGTTTTCGCGCGATCCGCGCCAGTGCAGTGACGTCAAAGACTGAGTCGACCTGCAACTCCAGCTTCTCTCACGCCTCCGAGCCGTTCCGACTCGAAGTGTCGTGTTCGCCCGCGTCCCGCAAACAACCGCTCTTCTCCGTGCTTGACGCCTATCGCTGTGAGCAGAAGACGCTTCACTTTCGAGTTTGAACTTCTTTTACCTAAAAGAGCTTGAGATCGCTGAAAGGGCCCTATACTCCGTCTCATCCTACGATGGACTAAAGCCCAATGCTATAGGCCGCCATTTCCAATCATGCGCCTGTTAGAAACCACGTGGTATATTTGCTCCGTCGTACGTATCAGTGCGCCAAGACGCGTCATGCGGAGGCAAGTTTTTCGTCTGCTTATCGAGCCTTCCCGGCGGCTTCGTCTGCTTGCTACTACTGAGGACTATTGAAGGGAACAATACCGTCTGGAACCGATCGGACAGTCGGATGAGTGTTCGACACGGGGGCGTATGTGCGGACCACGTGCGGAAGGGAGATGCGGTTCCGAGTAGGTTTTACGCAACGTTACTAAAACACTCAGTTGGGAAACTGCCATAGAGACTGCCCTGAAGAAGTGTCCCCGATCTGTCCTCGCGAACCGAGCTAATGGCGAACAGGACGCCGCCATTTCTCCCGCAGCGGCCACTCGAGGAACCGCACGTTACTTCCATTTTGAATATAATCGGCCAGAACAGATACAGTGGAAGAGGTTACAGGGGTGCCACCCCCATCTCCCCAGCGGACGCGCCGCGTCTTAATAACCGAAGTTAAAATGCACCTAGGTCGGGACGTGCTACCTGAAAGCGCCGCTGAGGCATGGTCGTATAAAAACAATATTAAATATGCCGCAAAACCTTGCAAACTAAAGATTTTAAAAACATCACGCACCCTTCATTTTGTACTAATCTCTAATAAATATCATACAAAAAAAGTATTTTTTTTTTGTTTTTACGCAAAAACATGCTTTATAAAAGCTCAAGGTGACCACAGTAAAGACAAATGATAAAGAGTGGCGCTGTTATCGCATTTAGCTCGGTCTCGGTGGACGCCAGCGGCCCAGGTTTCGACGGCGAGTTTCCCAACTGAGTATTCTAGTAACGTTGGTTTTACGTAAACGAAAGTTGGATTGGATTGGATTGTTATGGCTAAGACGAAACGACTTTGTCAGTGTTGCCTGCGCGCCGTCCAACTTCTCCAAACTGTTGACATGTTTACGAAATATGGCAAGAACGTTTCTGGAACTAAATTTCATGTACCTTTAGTTCACTAATGTAAAATAGCGCGCTATCATAACAGAGAATCATATGCGTTAAATTAGTGCTCTTCGCAGTCTGCGTATCGGAATTTCTCTCGCGCACTCTTTCGCAATGCAGATGCAAGCTTTTCTGAGGCAGTGCTCCGCCCGCCAGCCTTCGGGCCCAAGTCCATTGTAGGGTGAGACGGAGTATAGGGCCCTTTCAGCGATCTCAAGCTCTTTTAAACGGTGTGAGATGGAAGAGAACGCGCAGTGAACTTTTGTGAGCGACGTGAGGGTCCACGTCGCGCCGGTTCTGCGAAAACGGCCGCCCTAGAGGAGGCACAATCGAAACTAAGGTTCGCAGACACCAAACCCAGTTCTTTTTTACTTTTGGACGATTTGCTTTTTGGACGTTTGAGAGGTCGTCGGGCGCCTAAGAAAGAGAACTTCGTCCGATTTTCCAACTCACCGATCATTCTCAGTGCTAAATGTGCCGAGCGCCGCGGCGCCGCTTTGTTTTCCAAGGGAGGACGAAAAGCCAGGAGGCGACATCACTCCAGACTCCGATTTTGCGTATTTAAAAAAAAAAAGGCCGTAGTGCGTTCGCAATGGCGGTAATAAACATGTTTTACGAATGCCGTTATTAAATATAAAAATTTCGCTCACAAAGTTTCTATATTTCGTAATTGATTGCGTCACAAATCAGCAGATACGAGGAAGTGAGAAGAGGGAGAGAAAATCGCCAAAGTGGCAAAACGGCGCGCACGGACGTGGGGAATTTGTTTTCTTTTTTCGCATGAGGGAGTTTTTTTTTGCGTTTATTTCTACAACTGTTATCGTTTCAGACAAAAGCATAAGACCTTTTGGGTGTCAGTGCCCTTTTAAAAATAAAAATAAAAATTGAACGCACTTGATTCTTTTTTTTTTTTTTTGAACTACGGTGAGGTTAAGGATTGGTATTATATTGCTATCGGGGCGTTGTGCTAAAATGATCCAGTTTTAATAACACACACGACCCGAACTTCTCGCAATGCGCTACTTGAAGATTGTGGCCAAGCCGGTCGCAGTACGCTCTTATCGAAATTCCAAATCTGGGACGCTATATTTAAAACTAACATATTCTAAAAAAAAAAAAAAAAAAACTTTCGTTTTTGCCGAAGGAATACGATTATTTCGTATGAAGTTTCAATGATACTAATCGAATCATGCGATGGGATGTCCGTTGTGCTGAAGCCATAAAACGCGAAATCCTTTTTTTTTTGGCATTATAGGTGCAATTTGAGACATGATCTAGGTTTCTTCAGAAATTTCCATTTGGGATCAGACCGCGATATTGAGGTCAGCAGAGTTTCTGCAGTTTGAAGGACGTGAAGGCATGGTCACGTCTCAACATCTTAGGAGGAATTACACCGTGAACATCGCACGAAGTCACGAATGAGGAGTAAAGTTAAGGGCTGGTTTGTGGGCACGTCGCGCTAATGGGGGCGCCGTGAACAACACCGTGGGAATAAATAGATATTAAAAAACAATTGTGATTTTGTGAACATAAGCGAGAGATAAAATACGACCGCCAAGGTTCGAAGTGCTGACATGTGCATAACGACCGCCACCTGCGAGCGCTGCGTTGCATTTGATGGACGAACTTTCATGATCCGTGGCTGTAATACTTGGGAATACAAACGCAAAAAGGGGGGCAACGTCCAGCGACCGGGATTTCGGGAATCAACGCTGAAGAGGATAGCTACTTGTGCAATAAAAATGTGAACCGAACGCAGTGAAGCGAAGAGGTTGACAAACGACGACGAAGGTAAGGGGCAATGCCGCCTGGAGATCAAGGGAAGAGCACTTCTCTCCGTCTGTCTTCCGCCCACGAACTCTTCACTGGAGGTTCGTTCGCCTCGATGTCCAGAGCGGGAGCTATTTTCTCGCAGCCAAAAAAGAGTAACTTGTAAGAAAATAGGTAAGTCGCTATAAGCAGGTGCTTATCGGAACTATAAATTAAAAAGAAAGGAGAAGTCGTGGGACGAAGAAACCGTAAAAGGGAACCGGCATTAGAGAGAGAAAAAAGGGAAATATCTTATAGGCTTGTTTTATAGCAGCGGAAGCTTCGATGTGGAGTAAAGAAAGGAACGGAAGAAGGGGTGAAAGAGTTAATGGGTTAATAGAAAAAGACAGGGAAAGTGGGAAACGCAGAATGTGGTTATGATTGAAAACTAGGTAAAACGAAGAACACGAAGACACACGGGACAGAGACAGACGGAGAGGAGGAGTTTGTGAGACGTCCGAAAAGACACGATGGGATTGGGAAAAAGGCGGGTATTGAACGAGATAGGAAAGAAAAGGGGAAAGAAAGGCAAATAGAGGATGGCAGAGGGTCAGCTTATCTGCTTATCTGCGCTTCCCGGTTTTATTGACTTTTTTCCCGCCAATCTAGCCGGCTTTGTAGCGATGTCCCTACATTGTGTGGGACGTTGGCTTCATGTCCACGGTCCCGGCGAAAGCGAGCCCATCTCCTTTCAGGCACAGAGAGGCAAAGGCGCCGGACATCGGGAGAGCTAGATTAGGATGGCCGCGCTGGTCTTAGGAGACTAGTATCGAGGAGGCCATCGCCTGGGAAGGGGACCGGGAATGGTCGTAAGGGGGGTGATCTTCCGAGCCGGACAATGGCGTCTGGATAGACGGCGTTTACGTCTCGATTTAGGGAGTCCTCTAACTTTTATTTTTACGGGTTTCTTTTGGTTCTTTGAAGTACTATTGTCAACCCCATGTCCCGTTTTTTTTTTTAGCCGAGTTAAATATAAAATGCCTAAATACGGCACCTAGTCGCGAAAAGTTACCAACTACTTGCACGCTTCACGCACGACGAAGCGCAGTTAAGGGGTAGAACGTGATTTCTTCCAATTTATTATATTTCTATATTGTATCGGGTAGTGACCAAAAGTACAATGAATAAACAAGAAGAAAAACACGTTTAATGGGGCGAAATTGTGCCCAAAACAAAAAGGGAATGGAAGATAATAGCAGAGCGTCGCGAGCGTCGAAGTCGGCGTAACAGCGGTATCGAACGCTGGGGCGAGACTGACTACGCTCGCCTTGCGGAGTCCCTTATGTACCCTCGTAAATTTCTGGATCATTCGGTGTAGACCTTTCGGTGCGTAAAACATTCGGAACTTGATCAGACGAGAATGTTCTCGAAATTACGAAAAGGCCAAGTTGAAAGAATAAATAAAAGGACAGTCCGCTGACTGGAATCGAACCCATACACCTTTCGCGCGACAGTCAAGCGCGGTAACCACTCGGCCACGCACGCGCTTACTCGCCGACGCGCGTGGCATTACTCCCCCCTTTAAAAACGCATCGTCTCGATGCGACGTGCCGGGAAACAAAAACAGCAAAACAAACAAAAATAATGGCAAACTACGTGGACTTGTGCAACACAATCCTATCGAGCGCATTACAAAACACAATTCACAGTCCTATCAATCGTAGTACGGCTCGAGGCGCACGACGTGGACGACGTCCGGTCGTGGAGGGCGGCGTGATGAAGTCCGTGTTCCGTCGGGCATCACCTCGTAGTTCAGATCCCCGAGTCGACGAAGCACTCTGTAGGGTCCAAAGTAGCGCTTCAGGAGTTTCTCGCTGAGACCACGGCGGCAGATCGGTGTCCACAACCACACCCAGTCTCCGGGCCGGAAGTGGACGTCCCGACGACGAAGGTTGTAGCGGCCAGTGTCGATACGTTGTTGGGCTTGAATCTGGAGTCTAGCGAGCTGACGGACTTCTGCCCGTTGGGCAACCACTTGGGCGCCGTTGCTTCCGTCGACGGCCGGTTCCTAGGGTAACATCGCGTCCAGCATTATCGTCACTTTGCGACCATGAACCAGTTGAAAGGGTGTAACCCTGGTGGTCTCTTGTACGGCCGTGTTAGGCAAAGGTGACGTACGGCAACAGCTCGTCCCATGTCTTGTGCTCCACGCCGATGTACATGGAAATCATGTCGGCGATGGTCTTGTTGAGTCTTTCCGTCAGCCCGTTGGTCTGCGGGTGGTACGCCGTGGTGCGACGATGGCTGGTGTGGCTGAGACGAAGGACTTCTTGTGTCAGCTGGGCCATGAACGAGGAACCACGGTCTGAGATCAGGACTTCGGGAGCGCCGTGCCGGAGGACGATGGATTCAATCAAAAACTTGGCAACTTCCAAAGCAGTTCCGAAAGGAAAGGCTTTCGTTTCGGCGTACCGCGTTAGATAATCTGTGGCGACAACGATCCAGCGATTTCCCGACGTCGACGACGGAAAAGGGCCAAGTAGATCCATTCCGATCTGCTGGAAGGGTGTTGTTGGCGGAGGAACTGACTGCAAGAGTCCGGCCGGCCTCGTCGGAGGTTTCTTGCGTCGCTGGCATTCATGGCATGATCGTGTGTATAGGTGGACGGTTTTGGGGAGCTTGGGCCGGTAATACTTTTCACGAATACGGGCCAGTGCCCGGCTGTAACCAAGGTGTCCGGACGTCGGGTCGTCGTGGCAGGCTTGAAAGATCTCCTCCCGAAGGTCGGTCGGGATTACCAGCAGTCACGGCGAGTTATTGTTCCTGAAGTTCTCTTTGTAGAGTACACCTTCTCAAATGGCGATGGTTGGCAGGGCTTGTGAAAAAACACAGGGCATGGTACTCCCGCGCCCTTCCAGGTGCTCTATTAGTGCGCGCAGCTCAGGATCGTCTCGTTGACGTCGGGCCATGTCGTCGGTGTTCACTGCGCCCAGGAAACACTCGCCGTCATCGTCCTCGCTGCTGCCGGAAGGTGTTTCGACGGGAGCTCTGGACAGACAGTCGGCGTCGCTGTGCTTGCGGCCTGACTTGTAGACCACGGTCATGTTGAACTCTTGTAGTCGAAGACTCCATCGAACGAGGCGTCCTGACGGGTCTTTGAGGTTCGCAAGCCAGCAGAGCGAGTGGTGGTCCGTTACTATATGGAATGGGCTCCCGTAGAAGTACGGACGAAACTTCGTGATTGCCCAGACGACCGCAGGCATTCTTTCTCAGTCGCGGAGTAATTTCTCCCCGCCTTGGACAATGTCCGACTTGCGTAGGCGATGACTCGCTCGGTGCCTTCTTGTACTTGAACAAGTACCGCGCCAAGTCCTGCGTTACTTGCGTCCGTGTGAATCTCGGTTTCCGCATCCTGGTCGAAATGTCCAAGAACAGGAGGAGTCTGCAGTCGTAACTTCAACTCGTCGAACGCCTGCTGCAGCTCCTCGGCCCATTCGAACTTCTCGGCGTCCTTCGTGAGGTTTGTGAGCGGTGCGGAAATTCTTGCGAAATCTCGAACGAAGCGCCGATAGTAGGCACATAGTCCGAGGAACCTTCGCAGGGCCTTCTTGTCTCTTGGCGCTGGAAATGCTGCGACGGCGCGAGTCTTCTCTGGGCCTGGGCGAATGCCTTCGTTACTAACCACGTGACCTAGGATCTTCAGTTCGTCATAGGCGAACAGACACTTTGACGGTTTGAGGGTGAGTCCGGCGGTGCGTATGGCTTAAAAAACAGCTCGGAGTCGTCGCAAGTGCTCGTCGAAGTCGCCGGAAAACACTACGACGTCGTCGAGGTAGACGAGACAACTCTGCCACTTCAGTCCTGCCAGTACGGTGTCCATGACACGCTGGAAAGTTGCTGGCGCCGTGCATAGTCCGAAGGGCATCACCTTAAACTCGTACAGTCCATCCGGTGTGACGAAGGCTGTCTTCTCTCGGTCCCGTTCGTCGACTTCGATCTGCCAGTAGCCGCCCTTCAGGTCCATCGATGAAAAGTATCGAGAGTGGCGCAGCCGGTCTAACGTGTCGTCTATGCGTGGGAGTGGATAGACGTCTTTCTTCGTCACTGCATTCAGCTGCGGGAAGTCCACGCAGAACCTAAGTGTCCCGTCTTTCTTCTTAGCCAGTACGACTGGAGAGGCCCATGGACTGCTTGAAGGTTGAATTATGTCGTCGTTCAGCATCTCTTGAACTTGCTTCCTGGATCACCTGCCTTTCTTTAACGGAGACTCTGTATGGAGATCCATGCACAGAGCGCGCGTCGTCCTGGGTAACGATGCTGTACTTCGCAACGGCGGTTCGGCGCACCTTCGACGACGTCGCAAAGTAGTCGCGGTATTCGGTGAGGAGTTTAATCAGCTGACGTCGTTTCGGGCCCGGAAGCTTAGGGTCAATGTCGAGCTGCGCTGGCGACGTACTGTCTTGTTGAGGTGGCGAGGATTCGTCAGTAATGGCGGCGATTTCGGCGGAGTTTCGGAGTTCCTCGACGTGGCCAACGGCTGCACCTTTCGTTATGTGTTGCGCTTCGTTTCGGAAGTTCGTACACAACGACCACAGTGTGGCCATTCTGAAGTTCAGCAACTTCTCTTAAGACGCCTATTCCTCTTCCTAGAAGCAACTGGCGGGTTCCCTCGATCAGAACTTCACCGCATATAGCTTTGGTAATCCCGACAGGCACGAAAACACTCGACCGCGGCGGTAAGTTCACGTGACTTGCGAGGACTCGGACCGCGGATGACGTCGCTTTGGGTTCCTCCGGTGGTGAAACAGGTTTTTGCAGAGTTAACCGGTTTTCTCCGAGGTCGATGACGGCGCCATACTCGCAGAGAAAGTCCATTCCGATAATAACATCCCATCGAACAGTCTTGCAGAACGACAAACTTGACAGGGCACGTCTCACCACGGATCTCGACGCGAGCAGTGCATCTCCCGACTGGTGTGATGAGGTGCCCACCGGTGGTTCGTATTCGGGGGCCTTCCCACTGCGTTGTCACTTTTTGCAGGCGGCGAGAGAGCCTCCCACTCAAGACTGATTAATCTGCTCCGGTGTCCACGAGTGCCGATGCGTCGTGGCCTGTCGATAATAACGTTTAGGCTGTTGGACACCGATGCAGGGACGTCGTTGTGATGCGTAGCGTCGGGAGAGTGGGAGCGCTCGGTCGTTCTTGGAGGCTCTTTACTTTGGTCGTCTTCGGCAACGCCACCTCCAGGCATTGCCGCACTTAATTTTTCCGGCGACGCAGGGGAGACAGGCTCTTTCGACGCTGTCGTGGTCCTGGAGACGCTGAACGTCTGGGCGACGGTGAGCGGGACTCACGGCGGAGAGGCGGCGCTGAGGATGGCGAACTTCGGAGGTACTCTTCGATGTCGCGAGGGCGTTCGTCGTACTGTGGGTGTGGGTCGTATGGGTGGAACCCGCGCAGCCCCAGTTGTCTGTAAGGGCATCGACGGTAAATGTGGCCGGCTTTCCCACAATCGTAGCACAACGGGCGTCGATCGGCCGCCCTCCACACGTCGGTCCTTCGCGCCGCAGCTTGTTCTGGGCGGACGTGCGCCCGATCTTCTTGGCGTCGGGAATACTGCGGTGCTGGAGGCTCACGTCGGTGTGGCGCCGTATACTGGTGAGCTGGGGGCGGTGGTCGTCGGGTAGCTGCGGCGTAACTCAGCATCAGTGGTTCGGGAGTGGCGCCGACGAGAACTTCTGGCTGCAGCGCCTGATGAACATCTTCCCGGACAATCTCGGCGATTGAGGGCGAAGCTGGGCTTGCGGCGGCAGGTAGAAGCTTCTGAATTTCCTCCCGCACGACGTCCCGGATGATCTCGCGGAGATCCGGACTGTTGCAGCTAGAAGGCGAGCGTGCAGCGACGCCGGGAAGTCGCTGGTAGTGGGAGGTACGTGATTGAAGGGCACGTTCGATGTTCGTCGCCTCGGTGTCGAAACCTTCGACTGCTATCGGAGAGCTGCGGACAAGACCGCCGAAGATGTTTTCCCTCACGCCCCGCATGAGGATGCGCAGTATTTTCTCCTTGGTGGCTTGAAGGTCTGCACGGTTACTCCGCCGCAAAACATCTTCCACAAAGCTCGTAACGCTTTCGTTGGGTGCTTGAAACCTCGACTAGAGAAGATCTTCGGTCCGCTGCCTACGATGCTGACTCATGAATGTCCGCTTCAGCTCGGTGAGCCAGGTGTCCCATGACGTCAGCGAATTCTCATGGTTCTCGAACCAGTTTCTCGCAGTTTTCTCCAAGGAAGTCGAGATTTTGTAGGCGTTGTTCCGTAGTCCAACCGTCATGACGGGCTTGGCGTTCATAATGTTGAAGCCAGTCCTCCACATCCTCATGAGCCTCACCATGGAATGGCGTCGGATTGCGTGGGGCGACAGGCATGAAGATGATGGATGGAGCGGTCGAGGTCTGCGGCGACTGGTCGATCATCGTCGGCCTGTTTGACTGCTTGGTCCTGGGTGGCAAAAGTTCAAATTCCGGGTGTAGGCCTTGAATGCGGCGGCTTAATCGGGTCTTGGTAGTGTCTTCGCCGGGTCGTCGTGGGCTTGCTGACGGACTTGCACTGCGCGCCCTCTGAGGGGTACGCTGCAGGGACATGCGGTGCCCAGCACCTCCACCGAAATTTCACGGGTAGTGACCAAAACGTACAATAAATAAACAAGAAGAAGTACACGTTTAATGGGGCGAACTTGTGCCCAAAACAAAAAGGGAATAGACGATAATAGCAGAGCGTCGTGATCGTCGAAGTCGGCGTAACAGTGGTATCGAACGCTGGGGCGAGACTGACTCCGCTCGCCTTGCGGAGTCCCTTATGTACCCTCGTAGGTTTCTGGATCATTCGGTGTAGACCTTTCGGTGCGTAGAACATTCGGAACTTGATCAGACGAGAATGTTCTCAAACTTGCGAGAAAGCCAAGTTGAAAGAATAAATCAAAGGACAGTCAGCTGACTGGAATCGAAGCCGATGCACCTTCCGCGCGACTGTCAAGCGCGGTAAACACTCGGCCACGCACGCGCTCGCTCGCCGACGCGCGTGGAAATTTGTCGTATTGTTCATTCAATACTGTTAGGCCAGTCGACGTCACCAAGAATATCGCGGCCTGTTATAATAGAAAATTGCGTCTTTTATTTAGAAACTTTAGCTGAATCTGGCTTGTCGTTGTTTCCATCACTCTAAAGGCTTTTTCACACTGGATCATTTCTTGCGTTACTTTAAGTCAGTGTTGGACGAAATACTCGATAAAAGTATTTCAGTTAAGTTACTAAATACCTGCTTCATATAGTATTTAAAATAATAATCAAGTTATTTTCGCTGGAAAGTATCTTGAGTAGAGTACAAATACTGCGAATTTTAAATCAATTACTTTTGAAGATACTTCCGCATTGCTTAATTTGTATCGACGTCAGTGACAAACACAATTATATAGTTGCGCAAATCTGATTTACCACACTGGTTTATTAGCACCCAAGACAAGCTGATCCTCGAACTTTTGCTCGTATATCCGTCCTCGTTTGCGCTGGAAGACATCACCGCATAATTTCTGTTTACCCTGACAAAAGGCAGTACAATCACCAAATTCAATACTAAACTTATTAGGTATTTTATCTTCACTGCCGTTAGAGCGAAATAAATACACAGGGGAGTTGTCTGTAATGCAAATGCTTTGAGATTAACATTAATTCAATTTTACATGTAGAGCTGAAAGTAAAAATAAATATTCAAACGTACCTTCAGGTGCTTCTAGATATTTAAATTTGAAGCTTTGCCAACGGAGAGCATCTTCGTCTTGGGGAGGCCTAGGTTGCATTTCACTTGCAGATGGCTGTATTTCTCGGACACATTCAAAATAAGGTTTTAGATACGGCCACGGTTGGAGCGAACCTTCGTCTTTTTTCATGATGAGTGTGACAGCTTTCGAGACGGTGGCTTTTATAAAATGACAGTAGTTTTTTGTTGTGTTACCGAGCGGATGCGGCCGCCTCGAGTCTCACGGTGTTTCGTGTCAGCCAGCGCTAGGATATGCCGCTAAGTCAGAGTCCAAGGCCTGATCGGATCGGCTAATGATCGTTCGAGAAAGATCGCTGCCTGTTGTGAGGCACCCAGGAGTATGTATTAAAGCAAGACAAATAAAGGAGGAGGCTTTTTAGTTAGTCTCTGGATATGATCGTGACTCTGGGCGCGTTAAGTCGGCGCTCCTTTACTCCTACTCCGATGATCCGAGTTTCATACTAGCAACTAAACGGTGCATAGCGTACAAGAGCGCGACACACCGAGGCTGCGTTCCAAACCTACTCGAATGGATCCGAGTTAACCTGGTGGATCATGTCACGTGACAACAAAATAGAGAAACGCTGGACGCGGGTATGTTTTCGATAACCACCTTTACCCTAGAGTTACATCGAATAAGTTTTGGAACACGGCCAGAAACTATCAACGAGCCACACGAGCTCCTTCCGACTGTCAATACGGGTGGCAGAAGCCAAAATTATTTCGAAGATAAATAATTAGGTCCGTGTGGAGCAGCAGAGTCTAAAGCAAAAGAGAATGCGACGTTATGAAGTTTCTACGAGCGTTTTAATATTTCTGAAAGGTTTGAAGACTCGCTTCGTGCACATATGTGGAAGGTTACCTTGGCCAATCTATTTATTGACCATGCATGCTGTTTCCAATTTAAATTAAAGACAACATTTCTTAACCCACTCGGTGACGCAGGAAACCCCCAAATTTGTCAGAGATTCCCTGGTTCCGTCGGTTCCATCTCGCAGCAAGACGGAAGCCACGCCGATACCGGCACACCGTCGTTCGATAGCACGTCAATTCGTTTTTAGGCGGTATGCATGAACAAACCTTTCCCGCAACGCTAACAGGTGTTTCGGCTTTCCAATCTAAGTATCTTTATTCGCTGCGGCTGGGCTAAGAATTCTAAGCAGGGCAGCGGTCTGACTGCCTTTTTATCACAACTGTTCATGTTGCCGAGCTATCGGCACCTCGTTCGATAGATCAATTCGCTTTCAGGCAAGACGCACGAAAAAACCTTTTCCTCAACGCTCACTGATGTTTCGGCTTTCAAATCGAAGTATCTTAATTCGCTGGGCTAAGCATTATAAAAGGGGCAGAACGGTCCGAATGTCTCCTCATCTCGACAAGTTTTCTGTGGCTGTGCTATCGGCACGCTACCGTTTGACTGATGAATTTCTTTTTCAGGCGAGATGCACGAACAAACCTTTTTCGGAACGCTAACTGCTGTCTTGGCTTTCAAATCAAATCGTTTTTATCCGCTACATTAAGCACTAATAAACTGAAAAGGGGCAGCGGTCCGGCTACGCCTTTCGTCTCGACGGTCTTGACAGCAGCGCAGCCATCTTGTTTGTTTACGTGACGTCACGGAGCGTGAAGAAGTCCCTCGCGCTCCGAGACATTTTCGGTGCACGAAGAGCGCGCTCGAGTGTCAGTCCCCGGTGGCACTCCTGTCCGTTTAGTGGAAGGAGCACTGATCTCTATTTTAGTAGGCTGGATCGCGGATCGGGAGCCCGTCAGTGTCGCCACCGGCGGCCATTGCTTGACACCAGGCAATACACGCAAGTCTATGGGCGAAACGCACAGAAGTAAGCATACTGAAGCATGTACGCTGTGATCGGAGGCGAGTATTTTATGGTGAGCTGCGATCCTTATGTCGGGTGTTTCGAGATCAAATCGGTATTTGTCAAACGTCCGGTCGCCGAATAAAATAATCAAACGTACCGGAGCACCTACGGCTGAGCTGGCAAGCTTGCTTTCGTAGTGGAGTAAACAAAGGAACTTGCCGTCAATAAGACCGTCCTTAGGGAAGCCCAGACGTTGATGAATGACAAAGGAGTTCCATCTCGACAGCGGCTTTCCGGGAGTTAGCGAATTCCGCGTAGCAAAGCCTTCGAGCTTGTCGTCTGCTAAACCCAACTCAACGAAACCGCCGCCGACTCCGCGGTAACTCCAGTTAACTCTCGCCTCATTGAGCTGCACTACACCGAAGTTACTCTCGACCACAAAATATTTAGTTATAAGAACCGAGAGGGCTGTTAGTTTTAATGTTTGTGCACAAGCTATTTGACGGGCTTATCGAAAAGCATCCAAAAAGTTTCAGTGCCGACAACAGCTAAGAAACGGGGGAAAACGTCACTTTTTCTCGTTCTTCCCATAGAGTCCCATGCATTCGCTGGTGTCAATCAATGGCCGCCGGTGGCGACACTCGGCCCCAGCTGCCGAGGCCGCGGTCCGCGATCCAGCCTACTACAATAGAGATCAGTGGGAAGGAGCGTCAAACTCTCGCGCTCCTGAGCACGGACTTAACGCGCCCTCTGTCTTGCGTCGTTGGCTACAAAACCCAACGCGACATCTCTTTTTTTTTAATTTTTTGTAAACTTATTTATTTGTTAAAGGTTAAAATGCAACTAGGTTAAACATAAACAAAGTGAAAAAAAGACATCGTAGGAATAGGTTATTCAGTCGAAGTATAAGACGCCGGATAACACTGATACATGTTGCAAAACATTTTTGGGACAAAAAAAAAAAATAGGTCGCTTTAGCTATTGTAACATTGCTGAATATCCCATGCTGCGGCGCACCTTAGACGTATCGTTAAACTAAAATTTTGTATTCCAAATTTATATACACGTAAATGAGTGAATGGATAACAAACCGAGCCTACATAGTAGCCACGGCACTGGTCGCACCTTCTTCAAGTAGGTTTTGTTCAGAAAGGCACTCAAAGCTGGAAGACGATTTGTTGGCATTTTGAGAGGTCGCCCTGCTCGTAGCCCGTTTTCTGTCCATGTTTTCTGCTTAGCAGTGTTCGACCACAGGCCGTGTTCGCAAAAACAATAAATGCCAGACTGACAAAAAAAAATTCGTTGTTTTGTTGTAGAGGGGTCAAATATAAAACAAACAAAAAAAAGTGTCTTCTTTTTGCGTCCACTTGGCAATCTTTACTTCCGTGTGCAATCTTTACTTCCGTAAAACCACCCCTTTTGTTAGAGACTTTTTGGGGGAAACTCTAGGAAACAAGAGGCGAGTTTGGGAATTGGCGAGGGGAAAACCTTCATCGTACGAACTTTGGGATAAAATATGAGTCACACTAGGCTCAAAAGCGATGATTTGACGAGCTCAGTATAAGTCACCGTAGCTTATCGGAACTAGCAACAGGATTTTGTTGCTCGTAAGAATGTTCACATTTCCTTGTGACAGGCCTACGCCAGTTCATACCAAAAAAATCGAAAATGGCGAAATGTCAAAAATGTATTGAAATATTGAGTACAAGATACTCAAAAATTTAATTAAAATACAGCATCAAATACTCTTAATCAAAAGTATTGACAAGACACCAAGATACGTCAAAACGTATTTGAAATACAGTATCTTGAGTAGAGTATTTGAGATAGGCACAATTCTGCGTTAGGTTTCGTTATGTTAGGTACAATGCACTCAAGGCCCATTCGATAAGGGGCGTCTTCTTACGTTATGTCACGAGCGCTTACGACAAGCTACGACTGTGAGTTACCGTGGCAACCAAGGACACGAGGCACGACGTAACGTAACCTAAGAGTTGAGCTGGGTTCAACTCTTGAAGACTGGTTCACACAGCAACGTTTCCTTACGTTACGTCTACGTCACCGAAACATTCGTGTCTCGACTGTCGCGTGTCAGGCTACCTCCACGAATAGACCTATTGCTATATTACCCAAGCATCAAGGAGAATGCAGGGATTGGTGTTCCACGCGCCGCACGTGCTGGCGTCAGCAGGAGCAACTTTTCTAAAGCAAATACCTAAAACAAATGGCATCTTGCACGCGCGTTCGTCAACGCTTTATTTTGGTTATCTACTTCCAATCTTTTATACGGGGAAGACGTGCGCGTGTGGCGCGTGGAACACCAATCCCCCGCATTCGCCTTGATGCTTGGGTAATATAGCAAATGGTCTATTGGTAGCCATGCTTGATATGCAGGACAGATGTCAAATTGGCTTGTATGTGAGCTTACGTAACGTAACGTAAGGAATCGGGGCCGTGTTAACCAGCCTTTAAGGCCAGTTCATATAGTCCCTTTTTCTTACGCTACGTTATGTTACGCGAGCGGATCTCTGTTTACGCCGAGAGTAACCGGGACACCCGTGCTTCGTATGAACGTGGCAACCAATTAAAAAAGTAGGTTTCCACGCGATATACGAAGCACGAATGTCTTAGTGATTCATAAAGTAACTTAAGAAAACGCAAGCAAGTGCCTTTGTGTGAATGGGCCTTCAATCTTTGTCTTCTCGTATGCGCAGTGTGTATTGACTCCTGTTTTACGTTTTATTTTTCCCATTGTATTTGTGTATTCTTAGTTAAAAACACTGTATGCTTGCTGGGCGACTCAGTGAAAAGAGGGGAAAAACGTCGTTTCATGAAATAATAGAAAACAAATTACCCAGAAGTGATAAATTGGACTACTAAAAACCTTTTAGAGAACTGCAAATGGGATGAACTTAATGAACAAATAAACGTTAATAAATAATATATATATATATTATAGCTATCTTTAAGCGACATATCAGTAATTCAGACGAGCATTATTTTGAAGGTACGTGCGCAATTTATCAGCCGGTTATTTTAAATATGAACAGGCGTTATCCTGAAGTTGCGCCTCGAAACCTTGCCTTGCTTGAACCTTTAAGATATATGTGATTTGTTCTATGGTCTGAGGATTCAAAATAGGTTGACGTTGCCATTTGTTCGCTGGAAGCGTTCAGGATTGCTTTGCTCTCTTCAGCCCTTCACCGAATTGAAACACCTTAATAATAATAATAATAATAATATCTTTATTTCCATCAATCTTGATGGGGGAGCCCGAAGAAAAAAGCTGCGATATGCAGCTTGACTGGTCCTCGGTTCCCTTACAGTGGTCAACGGCAAGCATCGAAGAAACAAAGATTAAAATCACATCATGTAGCAGCTGAAGGAATTGTTAACAGAAAAGAGCTTAACCGAAATCCTCCTTCTAGAGCTTAACCGAAATCAAAGTAAACCTTATCAAGAACACAAAAGTGACCGGAAGAAGATACAGGCCAGGAGGCAAGAACCCCACCTGTAGCAACTGAAGCCATTTGTTGGATGACTTTATACTATAATACACCAAAGCTGACTCGAATAAAACCCCGCCACAATGCTAAGCCAAGCAGAAAAGAACCATTCGAGCAATCAAAGCAAGAAACTAAGTCACACTTTGAGCCCAACACTCCCTCTCCCCCTCGAGGAGTCTCCCGAACCTGGGGTCGTTCTCCTACGCTTCACTCGCTCCCCACGAACCCAGACCTTCCGTCAGAACTCTCAGCGGCCAGGGATCGGCGCCGCTAAGGCCCCAAAGACGAGCCTCAACCTTTCTGAATGAGTTCAACTGTCCCTATGCCAGCGAAGTCTCCTTCTGTGACGAAGAAGTGGGAGCGGTAGTGGCACCCTCGTTGATCAAAAAGAAATCCCTGAGTACGGCCGGCGTTGATTGGCTGGGCGCGGCGCACGCGATACCCGGCCCCACTTTCCCCAATGAAAACCGCTTCGTCGGAAGATATCACCTAGACGAAGAACACTGTAGTGGTCCTCCCGTGGTGTCTCAGAAGAAGGCAATGAAGTACCGCTGTATAGACTTGAAGTGAAGGAATTGCGCGTGATTTAGGCTTTGCGGGAACGAGATTTTGTAGACACGAGCGTGTGTGTCAATTGAAATAAAAGCCGTGAAGAGCGACTGGGTTGGAAATCAGATAAATTTACTTCTCAGACAAAACACTACCCGGTGCTCTTTTTATGTAAGAGAAGAAAAATGTTTGTATATATATATATATATATATATATATATATATATATATATATATATATATATATACACAAGAAAGATCCATGGACTGAACAAAAACAGGGAAAGGTTTATTGACGTTTCGAGAGGAGGCCTCTCGAAACGTCAATAAACCTTTCCCTGTTTTTGTTCAGTCCATGGATCTTTCTTGTGTATTTCAATAATCACCGGCCCACAAGCTTCAATCATCATATATATATATATATATATATATATATATATATATATATATATATATATATATGTGTTTCTTTTTTTTAATTAACAGATTTGTTGAAAACAAGCCGTGAAAGTGGCACTAAGACGATTTGTGCAGGTGCGTTATACGGCCAGGGGGACAAGTATAAGGGGATAATCGTAACGATCAGTCGGCTAATTAATTAAAATTTAATAATTAACTTTTTAATTAATAAAAATAAACAAATCTTTTTAATTAGAAACTTGCTCGGCGTCATCGAAAACCACTAAATCAACTCTTTTTGGAAGGATATAGCACAGGGGCAGTATATTACGGCGTTCCCGTAAAAACGCTCAATTTGGACGCGTTTCTAGGTTTCGATTTCTTATCGGAGCGCATCTCTGCACCCGCGGTCCTGCTCCCCAGTGGCTGAGACGCGCAACGAACGTGCGCCCAACTTCCCTCCGTGCTACGAGGGAGGCGAGGGGGTGGCTTCGCGCCGCAACCACCGAGGGGCAGGACCGCGGACGCACAGATGAGCTCCGATGCCAAAGCGAAACCTAGTAACGCGTTCAAATTGAGCACTTTTTTAGAAAGCCGTAAAATGCTGCTCCTGCTTTATGTCCTCCTAATATTTCGAGCATTTCGCAGACCAGCGAAATGCTCGGATAAAGTAGGGAGCTAACGCCGCGCCTCTGTTTTGTAGATCCCCATTGCGGCAACACCGCTGCAGCGGACGACGATCGCACCGCTGCCAAGTCATCGAGCTACGGCCGCACGCGCTTGGAGTAATCGCCCGGCGCCCGGCAGACCATTATCAGCTGATTCAGCTATCTGCAGCAGCATCGAGCGTCCGGAGGATTCGACTACATAGGCGCTGGGCGCTGAACAGCTCGTCGCAGACCAGCGAAATGCTCGGATAAAGTAGGGAGCTAACGCCGCGCCTCTGTTTTGTAGATCCCCATTGCGGCAACACCGCTGCAGCGGACGACGGTCGCATCGCTGCCAAGTCATCGAGCTACGGCCGCACGCGCTTGGAGTAATCGCCCGGCGCCCGGCAGACCATTATCAGCTGATCCAGCTATCTGCAGCAGCATCAAGCGTCCGGAGGATTCGACTACATAGGCGCTGGGCGCTGAACAGCTCATCGCAGACCAGCGAAATGCTCGGATAAAGTAGGGAGCTAACGCCGCGCCTCTGTTTTGTAGGTAAGCGTCGTTCTTTTGTTGGAACTTCTTGAACTGTTTTCTTGCATTTCGCTGGTCTGCGACTGTGCATTTTTGTCGTTGAGAGCCTTTGAAATGTCGGAATGTATCGCGTGCATGAAATCTGTGGCATTAGACAGCCCGAGCTTGAAATGCTCGGAATGCAAGAACCGCTACCACACTGGGAAATGTTCCGGCGTGACAAAAAATGCGTTAAAAGCAATGCCCCAAGGTAACCTCGAGGAATGGGTGTGTAACACATGCAAAGTACATTCCAGCCGTCAATTAGCATCTTCGCAAGAGCCCCCCTCTACAGGAGAGGGTCATTTAGCACAGCAAAGCCCACAGGGAACTAACTTCGAAAGGCTAATAAAACAAAACGAAGTCATCGGCCAGCGGCTGACAGACGTTCTCGCCAGATTACAGGCTGTCGAAAAGCGCTTGGAAACACAAACTAACAAAGGAGATGATATGTTGGCAAAACTTGATAATCAAGGCAAAACCGTTGAGGGGATAGAGACATCCTTAAACATCCTTTCCACGCAACAGGACGAGATACTTTCCAGACTGGGTAGCCTTGAAAAAACAATTCATGGTCTGCAGAAAAAGACTACTGAATTGGAGGGAGAGATTGCCAAACGGGATGCGGAAATAAAGGAGCTGAAAACCGCAGTGGACAGGGCTGAACAATATTCTAGACGACAGAATGTTGAAATTCACGGAATCACTCAACAGCCGAATGAGGATGCAATGAAAGTGATTAAGGAAATAGCTGTAAAACTACAACTTCCCGAACTATGGATGAATCCGTTGAGGCAGTTCACAGGCTTAGAACAAAGGAAGGTAAAACACCCCCTTTGTTGGTAAGGTTCACGGAAAGGAAAATGAGAGACATCTGGATTCAAAAAAGAGTGGCACTGAGGAACGAACAGATTTATATCAATAAAACTTGACAAGGCGAAACAAGGATTTGTTATGGCAAGCTAAGAACCGTGCTAAAGAAAAGACCTACAAGTTTGTGTGGACCAGAAACGGGAAGATTTTTGTACGGCAAAAAGAGGGTTCTGCTGTTATTCACATCGAGGACGAAAGTGACTTAGAAAAAATTAGGTAATCATGGAGACTTCATTTGATTCATTTAAATTCTGGGACTTGCACACAAAACGAGTCTTAAGGGAAGAAGTTGGTGAAATAAAGTTAAACTTACTGCACATAAATGTGAGGAGTTTAAATAAACACTGGGATCAACTTATGGTGCTGTTATCGGAAAGATTATCTACCTTGGACGTGCTTATTTTAACTGAGATTAATGTAGAAGAAACAGTATGCAAAACGTTCACCTTAGATGGCTTTTATGTATATTATTTATGTCGAGAAAAAAGAAAGGGTGGTGGACTAATTATGTTTGTAAACGACAAGTGTATATCGAATAGACTTGACATTTCATTGGAACATTCAGAAGCATGTGTTGTATCCATCGACAAAAGCGTCTTCTCTTACATTGTCTGTGCAGTGTATAGGCCACCGAGCTCCAACATTACTCTGTTCATCGAAGAATTGTCTGCTCTATTTAGTAAATTCAATAACAATAAATATTTTGTTCTTGCCGGTGATATTAATATTGATTTTTCCAAGGAGGCTAAATACGGAGTCTCGAGTTATCTTGACACTCTCTCTTCTTTTGGGCTAGAGAATGTAATACATGACTTCACTAGAGAAGAATATTATGGCAATAAAATTACAAAAACGTGTATAGATCATATAGTTACCAGAGTCAGTAACTTGCATATGCTATCTGGTGTCATCAGAGAAAAAGTTGCAGATCATTACTTTACTGCATTGTTGATATGGGGTGAAAGGCAAACTGACTGTTTAGTGGCAAGTGACGGGTGGAGAATAATTTTAGATAACAGCAAAATTGACCAATTAATTAGGACATATGATTGGAATTTTTTACTATCCGTGGACCATATTTCAGCGTATAATACTTTGGTAGACATACTTCAGAATATATACCAAAAATCGAAAAGGAAAGTTAAAATCAGACAGCGAAGACCAGAAAATGTGTGGATTCCCGAAGAAATCTTGGAATTATGTCACACTAAGGACAGTCTATGGAGGAGATGTAAATTGAATCCTGAAGACGTGCTTTTAAACAAGGAGTTTCGTGAATTGCGCAATAAACTAACAGCTAAAATTCGATTGGCAAAAAGGATGCATTACATGACCAAATTTAGCCAGTCGGTAAAAAACTCAGCGGAAACCTGGAATTTTGTCAATCAGTTAATTGGAAGGAAGAAAAAAAATAATATTGACAATACAATCAAGAAGCATTTCCCCGATGCTGTTGACTACACTATGTTAGCAGACTCTTTTAATAGTTCTTTTATCAGTTGTGTTAAAGAATTAAGAGATAAAAGTATACCAGTAGAAACAAAAAATAACGCTCCCAAGTTCAGTAACAAAAACTCGGCATATTTGCCTCTAATGTGTGTGGATGATCTTGTAACCATCATAAATTCTATGTCCATAACAAAGTCACCAGGTATAGACAAAATACGTGTGCGAGATTTACGTTACAATATAGATAATCTAAAACAAGTATTACTTAAAATAATTAACGGTTCTCTTACTACAGGAAAAATTCCAAAAGAGCTAAAAGTGGCATTAGGCCTCTTTACAAAGGCGGTAATAAAACGGATTTAGGGAGTTACCGACCGATATCAATATTGCCAGTAATTTCACATATCATGGAAAAATGAATTCAGATAAATATGAATACCTTCTGTGAAAAATTTTCTCTTATTACTGATTCGCAGTATGGTTTTAGAAAAAATAAAAGCACAACAGCACTCTTGGAGGATTTTTCGGACTGCATCAACGATACATTAGATAACAATAAAATTGCTCTGGCCTTATTTCTAGATTTATCGAAAGCTTTCGATACCATCGATCATGCGTTACTTTTAGAAAAACTTGAAAGAATCGGCTTTAGAGGACCATTTTATGATTTTTTCCATGACTACCTCACTGACAGATTTCAATTGGTGAAAATAGAAAACTGTGTGAGTGCTAAAACTCGGGTTCAGTGCGGTGTACCTCAAGGGAGCACTTTGGGCCCGTTGCTGTTCAATATTTACATAAATGAGTTAAATCTTTTACCGCTACAGTCTAGAATCTTTTTATATGCAGACGATACGGTTCTATTATTACCATATGACATATACGAAAACGCAATTCCAATATTTCAAAAGGACGTGGACATGTTATTGCAGTGGTTTTCTGACAATATTATTTCAGTAAATAACAACAAAACAAAACTTGTGTGTTTCCGTAATCCCCATAAACAGGTGAAGCTTACGGCAGGCATTTATTTAAATTCGGGGCATGGCAACTCTTGCAAAGCACTTCCATACGAACAGTCTGTAAAGTACTTAGGCATATTTTTTGACGAACATATCTTATGGAACCATCACATAGAATTTATTAAAAAAAGGCTTCGCGTAGTATCAGCGTATCTTTACCGGTTAAAGAGCGTTTGTGGTATAAATGTTCGTAAAACTGTTTTTATGGCCTTCGGAGAGTCGATCTTGCGATACGGTATCACTGTTTTCGGTCAATGTGCAGGAAATAAAAAACTAGGAATAGATAGAGTACTTAAACAGATTGCGAGTAACGTTGCGTAGGGAACCAGATATGATAACCTAGTAATTGATATGAAAATGAATGAACTAAACATAATGTCTTTTTCTAAACTGTATGAATATGTAATATTAACACGGCATTACTACGATAAGAGCTCGAAAATTGAGGTCAGAAAGAGAAATCGGAGTTGCACTGAAAGGTACGTAATACCCAGAATATTTACGAACTACGGAAAGAGAATGAAACGGCATTATATTCCTTCCCTTTTTAATAAATTACCCGATAATTTGATTGGTATATCATCCATTTGAACGGCAAAGAAAGCTCTTGAAAAATGGTGTCTAGAGTGTAAAACCTGATTTCCCTGTTGTTTAGTGTGTTTTTTCATGAGTCATTTCTGTGTTATGCGATGTTGGTTTTCAACTATTATCTATTATGGTATGTTTCACGTAAGGTCGTACGGCGTTTAGAATACGGCGTTTAGAATTTGTTAGTATTTCAGTGTTCAGCAATTTGTTTGATTTTCATGTGGAGAGTAGTTTCATTTACATGGCGCAAATATTGCTGTGTTTTACAATTTTGTTTAATTTCTTTATTTATAGTGTTACTTGTAATACTGCGTTCTATTCCTTTTATTTGTTAAGGTTTTGGTCTGCCTGGTCCCACGGACAAGCAATCTTCTTTGCTTTTGTGGGCCAGTTTCTGTAAGTGTCTTTTTCAAAGGAATAAAAAACATTATTATTAGTATTATTATTATAGTTGATTTAGTGGTTTTCGATGACGCTCAGCAAGTTTCTAATTGGAACCATATGCCTATTTTCGTTTCTTAAAAAAGTATTTAACGAATTTTAATTAATTGGCCGACTGATCGTTACGATTAGCAGCCTTTACTTTGTTTCCCTGGCCGTATACCTCACCTGCATAAAACCCATAAGTATAATTTCACGTTTTTTATAAACAAACCCTACCGAAAAATTCGGTATAACTTTTCCCTATCTGGATTATGGAACCGGAAATTTGTTTCTGAAAACTCGAAATCCAGATTGCAGACAAAGGGATAATTTTTGAAAACCTAAATTCCAGATAGAATCCAGATAGATTTCCAGTTCCATAATCCGGATAGCGAAAAGTTATACCGGATGCTTCGGTGGGGAATCTGTTAATTAAAAAAAAAACACGCCCTGTATATATATAAATATATGCACGGAAAATACTGTTGCGTATGACGACGAAAAGTGTATAATGGTGTAAACATACTTCGAAGCTTTTAGTGGAGTTTTATCCAATATTAGTCGACGTTTGGGCCCTAGTCAGTCATGATAAAGGTCGGAACTTAGGCCGACACTTCGTCCAATTTGTGATAAAACTCCACTAAAAGCATATGTGATAAAACTCCACTAAAAGCTTCCAAGTATGTTTACTCTCGTATATAAATATACCGATGATGCACCCTGGAGAAGTGGAGCAAGGGGGGACAAAGAGAAAAACACAAAACTCCGAACACGGCTAGATGACTGGTGCGCGACTGAAAAGACCCGCCTGGTTTTAGTATCAAACCAGGGACTTTGCCATTTCCAGTAGAGCACTTTACCAACCGAACTAACCAGAAGTTATAATTTAGTAGAGGGAACAAGTTTTAACAGCTGGAATCAGTCTAACACCAACATGGGTGAATGTCTTGCATTTAAATATTAATGCAATTGATGCAAAGGTGCGAGCGAGCTGGACAAGAATAACGATAATAATCCCTGGAGATGGGGAACAAGGTGGACAAAGTACAAACACAAATCTCCAAACAGAGCTAGGTGACTGGTGGGTTGCTCGAGGTCGTTGGCGAGGAACAAACAGCCTTTGGGCCTCCGCCTATCGCTGGACTGCCCTTACCCGTTGGCTCTCTCTCTTTCTTTGCTCCCAAGCTAGTGTGAGGGGGATTGAAGCCGCCGTCGATTACTGCCAGGCAATCGGGTTGGGCTAATAATTTCTCCCCCTTTTTCCCTTTCTCCAGAGATTATTATCGTTATTCTTGTACAGCTCGCTTGCACCCTTGCATCAATTGCATTATCATCATAATCTTTAAATACAGGTCGTTCACTCTTGTTGGTGTTTATTTACCCTTGCTGGTGACGGCTGATAAAACCCGTTTTCTCTACTTTCATTTCATTTCATTTCATTTATTATGCCTTAAGGGCCCCTGGGGGGCATTACTTAAGGGGGGTAACATAAAACACAATATAACACTTCACGGGTTGAAATCAAATGTAGAAACAAATAGGTTGAAAGAACATCTGTTATTTTACAGTGCAATATCTTCATTATACAATCATATGCTTAGTAAGTTCTGCTAAAAATAAGGCATGATCAGTAATTGTTACAATGGACTCAGGTAGCGCATTCCAATCCCGTATACACAAAAAAAGGGGAGAGTTTTTTTAAAATGTTGTTTCTGGCAAAGGGCATTTCTATCTTCTGGCAATGATCATGGCGTAGGGAGACATGACTGGCTCAAGAGAAGAATTCATGGTCAGTCCAGGGCTTGTAAAACAGGTTATGAAAAAAGGATAATCTATATACAGTGCGTCTAGTATTAAGTAAAGGTAATGATAAAGAAGCTTAAGGGCAGATATGCTCGTGGGTGAGTAGTCAGCAAGAATGAATCTAGTTGCGCGGTTTTGGATTGATTCTAACATGTCAGATAGAGAAGCCTGATGGAGGTTCCAAATGGCAGAAGCGTATTCCATCTGGGATCTAACAAGGGTGCAGTATGACAGATGCTTGATTTTCGGTGAAGCTTGACTAAGATGGCGTCTTAGAAAACCTAAAGTTTTATTAGCACTGGAAGTTATGTGTTCAATATGAGTTCTCCATGAGAGGTCAGAGCTTAAGTGCACGCCAAGTTATTTAAAAGATGAAACCTTTTCAATGGGTTGGGATGTAAGTTGATAGGTATAATTTACTGGATTACGGGATTTAGAAAAAGATACACATTTACATTTATTATGATTAATGGACACACGCCACTCAACACACTAGGGTTCAATTAGGGTTAGGTCTTCTTGTAATGTTACGCAATCATCTTCACTGGAAATAGCGCGATAAACAACAAGATCGTCAGCAAACAGACCACTGATCTCTATGACAATGGCTGGATCGCGTTTGCCCGCTCCGCGAATGAGGCCACTGGCGGCCATATTTTTGGTAGAGTCATATTACCTCTAGCCAAGTTACACCTGCTGCAGCCACTATCATTTATCCAAGGCAGACAGCGTTGTGGTAGTTGTGGTGGCAGGCTGTCATCAAAATAGCGTGGGTGATATTTCGTGCTTGATTGAAATTGTTTGACGAAACATATTTTTGAAACCCGGCGTGAACGGTAACCCGATCTTTGAGGACCCGGTGAAAGCTTCACGAAATCGCAGCACCAGGGAAAAGCAGCACAGCACGCATCGAAAGTCGCATTGAAAGAAGCATCGAAAGCAGACGCCGGTACGGCGTCTGCTTTCGATGCGAGCTGCTCTGCTTTCCCCCGGTGCTGCGCTTTCATAGAACTTTCGCCAGGTTCTCAAAGATAAGGCTACCGTTCACGCCGGGTTTCAAGAATCTGCTTCATCGAACAACTTCAATCAAGCAGAAAATATCACCCACGTTACAGTGTACTAGATCCACGGCTATTTTATGGCAGCTTGCCGCCATTGCGCTGTCTGCCATATTGGCCATATTACTATGACGGCTAGAGATGATATAACTCTACCAAAAAGATTGCCGACCGTGGCCGCATTTCCGTCCTTAGGCGAAGCTGGTCAAACGCGATCCAGCAAATAGACATAGAGATCAGTGAAACAGACGAACACAGCTTCTCAGGAGTAATCGATATCATTTATATAAACAAGGAAGAGCAATGGGCCCAGTACAGTACCTTGTGGTACGCCTGAAATAACTGGTAAAAAGTGTGAAGTTCTTTCACCTAGACGTACGGATTGGGTTCTAGTCGTAAGAAAAGGTTTTATCCAATTAACTATAGTTGCATTAATTTTTAAGTTTTGTAATTTTACGATAAGTCTGTAGTGTGGCACACGGTCGAAAGCTTTCCAAATGACGAGAGCGTCTGTTTGTGTTCGTGAGTTAAGATTACTGTGGATATCGGTTACCAACTCGAAAAGCTGTGTTGTACATGATCGATTCCTACGAAATCCATGCTGGTTAGAAAATAATACATTATTGATATCCGGAAACTGCATTATGGCTGTAAGAATAATATGTTCAAGGAGCTTACTACATACACTTGTTAAAGAAATAGGCCTGTAATTGCTCAGATCGTCAGATGACCCAGACTTAAAAATTGGAATGACGTCTGCATGTCTCCAGTCACTGGGAAGCATACCAGTAATAAGTGATTGGTTGATACTTTTACCCAGGTACAGGGACGAGATGTGCTTAGTAATTTTTAAAATTGTACTGTTTATCCTGTCGCGACCAGGAGCAGAGCTGACTGGAAGTTGCTCTATTAATTTTGATATTCCTTCAGAAGAAAGTTATTGACGTCTAGCTCCAGGTTAGCTCACTTGGTAGAGCGCTCCACTGGAAAAGGAGAGGTCCCTGGGTCGGTACCAGGACCAGGCGGGTTTTTTTCAGTCGCGCACCAGTCACCTAGTTGTGTTTAGAGATTTGTACTTGCCCTTTCTCCGTCTATTTTCCCCTCCCCCGGGGATTATTCTCGTTATTCTTGTTCAGCTCGCTTGCACCTTTGCATTAATTGCATTATCACCATATTTTTTAACGGCGTCTAGAGAAATATCGGTTTGCACTGAAGCAGCAATCTTGAGCTTCGTACAACATTTTCTTAGGTTTTTTTCCCTATAGATGTACGTTGTTAGTCAAAGAATTCTGAGTTAATTAAAAAAATGTCCGCAACGTTTTCTTCTAATAACTGACTTTTGAGGAAATGAGGTAAACAAGCTGATGCCTTCAAATCAGATTATCCCGGATCAGCAGCCGATCTCACGGGAGCTTATTCAGCGGCATTTTGTCTACAAGAGTGTCACTGCGCAGATTCATAGGCGCGAAGCTTCTCACGCGATTGAAGCAACGTTTTATATTGCCTGTGGTTCTCTTTTACATCTCTTTTTTTTTACCGGATTTCACCCACGTGTTTGTGACGTGTTGTGTGAAGTGTTGAAAGCTTGTCCTGGCTGTCCCAAACCGCGAAACATCAATACATCAGTTTGTTTTATTCATCTGATAGGCTTTGTCCGAAAGGTGATTCCGTGTTTGGTTTGGCTGAAGGGTACAAGATCGGATGCGGTGCACACATTGAAATCTGTGGACGTCTTCGTTGCCGGCGTCTGTTTCGAATGGAGGCTCTGACGGAGAATTATTACCATTGTCTTGAACTACCTGTGACTGGGTGGAGAACTTAGAAGAACCAAAAGTGGAAGAGGCAGGAACAAAAAAACAGATGACGTCGTCTCAAACCAGCACAGGGAGAAGCGGATCCTCTTGATGCTTTCACGTCGCTTGTAATCGTTGCGATGCCTGAAGTTCTCTCCCAGCAGTAGAAACCACAGTCCATCACTTGGATTACGAATGTCCCGAATTATTTAGCTTGCTCCGTCCCTCTAAGTCTAGAAAATCTTCTTCTTGGTGGACCACGGAATTCCCGCTGTTGACATGAATTTGAGGATCCCTGAGTCAACGAACTTTTTTCGTGGGCATATACCAAAAGAGGACACTTCGGCTTCCGATTCCGCCAGCCGACGTCTTAACTTGTCCCGGATGGCGACTGCTTCAAAAAGCAGTGATGTTGGCTGCGACGACGCTGCTGATGTACATGAAAATGGGACTATACCTGTTTCGGGTACGATAACAATAAAACTGTAATGGCGCAAAGCCTATATAGGAGGGAGGATACGTCTCAATCCAAGGGGGAATTAGCAATTTAATGGCGGACGTCTTCTTCGGCAATTGATCACTGAAGAAAGGAAACTGGTGGACGCGATTGTACAACAACCGGATAACCGAAAAGTGCTTTCAATATTGATCCACGCTCGCCTGACAAGTGTGAAACAAAGAAAAAGCTACTGCAATACGACCAGCCGAAATTCAATGCTGAGCGTTGACTGGACGTGGCTACGCTCGCTGAGAACCGACCACCCCGGTTGCCTGATAGTGATCGACGAGACTTCAGTGCCTCTCAAACTATCCTGGCAGCAAAGAAATACAGCCCACAGGAAAGGGCCGTCCAGCGAGAGGCGGAGGCCGAAAGACTGTACTTCGCCAAGGACCTCGAACTACCCACGCTTGTGGGCCAAAACAACAGGCGGAGGAACACGATCACAGACCTCACGTTGGCGTATGATCTAAGGAGATTACCTGGACCCTAAGACAAGAAACATGGGGAAGCAACCACTCCCCTATTTTCATTGAGCCCCGGCGAGCAACGAATACCTCCGGTTCCTTTGCCGCCTTTGGCGGCAGACGAACGGTGCGTGTGGCTACGCTGAGACACGTTTTGAAAAGAAATGAACAAATTCACATGCGCAGATAGAAAGAGCATGTACGCCCTCGTGACGGTGCTCCAGTTGGCCAAACCCCGTGCCACGCGCACCCTCTCGGTAACAATTAACATGCCGAAGATCGATTCCACGTAGTCAACCTGTGGGACAGGTGGCTGGAAACGCCGAAGAAAAAACGTTTTTAAAGGAAAGACACTCGCTCTGCGGTCCAAACTGCACGGAGCCACGAATTGCGCAGGGAAGTACCCATCCAGTCTGGTAAAAGAGCGCTGACCAGGAGCTCCGCTCGTGCTTCATAGGCAGGATGCAGGCTCTCAAGTGTGGAACGTTTATTTGCGTCTGGGAAGGCAAAACCAAGACGAGGATAGCGCTACAAATGGCGACCCTACGCCTCCCGATAGCGCCTCCCGATAACGCCATAAAGACTGCCGGAGTTAGCGGTCCACGAACTCTTCCTGCAAGCAGCCGTTCCACCGCCGGAAAAGATACGTGGTTGAAGAGGCGGAAAATCTCCCGCAACGCCGGCCATAATCTTTGTCATCACTACGCCCGCTGCCAGAGCACAAGAGAAAGGGATAGGCATAGACTCCCGCTTCCAAATGGCTTAACTCCACAGGGCCGTGGCGCGCGCCAAGCCAAAAAGTGCACCCGGAGGGCACCTAGTAACCGTGGCTGAAGTAAAGAATCTCGGGGCACGACAACTCCAAATCATCCTGAACCACATAAACGAGGTCTGTTAGGAGGTTTGCATGTCATCCTCGTGAAGCGAGGCAATACTCATTCCTATCGTCAAGCCGTGTAAAAAAACGACGAAATTAGGAACTTCCGTCTAATCTCACTCACCAGTAACCTTTGAAAGCTTAAAGGAGCGGTGCAATTATATTCAATTTGAATGTTTTACACCTTACACGAGCTTACTGGCACTAGTGGCACTCAAGGGTACTCGCACGCAACGCCACTGGCCAAGAAACTTCTTTGTTGCGGTGTAATTTCAAGGACAAACGCGATCATTTTCATTCAATCTCTCCTTTGCAAAATTTGATGACGTAACGTGGGGATCGCAGTACACCCATATGACGATATTTGAATGCGGTTCATAGATTGGACCCGAGCATTGCGTGGGCACTCGATTTGGGCTCGTGATAATTACTAGCTCGAGAAGCATTCGGGTAGTGCCCTGTGTCCAATCGCTGCAACGACGACAATAGCCGAGCTATAACAATGTCTGGAACTCAGCGCGTGTCCTGTGCTTTGCCAACCCCAGCGCGTGGTTATGATCAACACTGGCGGCATATAATCGGCTCCAGATCACGTGGCCGCTTCTTCTGGCTGCGAGTTGAGGGGGTGAACGCTGCTCGTTTTTCTTTAATTTTTTTCCGGGACTTCTATTGCGTGGGGGAAAAAACGAACGCGTGTTTCATAGGTCATTAACGTCAGGGATCCGTTCTAAGCGGTATTTGCGCAAAGTACAAAAATTGTTGCATCGCCCCTTTCAACGACTGGTCCTGGAGCGACTGCTGCGGTACATAGAGAACGAGGTGGACGTTTTTCACACCGACAGGTGGGGTTTCCCCACGGACTTGGAACTTAGGGCATGCTCCTTTTGCTGCGTCACGAAGTCCTGAACCCGCAATTTAAGGTGCGGACCAAGACAGTCCTAGCCGTAGACATTCGCCAAGCTTTTGATTCAGTCCAGCAGGAAGCGATGATCGAGCATGCTCGGCTGGTCAACGTGCGCGGCCGCATGCTCAAAGGTTCTTTATGATCGTTCCGTCTCCTGAGATGAGCCAGATTGAAAACCTTTTTAGAACTCAGCTTTTAGGCGCCCGTTTCAGGCTTGAGTGGCGTCACCGTTGCCGTCGGCGTAACCGCGCTTTGCATCATGGGACGTTTCCCATTATGACGTCATACGTGACGTCACGTGTGATGTCAGAAAGTGCCGCTAAATTTCGCGAAAAATTCTTCAGCTAAATTTAGAAAGGAAATTTTCCCACTAAATTTAGCGGGGAGCTTTACCCTCGTGACGTCACATGTAGCGTCAAGTGTGACGTCACGTGACGTCACACCTGACGCCACTCAACCCGGGAAAACCCTCGTGACGAAACACGGAATGTCACGAGGGTAAATGCTTTCCCGCTAAATTTAGCGGAAAACTTTCACGCCAAATTTAGCTGGAAAATTTTACCCTCGTGACGTCACACGTCACCCTCCCCACCGTACCCTCCCCTCCCCCTCCTCAAAAGCTGCGCTCTCAGTCGGACTAACAGAGAAGGAAAACGTCTCAATTTTTGTTTCGATCCATGTATACTATCCATTTGTGGTGGATTTCAGTTTCTTTTATATGTTTTTCTTTTTCTTTGTTACGTGAATGTATTATTTTTAAATTCTGAAGGCCTACGATCATATTTTATAACTGCCTAAATTTCAGGCAGAATATATTCGCACGAAAACATCTCGGCGTCCTTCGACTAAACAAATACGATTTATGTCTTCAAAGCTTTCTTTTTCAGGTACGCACGAGTGAAGCTCACAGAAAAAACAAAAACAAAAAGCTGCTAAAGAGCGTCCTCAATGTACGGGAAATCATGATACAGCTTCTAAAAACCCATTTGATGTACACTGCAGCAAGAGAAACACAAAAGAAGCATTCTTCAGACTAGACATGTTTCCTTAAACTCTCCTCCGTTCATACATTTAATGGCAGTTTCTTTAATAATTAGTAGTGGCACAGAAAATAGTATTTTGTTAGAAAGCGTTAGCTAATTACAAACTTCGTTCGACGTCGACGACGGGCATTTTTTTTTTAATTTTTACTTGTACAAACGATATAACAATAACCAAACTCCCCCCCCCCTCCCCTTTTCAACCCTTTCCCCCAGTTCGTGACAGCATTCCTTGACAGTGGACACGCAGTGGGCAGTCAGACTTGCAACGCTAATACGTTTCCCAACTCTTGTAATGGTATAGACCTTTCCAAAAACGAGCTTGTGGCCGGTGCCATTTTGAGCGTTCGTGCGTATGGCGCGTGCTTTGCTCGCTTTACGAAGCGACGAACACGCACGTGCTGGACTGTGAAGATCGCACGCTGGACTGTGATTTTGTAAACATTGGAAAGGTCTATAGGCCATATGCAAAATCCTTGCCAGCTATCATCATCATGCCATTAGGAGCCGCCATATTGGGGGGTTTATCACATCTTCCAGTTGTGGACGAGGCGCATCTGCATTTAACTCGGTTTTCATGATATTAGGGCAACTTATTTGTACACTCAACGGGTTGCTGGTTAGTTTCGGTTCAAAGAAGAAAAGAAAGACGGCCGCGAAATTCTGGAAAAGGAACTGTCAGCAACGAGGTCGCAAGCCTCGTCACTCAAGCAGTGAACTGGGCCATCCAGGTCAATGAACGGTATTTCTCGAAGACGTCCTGTGAAGGGTTCGTACTGGACTCGCAGCAGGTGATCATATTTTACTTCTACGACTTCCACTTTGCCGGGACTATTGTTTCTCCGGCGAAACTGTCGGTACGGGAACCCCCCAATATGGAGGAAATCTGATAATTGATCATGAATACACTAGATGGCGCTTCTTTTTGCATATGGTCTATTCCAGAGACCTCTTTTGGTTGAATTTATCTTTCCGCAGGCTTGACTAAAATTTCTTGTATTAACAGTTTTTTTTTTTACCTTTCTTGTTGCAATGCGCCGCAATAATCGTTCTGAAGTATTCTTGGAGCTATTTCTTCATAGATATATTTTTATAACCGATTCTCCTCCGTAATGCCGATGAGGTGGAGGGTTTTTGAAGCAGAATAAATAAATTAAGGTGCCTCCACGCCATTTCAAGATTATCGACACTTTCGTTGGATGCACTTGCGTTGCGTAGCCGCAAGAAAATAGCCAGATTCGTTTCTTTAAATATTTGCGGATATACCACATCAAAGGCGAAATAAGCGAGATTTAGTCATACACCTGGATGGGTTCCCACTATATTCTAGGTAAAACAAAAATGCAAAATCGTCTGCGCACTTCATTTGCTTCGCACTGAATTGACTTAATTGCCAACGGTCATTAGAAAATGCGCTTCGTTTTTGTTTATATTAATCGGGTTATCTTGATTTTAATGAGTAGGATGTCTAGTCTAGACAGGTTGCAGAACCTGAGAGCGGCTATTGCCTTAATTGGGGCCTCGAATGGGCTTAGTGTATTTGTCAAACCAGGTCAAGGCTCTTAGAAATCCCTCTGGGCTAACTTAACGGAAGCGGTGCTTTGGAAATACTCATCCGCTCGGGTTTGGCTCACATCATGGACGTCGTTGCCGTGTTTGTTAATCTTGCTTCGAACTCGGTTTCCCGAGTGCTGTCTGATTCTCTTGAATTTTGAGCAAATGTCTCTAACTCTAACTTGACGTCTGCTAAGAAGAGTGTCGTTCTCTGAAGATGATAGGTGGACAGCTGACTTTGAGCATGGACTATAAACACTAAGCACAATTATGGCACTGAGAACAACTTCACAACGTGCGTTTTATCGTCTATAAAAACTGGCGTTCTTTGTCGGTGATATATGAGAACGCCACTTAATCACGCGCTGTGAACAGCGCACTAAGCTCAGGCATTCACTGAGTACGACCTTTACGCATTACATAGATTTTAAGCTTTACGAATTCATTGTAAAATGCCCAATGTTGAGCTCTCTTTTGCAAGTTTCTATTTGCTTGCCTCTAAAAGTTAAGTACAAAGCAATGAATATTGCCCCTAGAACAGCTATTTATATCTTGTTCACAATATATTGCTGTGATCACTGAACATCTCGTATACTCTAGGTTGGGCAAGCTGCTGCCCGATTAAAAGAATTGAGAAGGTTTTTTTTAAAAAGGTCAAAGAGGCAAAGTTTCTAAAGCTGACTCAACCGTTATTTTCCAAGACGTGCGTTTAGATGGTACGTTTAGTTATGTTTTTTGTACCAAATAAGGTTACTAATTTAATAATAAAACAGGATTTTATTATTTACTGCTAAACGTTCGCATTTTATTTACTCCACCCTTAATATTATGATGAACACTGTGGAGTTGGTAGGTCTGCCTTTTGGAGATTAAATTAGCGTTCTATAGAGCCCCTATTTACGCCGTAATAAATTCTTAATTACGCCGTAATAAATTAAAATATACCGGCTCATGTCTCCCGCAGTTGAAACGCTTATCTGCGACCTTTCCCGTCGCTTGTCGCGGCTTCAAGACAGCCCTGTGTTTTTTCGCCTCTGCTATCTGCCTGGTGTGTCCATCGCAACTGGAGGGTACCCTGCAGTGTGCATCCGAGCGTGTGATGCTGTTTGGGTGCCCTGTCGTTTTTTGTTTCACCTCTGTGCCGATGCTTGTCGCTTTCGGCTAAGACCTCGTTTATTTTCCTGTCGCCTCCGCTGCTGGGTCTGCTGCTATTGTTGTCGCGGTATCTCGTTGTCTGCGGCTCGCTTTCTCCTCCTCATGTTCTTTTCTTTTTTTAGGTCTTTTTCCCCGCCTGTTTCTCGTGGTATTTCTCTCTTTCCCTCTAGTTTTGTCTTAATGTCGTAGTTTGGGCTTATAACAATATTAATCTATGAAAGAGTGTGAAGGTGGGAAGTTATAGAAACAGGAACTGTAAAGAAGTACGGCATTAGTGAACGTTGAAAAATAGAGGGAAGTGAGATACAATATACTAAAAAAAATTGAATTGATACGATGGAGTCACGGAATATAAGAGCTTCAAGAATGGTAGAGAGGTCATTTGAGAAAACTAGAAAGAGACAGAATGCAGACAAAAAGAGATAACTCAAAGGAAGACGTAAGTCAGAGAGGCTACACTAGAATGAGATATAAAAAAATGTCTAGTAGATAATGAGAAAAAAAATGTTAATATATGAGAGGAAGGGAAACAGAAAGATATACGGGTATAATAAACAGGTTAGAAAGAAAGAAATTAGGAAAAATTAAGCTTGAAACAGCCGCTTTAGGCTTCTAATATAAATTATTTCTAAAAATGATCACTTCACGACGACTTCAGGAGACATCAGTTGAACTTACAGTTGAGCCCTCAACACCGTGGCAGTGAAAAGAAGAAAGTGAAAGAGCATCCGGTGAGTGACGAACGAAAAATTGAATTAAAATGCAAAGTTTAGAAGAACGATTTGATTTGTAGATGAGTAATACATAGAAATCTGTGTCATTCAGAATTCATGATACAATGAAAGTTGTACAAACTCACGCGTAAAATAATTGCGCTCATATTCGCCTCGAGATCGAACCGTCACGCTCACGGTGGCGAAAGGCGGAACTATGCCTCAGTTTGCACTCACTTGGAGCACAGTGAATGCTACAGACGCGTGGTCGAAGCTCTAAAAGGCGCTAATTTAGCGTCTAGCTAGAAGCAGCGTCACAAGCCAAGATCTCGCGTCTCTAGCGTTGCTTGGGGTTCATGTTGAAAGCGGGGACGGTTGTGGTCATCTCGTCTGCGTTCACGAGAGAATGCCCATAGGAAACCATGGATAAACAAAAGCACGTGTCCCCGCTTTTGAAACTGGATCTCGAGGCGAATACCAGGCTTTCATTGAGAAGAGGTACTGCGTAAACCAGCGTTTACTTTACGAGAGTAATTTTGCATTCACCACGTTGCAATGTTTATCAGATACTTATTATTAAGCGTGGGATGTCCTAACTATACTTCTATTTATTTCTTTGGTTTGGTTTATTGTTTAGTAACATTTTTTTTACATTAAAAAAGTCAACGGTAGGTAGAGGAAACACAAAATAACAACTGCAACACGATATAGAACAATAAACAAAAGAAGAAAAGTAAGTAACGACTAAGGAAATCGAATGACGTAAAATAGAAGAATGAATCAGATATGAAGAAAGCAATGGACAAGGCAAAGCAAGACAAAATGTGAAAGTGAAAAGGATAAGGAAGATTGACAATTTATGAGACTGCACTACCTCTCGAGTCTCATCCTCATCTATGAAGTAAAAACAAAGGGAAATGCCTCCTCGAGGAGAGTTGTTTGTTTTGCGCATGTAACAGTCATGAGAGCTACCGGGAAGAATAAAATAAAAAAATGGGGGGGGGGGGGGGGGCGAGACGCTTATCTCACATTTCTTTGCTATGCACAAGCGGACTTAAGCAGCAGCAAAAGCAGACACGAGAATGCTCTTAGCCGAGTCAACGAACCACCAACTGCTGGGACCTGGGCGTAGGCGTCGTTCTGGCGACAGCAAAGGCGACTGGAGCGACGCTGTACCACCCTATTCGGGATGGACTCTGCGAAGAACCCTTCTTGTGTGAGAGAGAGAGAGAGAGAGAGAGAGGACTTGCGAAAGAGGAAAAACTAACGTGGGGGTTAGAGCCAAAGGCCGAACGGTCATCGTTCTTCTTGTTGCATCTGCACATTCTTTAGCCAGCTTGTATACACCTTTCGAGGATCTCGGACAGGGTTGGACGTTTAATTGTCTTGTCACTGTCCCTCTGGCAGGTGGGTATGCGATTACGGTTACAGGAAGTTGGGGGACCATTGAAGAAGTATTTGTTTCGGGTGCGCGCTACTTCTATGAAAGTAATTGCGGCTGTAGGTCTTGTTTTATTTGTTTTGGCGGATAGAAATCTGTGAATTCTCAGTGTAGGCGTTCAAGGAAATTCCTATTGTAATTGAAGTTGATTGAAAGAACTTGATGCTAGATCCTCATGGATGTCTAAGAGAGACATATTACGTTGCGTTCGCCATCTTCGCTTCGTCATGGCGAAACAAATTATGAGGAAGGCTCATTATACTTGGAAACATCAGCGAGAAAAAACAAAAAGCACCTATACACAGTTTTCGCAGAACCTGGAAAGCAGGACCGGAACACCACAAGTCAAACAGTGCGTTACAGTGACATTACCGGCCCAGAGAACCTTCCTGAGCAGAGTATCACGCGCAATTACTTCGCCGTACTGATTCACTTATGTCTACTGGAGCATTCGCCTTTGGTCGGGGTGTGCTTAATCAGTGTATTAAAGCCTCAAAGTTTCGGTTAAAGTTGCGATAAAAAAGCTAAGCATCCTAAGCTTCCAGCTGATCGTCGGCTGACACTCGGATGCTCCTGGAAGCTTCTGTTTCGAGTGTTTCCTGGGACATTTGTTTCCTGTTGCCTATGTTTTTAGGAGTTGTTTTCTAAACTATCGCTCTTTTTAATTTTCCGGGTTGTGGCGAGGAGTTTTAACAGATTTTGGTTTGTAGAACCGTACAAATAATCGGTTGATCACACAACCAATTGGAAGTGTACTTTCGAAGAACGCTCGTTCCCTGAAGTGGTATGGGCTAAACCTGATTGTAACATAAAGCAATGGTTCACAAATGGGGGTCCGCGGACCCTATGGGGCTCGCGAAGATATTCAAGAGGTCTGCAAAGCCCTGCCTCATCAGCCAAGCCCGGCAATATAAGTTGTCTTTCTTTTTCAGAGTCAGAAAAAACATTCCCTTTTGTGGGTGAGTTTTTTTTGTGTTAATGTCAATGAGAGGAGTCTACTCCACACTAGTCATTAGTTATGTCCATTTGTAAAATCACTATCACGATTAACATATACCTTTCCTTTCCCCTCACCACGAATGAGGTCCTCCATCATATTTGGCGATCCTCAGGGTTCAGCGAAACATCAATGATTGAGAACCACTGACCTAAATAATAAAAAGTATGGCTGCAGAAACCACTATTGTTGGTTGTCTACGCATTGTGATATCATTCGTCATGTTTACTTCCTAATTTTGTTAGAGACCATGGTCGACGTCAAGGACGGCGTCTAGAACGACGTCGAGGACAACATCCTAAGAAACAATGTGAAAACGACGTCTAGAACGACTTCAAGGACGACGTCTAGGCCGACCTCTGGATCAACCTCATTCCTATTCGATGATTCGTCTATTTTGCGATGACGACCGATTGGCATTGCGCCGATCGTGCGTCATATCGTGATCTGATATTAAAATGACGTTGGGATGATTGAGCGTTGATATGTGGTTGATGAAAAAATTATTTTAAGATCGTAGTGTGTTTCCCCGCCAAATTTCGCGGGGAAACTGAATAGGTGCAAAGGTCACGTGACGTCAATTCTTCCGATAAATTTATAGGGGAGCCTAAATTTGTCTGCAGGTCATGTGACGTCAAGTCACGTAATATCAATTTTTCCGCCAAATTTAACGGGGAAACTGAATTGAGGCACAAGTCTCAAGACGTCAATTTTTCGCTACATTTGGCGGAAGTGTAGCACAGGAGGCCAGAAATGTCCACTAAAAAAAATGGGGGGGAGCAGCTAAAGAATGCTATCGCATAAAAAAACTGGTTTAAATGGGTCAGTTTATAAAATGACAAAACCTTACATTTTGCGCTTGATAAAAACTGGAAACGTCAATTTGGTTAAAAATATCTTAAAATATAAAGGAGCCTCGTAGATTTTAAGGACAAGCATAACTTTCGTCTCAGTGGCCGGTTAACTACTGGCGATGTTAAAGTGTTCCTTATTTTTTTCTTGAATATCGGTAAAGCTTTTTACTTACACGGATCAACCACATGGGCAATGGAGGTCCTAACGTTGCTTTATGGCTCATATTCTGTTAGCCGCATTGCTGGTCAGAAAGCGACAAAAATAAAAATAGCATTTCGTCTACGGCGTACCAAAACCACCGGATCAACGGAGGGAGCACACGCCGCTCCAATGGATACGTGTTTTTTCCCCGATTGAGAACATGATTTATTGAAGGAGTAGGAACACCCGATGCAAAAGGGGATACCATCATAAGGAGTAATTTTAAATTTCCTGTCCCCAAAGAAGGATAGTCCATAGAACCTATCCCCCGATGCAGAGCTGCGTCAAGTTACCGAATTCGTGGTGCCGACTCTCTCTTTTCTTTTTCTTTTTTTTTTTGTCTGTTTTTTTGTTTTCCTCTATTACTCCTTCTGTCTTCCTAGCTTCTTTCCTTTGGCTTTGTCTGAGAGAGAGAAAGAGAAAGAGAGAGAACGAAAAGGCTTCAAAAAGAGGAAATACTAACGTGCATGTAAGCCATGCCTTTATATTTCGTATATACATTATTTTCCCTCTCTCTCCCTATCTCTTCTTTCTGCCTATACCCCTCTGTCTATCATCATTTATTTATCTACCCGCCTCTCTCGCTCCACTCCTCGCCTTTCTTTCTTCGTCTAACTTTCATGGAATCTTTCTTTCCATCTTCTTTTTCTCTCTCGCTTTCGTCTTCTCGTTCTATACGTTCTTTAAGAAGTGGTAGCTGCGGGCTCACTCTCTTCGAGCACTCTGGGAAACATCGCATATTCTCATCCAGCGGCAATCTCGGGACTCTTCAGCAACTCTCAGTTCGGCCGAGTTCGACCGAGTCTGCGGCCGCAGTGAACGCTACGCGATCCGTCTGGGCCTCTGCAAAGTACACAGCAACAGAAAAACAATTATTTTTAAAAGGCATAGATACGACACGTATTTCTCAAAAATCATTTTACCACTTCTTTTTTTTTTTTTTTTTGTTTCGCGAAGTATTTACGCCGTTAGACGTAATTTAGGCGCAGAAGGTGGAGGTCACAGCCCGCTAAGCCCCGCCCCGTGCTTACCAGGTGCTTACCTCTCTCATTGGCTAGATATGTGATTGATATGTGAAAGGTTGGTAGTAAATTTGTATCTCCGTGCCGTAATAGTAATTTGTATCTCCATGCCGCAAGTAGGTGCCTTCGAAAGCGCTGTGTAGGTGCTTGTTTTCGTACCAGGACTTTTCTAAACCTAGCGTCCCAGATCAACTATTTTAATCGATCTGGCTTGATTTCTTTCTTTGCGCAGGGTGATGCTGAATAATTATGGTGGTTCCTGTAAAAGCGGCCCCGCTGCTCTGGGAATTGCGCAAGCGTCTTGATTTGGACCATGGTTTCACTACCGTGAAGATAACTGCAAAGATAAGTTTTGCGAACCATTTGGTTGGAGGCAATCGGGCGGTCGGCTCGCATCAAGTTGGTTTATGTTTGTTCCCGTCATTGCGCCTTGAAAGGCAAGCTTTTAAGTTTTGCAATCCAAGTGGAATACCAAAGCGAACATTTTTACGCCACGATTTAATTGTGCCTCATGACGCTCACCCACCTTCCTCCCGGATGCCACGTGAAAGAAAAATAACAAGAACACTAAAACTATAAAAACTCCATATTTATTTTGGTTATTGTTGTAGTTTCCTCGGTCGTTTATTAGTACTTCAATAGACGCCGACAAGCGCGTGTATTGGACCGTGGGTCGTGCACGATGAAACGCTAGAACGGAATTCATGGTCGCGTCTCGTGAGCGTTGCGGATCGAAGTTTTTAGACGGGAGATGAATAGCAGACGGACAGAAGCGAAAACGGACGCCGACGCACACCATTAGTGTCCGCGTCTCACGGCATTGCAGACGGTGATAGACGGCTGTAATATAGCAGACGACGCCGGGAGCTACCGCTCTTTTGCTCGCACGACTATACTCCGCTTTACGATAACTTATTGAACTGTGGAGGTTAGGGAACCGCGATCCAATAAGAGCGTCGGACCGAAGCACGTGACCCGCCGTCACGGGAGCATTTGTTTCACCACGCCAAATGCGGGGCGCGAGGCCCGGAGGAACCGGCTGTCGTCTTATAGCCATGAGTCGTCAGCTCCAAAACCAACCAACATCGGATGAACATCCAGCGCAGCAACATATCCGTTCGCTTGAATAGCGAGCACTTCGGGAACAGTTGACGCGACAACAATACGCTAGATTTAACTGCGAATCTGTCACAGGTGAAGATGTCAGATCTCAGTGCGAAGTTTTGAGCGGAAACGGCTGATTACACGGATGCGATCGCCGGCGATCGCCAACGGCCACGGCGCTGCAAGGCGAAACAAATTGAGCGGATACGGATGTGGCGTCACTTTCTTTTATTTAAATATAATTGAAAGTCAGAAATTTGTGATTATTTATTTTTTATTCTACATACCTTCTCGTTACAGATATAATCGCGCGAATTCAAACTCCGTTAAAAAAAAAAAAGAAGCCTAGAACTACATTTTGTCGCGGACGGCTCTGTCGCTTTGGCGGTAACGGAGCCCCGTTGGCCTCGACCTTGGAGGATTATCACGTGATTTGCGTCGGCGCCCTTATAGGGTCGCGGGGGACGCAGCCTCCACAGTTCGCCAAGTTAGCGTTAAACGGAGTATAGGAGGCGACGATCAACTCTTATCGATGCTTGTTTGGCTCCATCGGAACCTGGCGTCGAATGGAGTCGAACGTAAAGTGACACGGAGTTTAGTACAGTCACCTAGGGCTTAAGAAACCAAGGGCGTGGCATATTATGTTAATTCACGCCTCCTTGCTTCGGGATTGCTTCTCGCGCGTTCTTATTGGCTGATGTCACACTCTCATTGGCTGTAGAGGGATAATGAGATGCGTAGCTTTCCCGTCGATTCTTAGGCGGACGGCGACCATGCGGAGCGCAAGTTTCGTTTGCTTCTTGCACAGGGATTCCGGGGACGTCAGAACGCCAAGCTCTCATTGGCCCTGATTGTTAAATAGTGGGTAGACATCGAAGCAGCTGGCATTGAGGTCTATCCACTATTATTCCAATCAAGGCCTATCAGAGCTCGGTGTTCTGACGTCCCCGGAATCCCTGCGCAAGAAGCATACGAAACTTGCGCTCCGCATAGAGAACAGCTCAACTCACTGACGTTACCTCACCGCGGTGGTGCTGCTGTCGGCAGCGCGCTTGCGAAAATGCCTCAGGCGAATCTGGATTCTGCGTACTTGCAGTCCCCACACCCGGTGTGGGGCAAACACGGGCTTCTTTGTAAACGGTGTGTTGGTCGATAGTTTATCATGTCTGCAAAAAAAAAGAAAAAGAGAGCAAGGTCACTTGTATTCGTATATTCGCAACCCGTGATTACTACGAGTAGCTTCCTAGGGGACGGCAAACGTGTGCTTGTGTACAGAGCACGCACTTCCGAACGGTCGAAGTATAACAATTGTTGTTTCTATTTTATTTTTATTTTTACTTTTTTTAATTGGGGGGGGGGGGGAGGGGGGGTACATGCTACGAAGTCCATGGGTGCAGGGTTTAATAAAAAAGATGTTCCTCTTCGTCCTTTATGAATCAATGGCAGTTATCACTCTCGTTACCCGACCGAGACACAAAAGACCTCGTGAAAGGCGTCGATTTTTCGTAGACGACTGTCAGAACGAGACAACGTATGCGACAATTTAAGCATTGTACTGCGAATTGAAGTTTTGGATTGTGGGAGAGAGCTTCATGCGACAAGCGATTGCGTGATGTTTTATCAAGTCGCATAATGGGGTATTTAATCTCTCTTGCGTTATTGCCCCGAGCTTCGTGAGGTACCCAAAAAGTTTCGGCAATTTTTCGACCGGACAGTCTGGTCATGAAAATCAGGCACCAGCATGTTACCTTGACTAATTCATCGAGGCGCGTAGATTAACCGGTGACGCCATCTACCAGCTTCATCCCTATCCAGGAATTAAAACAGACAAATTTTGAGTCGGGTTGCTTGTGAAAATTATTGAAAAATAAAGTACCCCTGTCGGCTCCAGCGTTAGCACTCCAGAATTAAAGCCAATCTAAAATAATTAAATAAGGAAAGTATACCAACTAAAAAAAATACTTTTCTTTTCAATGCCAATTAAAAGAGGAACGAAGTATCTAGTGAAACCTCGTCAACAAAAAAACCCTCGTCAGCAGTCGTTATTAAATTAAATTGTACTTTCCACGCCCCTGCCCCCTCCCCCCCCCCCCCCCGGCCCCTTTCTTTCTTGCTTTTTTTTTTTTTTACCCCATATTATGAGCTTGTCTCCGTACTTGGTTGTTTCGGTTTATGCTGCCTTGCATTTGAGGTTTTGGGGTCTCGAAGATGCGTTTTGTTCTGGAAGGGAGTTTTTTTTTTTTTTTTTTAAAGACTTTAAATAATTTCCGCTTATCTTTCGCCAGCTGATGCGTCCTTCCTACACAGACTTCGGGGTGGATGTGCAAAAACTGCCATATGGCTTCAAATGACGGGCTGCAAACAACACCCTAAATAAAAACAGAAATAATAAACATAGGAACGGACAGAACAGCACCTCTTTCGGCGAAAGAGGTGCTGTTCTGTCCGTCCCTATGTTTATTCTTTCTGTTTTTATTTAATTTCACCAACGCGCTCACGTCGAACTAACACCCTAAATTTTCTAATTTTTCCGAATTTCTTCTGATGCCGTGCTCATGTTGAGTGAAGAAGTGTTTTTTTTTTTCCGTTTCATGCCCAAGCAAGCACAGCAGAAGTTAAGAGTATCTTTACCTTGATTTACAGCCAGGTGCCAATTTAAGGTAGTGTAAAACGCGCGCTTGTGTCTTTATAATATCGGAAGTGTAAATTCGGATACGCAAGTAATCGCGCTGCGAACTCTGCTTACAAAACAAAACAGAAAAAAGAAGGAAATATTTCTCGCACTTCTTTCTTGTCAGCATTGTGGTTATTTAAAGAAACAAAAACATGGCGTTCGCCTGTCTCCGCACGAGGGAGCCATTGGAGGCCCCCATAACTTGCTTCAAAGGACAGAGTTTCTCTTCTCATTTCTGCTCTGGAATCCCGGGGTTCGACACCAGGGTCTAGCAGGGTGTTGCTCTTCTTCGCAGCTAGATTTCAGCTCACACACTGTGCACGTTTTTTCGTTTCCTCTTCTCTTCCTTTTTTCTTTACTGTCCCCTTAATGTCAGCGCCTTCTTTTTTTTTCGTACCCTTTTTTGATTTTGGTGGCAACATGACACCGAGACACATTTGGGTTTTGGTGCCTTGTCGAGAAGCGCAGCCTAGAGTTCCAATTACTTTGAGATGAACCGTGACGAATGCAGAGGCACGGCCTCTCGATCCCCCCTGTTGGTGCGGCCTGCCGATTTTTTCCGAAAACAAAAGAGCGCGCGTGAGAGGTGAACTTCTCCCATCTGCCGTGGAGGCGCTGCACATCGGCGAGTGGTCTCGTGAGCTGAAAGCTATACTCCGTTTCACCTTATGTTGTACCGCAGACAAGGCTAGAAGCGCGAGCTCATAGCGTTGGGAGCTACTCTTAACGCACGAGAGCTTGTGCCGCCGAGATGTGCCTTATAGAGCAAGGAGCTCGCGCTTGTAGCCTTTCCTGCGGTACATCATAAGGTGAAAAAGAGTATAGAAAAGGCGCCCAACGCGCTCTTGCTTCGCGACCCAGAGAAAATATCTGCCCGTCATTGGCTTCGCCGATACCGAGGCGCTGTCGCGGTTGCAAAAGGCCGCAAAAATCGCTTGTCCCCCACCTTTGCACCACTTTGCGCGGAGAAAATATCGCAGTTTTACCCTGTTCTCGCATGCGTCGTTTGTGTTTTCGATCGTTTTTTTGCTCGTTTCTATAGTTTCATGGCGATAACCACTGATGGATGAGAAAGAAGAGACGTAGACAGCCGCCTTTTGTCTGTCTCTGCACAGTTTTAAAGTGTGCAGATGGGTTACGGAGCACGCGATGCCTAAAAACTGTTGCGTGCCGCGTTGTAAGTCAAATGCTGCGAGAGATCCGGAACTCTGCTATCACGAGCTTCCGTCTAGAGAGAAATTTTGGGATGCCTGGTTGAAGAACATTTCGCGAGAAGGCAGCGAGAAGGGCAGCCAGTGGCAACCAAGCTCCAGGAGCGTCGTGCGCTCCCTTCATTTTAAAGGCCGACGTACACTTCGCGCTTTCCACTTTTGCCCGTCACCTCCTTTCCTATATCCTCTTCACATTTTACCTTGCCCCAACCTGGCTCCCCCTCGCAGCTTAGGAGAGGGGAGCGCTATGTGGATTATCTTCCCTGCAGAAAGCCGAGGTTGTACATATAGGCATTTAAGGCGGAGGACTACAAGGTAGGGATGAAGCGGAAGGTACTGCGACCGACAGCGGTGCCGACTCAATTCCCATTGTATTCGTTGTACATGCAACCAGCAGGTTCAAAGAAACGCAGAACGCTTGTTCGTGTGCCACCTAACGCGTCCACGTCGCATGCGAGCGGTAGAAGCCGACAACGCAAAATGCAGTCCCCTGCAGAAAGAAGACGAGCTGTTGATGAGTGCGTGGCTATTGAACCTTGCCTGCAAAAAGAGTTTGAAGTGGAAGAATGTCAGACGTCATTCAATTTGACAGCTATAGGCTTCATGGAAGATGCCAAGAAAAACGCGCACCGCCTTCAAATGCAAGCCAAACGACTGAACGAGCGAATTAAAAAACTGCGACAAACCTGCGACGAATTTCAAGACAGATTTAAGCAAGGAAGGCTAATGTGTAGAACCCGCTCAACTTTGCAGGTGACGTGTCCTGAATGCAAGCTGTAACTTAAGGGAAATGAATCTCGTGACGGAGAAAATCAGTTCGTGTTTAGCCTTGACCAAAGAGGACTCAGCTATCCACGACCTGAAGCTGTCTGGCCGTGCAAGCTCGTCTGCACCTTTGTCGAGAGGGCTCTACAGTTGGCAGAGATTCGTCGTTCTGGACGGATTGGCAAGGTTCTCTCGAGCGCTGAGCTTCCACACCTTATGGACTGCCCGCTGATGTGGTGTACTAACTGCAGAGACCGGTACCACAGCTAAGAACTCTGCGAGCTTTTTCTCGGGAAGCTCGTCAGACCTCTTCTGGCTAACTCGGCTGGTGACCTAAACAGCTCTCTAGAGAATATATTGAGACTTTCGCGGAAGCCTCTTTCCCGAAAGGTATTCCGCTTGCGAACTATATGACTCCCTTGATCTGTTCGTGAACAATGAAGTTTATATTGCAGAAGTTATGCACGAGGAATCCCTTTCTTATTGTCCCTCACAGATAAATAAAAGGCACAGCTCGAGCGTGCTCGAGCATCGGTTAAAATCGGAAATCATACGGCCTAGCTATATCCAACTATAACTCATTACAGTGGTAATAGAAACGGGGACGGGAACAAGAAAACGACAATTCGCTCATACTGCCAGCTGAATGCGGCTCTAACGCGCAGCCTGCAACTGAGTGAGCTCCTCGCAGAAAGAATTATGTGCTTCTATTCGACACAGATTTGTCACATCATTCATGCAATCTGGCACTCGTTTCAAATGAGACTTGCCGCTTCACGAAAAACAATCTAAATAGCCACACCTAGGGTGCCTACATGTTTCCGCCGCTCCGGAAGCGGAGCGGAAACATGTAGGCACCCTAGCCACACCGGGCCGCGCCGGGCGGACTTCGCCTCTCTCGCCGATAACGAGCGCCACGGCTGGCGCTGCGGGGTAAAGTAGAACTATCGCTCTCACCGGCGGCGCGAGACATACGGCAGGCCGCTCCCAAGGGGAGTCCCTTATCAAGCGGCCGTGGCAGAGGCTTCTAGGAACCATTTCTACGCCGCGCGCATGTCATGTGTCATTGCGATCTGGATCTGCATTGTGCGAAGTCAAAAGCCTGGTTCAGACAGTTGCGTTTGACTGCGTTTGACTGCGTTGCGGCAGCGAGAAACCAGCACATTCCTCCTGCTCATAGCGCGTGCCAAGAGATTCCTTAAATTGGGTTCCACGCTTCATACGAAGCACAGATGTGCCGGTGACTGGCTTTCGGTTCTCGCCGCAACGCAGTCAAACGCACTCAACCGCAAGTGTCTGAACCGGCTTTAAGGTGAAGTGGCTGCTGCCTTGAAACTGGCTTGACTGGGATCTCGTTGTAGACACCATAACAATCAGAACTCTAGTTCGTGTAAAGCATTGCGCGTGCTTTTGTTTGGGAGCTTGAACACAGCAGAAATGCGTTGTTATAAAACAGGTAGCTCTTTCAAACGGTGACCTTTAGCGAGGCAAAAAAAAAGCAAGAGCCAAAAAAGTGGACGATGTGACATCTTCGAGTATCTCGCTTTTATTTATACGACGGGCTTCGATGCCACACATTGTTGTGTTTGTTGAACACGTTCATTTTAAAATGGCTGAGCGAAAATATATTTTTGATTGGGCGGCCTTCAAGTAAATATTAAATACGAGCCCGTGTTACCGCGCTGGTATCTCTGAAAAGCTGTCGTGAGTGAAATAGACTGCATTCCATTATATTACTTTTCATCCGAAGTTCGATACATAGTGCTTCCTCCTGTATCTACCCGGCAACGTGTGAAGTAAATGAAATTCTCTTATTGTAGTTGTACAAGATGTTTTCTTCGTACAAAATGTTCCGACGAAGCGTGTGAGGTCGAATTGTACACGCGTACTCAAGAAGCTACGAAGCGCAGTGGGTTCCTGCTTTATCCAGAAGAACATATAAAAACCCAGTTTCGTTGTCCTTAGATTAATTTTATTTCTGAAGTAAGAACCATCTACCAGAACTCTACAATAATAGCGTGGTGACGAAAGAACAGCTTCTCTCCAACTCTTTAAATTGAACGCGACGCATACGCACAATTTTGTGGGAATAAAGTTAATTTTGTTTTAGAAGGCTGGCTCGCTCTTTATATTTCTAATTACTCTCTCGCTCACTTATTTTTAAACTACTTTTTTTTTAACGTCCCACTTAGCAGAAGGGTTTCCTCCATCATGAGGCATTTACTCGTTTGTGCGAGAAGGTATACAAGTGCAAGCCTTCCAAACAGAAGTTTGTACTCACGTTGCATATGCTTACACACGCGATCAAGGCACCATTATTCCACTATATTTCTGTCCGCCTAATCAATCAATGAATCAATCAATCGAGCGATCATTTCATAGTCATCAGGTGCACTTATTTAATGAGTACCCTTCATACCGGGTTCAAGAAGAACGCTGCTTTCAACACTCTACTGCCCGAGTGTCACTTTTTACGAATTGTGCACAGAGAATGTTACAACCAATCGCATTGAGTTATCTTTATTTTATATTCAAATGTATCCACCTTCACCTAGGGTAGTACTTCTTTTCTTCTTAACAATGAAAGCGCAGATATTGGGACCCAGGCGAGAGGATGAGCGACTCTTTAAGCAGTGAGTGGGGCCTGCCGCATATGTTCTAACTTATGTTACCAGACAAGATCCATAATCCGATATATTTTAAGAACTCGTAGCGAGTGGCGTTGCGAAACGAAAGGACAGCCTGTAATCAAGTTGTCTTCAAGCCGACGCAGAAACAAAAATCCTTTTCATCTCAAGTTCTCGCGGCTTCAACTGACGCTCCAAAACAAAACTCGAGTTTGCGACGTGACACATTTTTACTTTGTTTTATTTTCCGTACCTTCTGCCGTCTCATTCACCAGATGATACTCGCCGATTGTCGGGCCGTCGCACGAACACCAAATCAATAGTAACTTTTATTTGGTTATTTATAGGAACGAAGGCTTCGTCCAATCGGCAGTTTTCAAATAAGCATGCTAGGTGGAGGGAGAGGCGACAAGAAAAGACACGTGATGCGCAGGACCATTGACTTCAGTGGTGCTTCCAGATGTATCAAACGACGATCTTTGTGTAGCTCGATGGAAATTCGGTGAGGTTTAAGCTGCCATGCGCGCTCTGTCGACGAGATTTTGCAAACACCTCCGCAACATGCAGTGAACGGTGCTGAGATTGCTTGCAGACGATGAAATGGGAGCTAGGTCTGAGCAAGCGCTTTGAAAAACGCAACTGAGTATAAAGCCACAATAGACACCACCGTGTTTTCTGTTTTTATAAAATTAAAAAGTTTAGTAATTCAGATGAATAAATCGATCTGTTCAAATGCAGCGTAAACTACGAAAGTCGTCGGAACACAATAATTGGCTTCTCCACATTTCTAGCCTCGTTGTTCTATTTTTTTTTTTTTTTGCGGTTCAGTATTTGCGTGTGATGATAACAAAAAATAGGCATGCAGACTTATGTTTTGTTTTTATTGTGAAATTTTTATTCCTTAACAATTTGTGGCTCATTTTTCTTCTGTTGTAATGCTTTCGTTTATGTCACATTGCGCGCAATGAGCGTCATAAACAGAACACTGTCTTTGTCTTCCTTTTTTTTACGTGCACCTAGCGTTAGTAGTTACATAACCAAGCGCTTTACAGGACAGTATTATATAAACGCATGATTTAAGCAAATTGCATTCAAGAAGTCTCTGGTGAAACCTCGCGTGCCTATGAAGCCATCGCCATCTCGAGTAATCTCGCCTTGTGGCCAAGAGTGCGTATCTAGTAGATATTCGGTGAAACAGTTTAACACTCTTCAGGCACTGGTGAGGTACCGCGTTCTGCAACCGTAATTCCTTGTTCGGAGCGGGTCGTGAACGCCCTTCACTCCAAATCAGAAAGTCTTTTGCCAAACTGCTTTGAGTCACAGAGGGCATTCGAAAATCAGTGACGAAGCGGCATCTGCATAGTCATTGAAAGAACGGGGTCACTGGGTGGTTGCTGCGAGGGATTTGTCGTCAACCTAGCCCTGACGGCAACTGGCGCTACGCGTCTCCGGAGCCAATCGGGCGCAGAGAGCTTCCCACGTCACCGTCCGGCTGAGGGCAGCGCCTCGCGGAGCGCGAGGTCAACTTACGCGCTCCGCTCCCATTGACATGGAATGGTTCGTGGGGTCCACCGAGATTCATTGTAGGATAAAACTGCGTATAGCTTAAAAACTTTGATCCTGCGCATAGCTGCGTATATAGCTTAAGAACGTATAGCTTAAGAACGTTGAACAGAATCGAATATAGATTATTTCAGTTCACACTCTCTTTGGTGCATGTGGACGCAGCCGTCGGCGTCTTTATAATCTCCGGAAGACCATTTTTTGACGTATATGAGGTTGAAAATTTCCAAGTCAGCAGTTCTAAAAACGCGGGAATTTTTTCCTATTCTAGAATTTTAGGTATAGAAAGTCAGGTTTTATCCGGATAAGTGTCGCCCAGCTGGTGAACTGTTTCACAGGTGTAACTAGCTGTGTTTGTTCTTGCGTGTTGATTAGTTCGTGTGTCCGTCACCGCTGCGCCTTTTGGAATGACGCATCTGCAATGAAAAGTGTGACGTGGATCTGTTTATTTATTATTTAGCGACATGTGTATGTATAGTTTCTACTAAGTTTGAGAGGCAAGGCTCCTGCTGTTTTTTTTCTTCTTTTTTTAATGTGGGCCTCAGAATGAATCGGGTTGGAAAATAACCAATGAATCACGTGCGACGGAGTAGCCGGTGTTCCAGTGGCATACCTCGGTGTATATATTTATAATGTTAATTATAATTAAGGGATATAGCAGAAGCTTTTTTGAAGAGCACGGGCATACTGGAATGTATATAGAAAATGTTCAACGATGTACAATGTAGAATCCCGCGCAAATGCGACATTAGCCTTTCTAGATGATGGCAATTGGGATCAATATTAGGGCTCAAGTTTAGCGCCCAATGTGTTGCCGCACAATAATACAGTTTACGTTTACTACGATATATAACAATAACTGCAGCTCGGCACTAAAAGTTTAATTAAGAGTCTTTTAGCTACGAGCGAAAGGCGAGGAAAATACATACGATTGGTTGTTCGTGCTAACTGAGTTCTGAACCTGTACATTGACAGGAACAAACGCTAGACGTTGCGAAAACTTTGCTTTGGTGCATAAAATGTATATTAAGTATTTACAGGAATGATATTTGAGTGTCGCTCAAATTACTGCATCATAATTAGAGCACAGCAACATATGAAGAAAAAAGGACAGAAAATCAGTTGTCCGGCTTCTATATTTTCTTTATAAGGCTTTTGCCTGAAAATAGGCAAACATGTAAAATTGCCTCTCTTCAACGCACTTCAACTATTTACCGTTTAAGAAAACAAAAAGAAAAGTTTTAGTTGAATAATAGTGCGACCTAAAAGTGATCTGAACGTAAGTATGCAAAATTTCATAACGAAAGATTACACTGAGTCTCCTCATTGCTGAAAAAGACCCCCAGCTTAAGCACAAAACAAAACAAGAAAAACAATTAGTCTCGCTTCTTTAAGATTTTAGAGGCAATGACCTCGGGCCTCTATTTTTTTTTATTATTTAAAACAATCTCATTCGCCTTAAGTGTTCAGCGATTTGATATTAAGCGTGAATTCGGATTGTTTGTGAATGTTAAACTTCTTCAATGTATTTTTCACTTGAGCAGATTGCATAATATTAATGAAGCAGGATTCGAGCAGGACGAATATCTAATTGTTACGAAAACAATTTTTTATGTAACTGTGTATATTGAATAAAGAAATAACTACCCATTTCACCTTTTTTTTTAAGTGTTGGACTTGGAGTTGATACCTTCACCGAAGAAATTACGCACAGCGAAACAAAAATGCTAATTAATTCACGCTCACAAATAGAAGGTTTGTCAATTATAACTTCAAAACTTTGAAACACTTTTTTGTGTGTAACTACGTCGAAGAACAACGACAAAAAAGTATGATCCAAGCGCCGTGAGCTTTTGCTTTAGAAACTCGCAACTGTAGCGAACATCTGTCCGGCTTCAATTTCGAAGACAATCTACAACACGAGATGGGGGTTTGCATGGAGGGAGAAACACAAACGTGTTAAACTAAACAACTACATTTTTAATCACCACAGCTTCCTTTTGTACAGCCACCTCACCCTCGCATCCCTCTCCAACAGCATGGGTGCCGGAAGAAACACAGAGATGCCTCGGTTGATTGTCGCAAAGCAGTTGTGTAAAATATTCCAATGTCGTGTGGGTTTTCTCATGTCAGACAGACCAAACCGTGTGTCAATGATCGGCTAAATGAACTTAAAAAAGCTGTAAAAAATAACACTGCTCACTCCGAAATAGCGAAGAACGTTCAGGAATGTAAACACTGTAAAGCGGAATGGGATGAGACGGTTGTTTTATTCGAAGAAAAGAACTGTATAAAACGCGTGTTAAAAGAAACCACTAGGATTGGTTCAGTGGGGAGTTGTATTAGCCAACCCTCAATGAAATTAGATGCGGCGACAAAGAGGCTTTTGCGTTTATGAAAAGAGGGTAAGTTCTCGAATTATTCCCTTGAAGGGTGTATTTTTTGCCAGCCACCTGTCCCATTGAACATGGGGACTATGATAATGTCCGTAGGTGTCTTGCCGGAGAAGGGATGACCACCACGATGTTGGGTCCAACAGAGTGAACATTAAATAGGCTGGCGTGTTGTGTTGTTTTGTTAGCTGACGCTGTGCTTCTGACCACGGGAACCCTGAGAAGGCCCGTAAAGGTCCGGTCGCAGAGAGGAGAACTGCTGCGAAGTTGAGTACAACGTATTGACTTTAGATAACGAGGCGAGGCGTATGTAAACTCGGAGAGGGATGTGAGGGTAATATGGCTGTATAAATGGAAATTGCGCTGATTAAAGATGTAGTTGCTGAGTTTGAGACGTTTGTCGTTATCCCTCCTTGTAAACCTCCGTCTCGGGTTGTAGAATGTCTTATAATAACCAGCTCGCCTGCTTAGTCACATTGTCTTCATTTTCTAGCTTGCTTTAGAAGCCGTCATGCTATGTGTGTGTCCGTGTGTGCGTGCGTGCGTGCGTGCGTGCGTGCGTGCGTGTGTGTCCGTGCGTGCGTGCGTGCGTGTGTGTGTGTGCGTGTGTGTGTGTGTATCCGTGCGTGCGTGCGTGTGTGTGTGTGTGTGTGTGTGTGTGTGTGTGTGTGTGTGTGTGTGTGTGTGTGTGTGTGTGTGTGTGTGTGTGTGTGTGAGTGTGCGTGCGCGTGTGCGTGCGCGCGCGCGCGCAGGGTCAGGTATGAACGAGTCTCAATATATGTACACACATTCGTCCTTCAACCACTGTGTTGGCGATGATGTAATTCCCTAACATCGACGAAACGCATATTACCTAGAGGCCAAAACATAAAACTCCGGTGGGTTCACCAGACTATGAGTGTCGACCAACACTCAAGGTCAGTGTGTTTATAAAATGTACTTACCTTAGTTTTTCGACTAAAAATAGATGTTATATTTTCCCACCCTTTTAAAATTTATCCCGCTCTTTTGCTATGCAAACAACGTGCATGTCTGCGTTATCAGTCATCGGCTTCATAAGGTAAGCTATTTATTAAGGGCTGGCGAAGTATTCGACGTGAGTTAATTAATTCAATGCTTCCAACCGGCTTGCTCGTGAGAGCTTTGATGCGGTGCTGAGGAGCCAGCGTTAAAAAGCAAGCAACTAACAAAACTGTTGTTCTCATTCACGTGGAAGCGATGGAAGTCTTGAAAAAAAAAACATTCCAGTCCGGAAGCTTGCTTCCGGTGAAGGAATAAAGGGAAGAGGGTATTTTGAATAATTGAGCGGGTCAGCTTTAACGAACCCTTCATTTATCCATGGTCCACGCTGATCGTCCTTCTTACGCTCTTCTTGCAATTAGTTTTCGCTGTCTTTATTCTTGGTTCTGTGTTTGCCCTCTTCTTCCCCCATTTTGCCTGAAAGTTTTTCCTCCCGACTTTTTGTCCTTAGGAACATTTTTAATTGCTCTCTCTTTATTGACAATACCCAGCCATTTTCGTGTTTTTTTTTTTTTCTTCACCTAGCCTATTTTTCAGTTCACCTCTCCGTGTTCTTTAATGCTATCGTGTTCCCCATTCTCTCCATTTCCCTTTTGTCCCAAAATTTCGGGAGCTTTATCCAACAAACATTTTTTGTTTGCTGCCCGTTCAACTTTGTGTTTGTTAATTCCGGTCCTCTTTTTTGAACACTTTGCTCTTTGCATAGCCTTTCTTGTTCTTGGTTGTATACTTTGTTTTAGTAGTATAGTAATAGTATACTTTGTTTCCAAAATCCTTGCGTGTTTTTTTGCATCACGCTCCTTCATGCATGAAGTAGTAGGTTTTCGTTTTTTGTACTTTGACCACATGACATCAGTACGTTTATTCGGGGAAGTTTCTAGTCTTCTGTAATGAGATAACCGAATATCGTGTCTTATAGTTTTGGTTTCAAAATGCGCATGGCGTAAATTAACTTAAAAATGTGAAACGTTTTTTTTTCTTCAAAATTATGAGCCACGTGTCTACCTGGAAACCTTGTCCTTTATTATATAACTCAGGTTCATTGGTTTCAATGTCTACATAAATTTAATAGCGTAAGAAATATAATTTCGGTTCTCCGAAAAGCTTTCTTCCATAGTCCTATGAACACGTCACTGTAGGTAACGATGGAAGGTTTTGTAGTCTGCAAGACGGCGACGTCGACCGGACTTATTGGCGATGCCAGAGCGTCAGATGTCGCTCCAACAGCGGCGCAATAAGAACGTCACGCACGCAAGTAGACGGATGACATCTGGCGTCTGATATTATGCTCAGATAATTGTAAAGTGGCCAACCTCATTCAAACCTAGCGTTGCCTATTATACCACCGTCGGAGTTTATGTTTCGAGCCGTACGCAGGCACCATACGTTATTTCTACAAAGGAGTTTGTGGCAGCTGTTTGAAACTTCTATCCGTCTTACCGCGTCACCATATGGTCATCAAATGACAAGGCACAAATACATTCCGTCTTCGTCGTTCTAGCTTTGCCGTCCTAAAATGTCATTCGGCATTCGTTGCCTTGGTGACGGCTATGAAAGCAGACGGCCTTTTCGCTGAGGAAGATCACTGCGGCGCAGCGATACGAGGTGCGAGCTGGGCACTTCCCGCATGCCTTTCATTTGGCGGAACGCGAATAGAAAGAGTTAAAAATAAGGACTTCAAGCAAGAGACTGGTTTTCTCTAGCGCCTCTTAATTTGACAAACCTTACAAGAAAAGCGAGTATTTTTTTTTTTTTACATCTTGCGCCCTGTTTGTTTTTTTATCCGTAACATGGGTCTAAAGTATCAGTTAAAAAAATTATCGCACGTAACACGGAGCTACTTTAGAGCTATAGGAACAACAAAATTTCAAAGGGAGAGGCCGTTGAAAAAATGAGCGGTGGAGATTCCCGCTGATCTAGTTTAGCCTCGATTTAGAGCTAAATTAGGCGAGAACGAAAAAAGAGACAACATAACATGCTACAAGAACAAAAATGCATTAGAATTTTGGTTGTTGGTATAATGTTTAAGGGATCCGTAGTTCGTATTTGTTAACGTATTTTGATTCCACTAATCAAAGGTTCCGCCGTTCGATTTTTGTCACAAATCTCTAATTTCGGCTCCGCCAATTTCATGGGTTTTGCAATGTGCTGGCTGTGGTCTCTGGGTGATTGCATTCTACGATTTCTTTATTAAATCTTTAAATTATTTTTTTTTCTTTCCATGTTAAAGACGGACTTTTTTTTTTTCTTTCGTCGTTTACGTTTCGGAAATTTATATTCCGGGAACACCTAAAGGCTAACGAGACAGGGAGTGGGAGTGACGCCTGCAGATTTAGAAATTGTCTTGGCTTGACTTTGAAAAGGAGGCTTTGTCTTTTGTTTCGTATTCTATTTAGCTCTGGATTCGAACTTGGCGGAGCAAGAAAGCGGAATTGATTTTTAAAACACGCTTACATTCCACTTTAGGGAGAAAACAAAGAAGGGGAGAGGAAATCCAGGGTGCAAGCCTTGGATTCCTTCTCCCTTTTTTTTTTTTCTTCTCGCTAAAGCGGTAAGCGTGCTTAAAAACGGTTTCCGCTATTTAAAAAGAAAAAATAAAGTAGAATTTTTCGAGATTTCTTTTTATATATTTTACTGCTGGAAAGGCCTGTACGAATCACATTTGTGTCTATTGAAAAGTATCCCTCTAATATGTAGAGAAGGCTTGTAGACTTGGTTGTAGTGCTTTGAATTGTCTCTTTTTTTATTCTCACTTCTTTTTTTTTCTTTTTTTTTTTGGGGGGGGGGGGAGGGGGTAGAACATTTACGCGCAGGAAATTTGCATTTTCAATTTAGTAAGATTTGCTTCTTTCTACGTTCGCGTCTGTTCCTGCTTTATGAGAAAGAGTCTTCATTGCCAGAGCTTTTCTGCGCATAAGTGTGTACGTTGGGCACAAATAAATATGACGACTGAGCACTGTGGTAATATTATTGTACGAGTCTCCAGAAGATTCGCCAGCTCTTTAGTGTAAAAAAGCTTAGAAGGAAGCTTAAACGTATATAGCAAACCCCGGGAAACTCTCTGCCTGTGGTAGGATAGAAGGTGAGCTTGAAAACTGGATTTTGGACGAAATGTAGGGAAGCCACAAAAGAGGCTGATTAGATTTTACATTGTGGGTCCACGGAGTATTTTTTTAATCTTTTTTATTGTGTTTTTTATAATTACTGGATTTGTTAAAAAAGATTCGTAACGTTTGTATGCTTGTTGATATTACAATATTATGCAATTACACATTCACTCGTAAATCCCTTTAAAGCCGTAAGATGAAGTACAAGTGTTCTCTTTCAGTTCGAAGAGTTACTCGCTGATAATTTTACTCGCGTGCTTGTCTTTATTAAAGTAATATTACCTCGAACAAGGTAACCACAGGAAAAGCAAACAATAGAAGTGTTCACAAACACAAGCGTGCACTGAGACATTCACCCCCCTCCCCTCATATGCACACGAATATAAACACACCTTAACACGCACATGAGCACACGCATACTCACACGCAAACAAAACACACGCACATATACGTCCACCCATATCTACAGACACCTATACACACACGCACACAGATGCACGCAGACGCAAACTCTGTTTGTTTGTTTTAGTTTTATTTTAATCAATAAATTGGGCCGCGTGTTTTTATCCTCCACGATTCTTAAAAAAAAAGAGAAAAATAAAAGACGGTTGATATCATTGCTGCTCTCGAGATCGGCAAAGTTATATCAGAGAAAGCGTTTCAAATTCGTAAATGGGTTCCACTTCGCAGAACGCGCTTCCTTTCGGTAATAACCGTAAGGCTAGTCGGAGCTAAAAAAAAATGAAAGACGTTTACAACACCCAGTAACGCCGAACTAGAGCGCAGCTCTTGAGAAAGGAGGGTATACCGCTCCTCCCGCCTCCTCACCTTCTCATCCTCCCTGCTCCTCCTCCTCCCTCCTCTTCCTCCTCCTCCTCGTCCTCCTCCTCCTTCCTTCCTCCTCCTTCACCTCCTCCTCTTTCCCTCATCCTTCAAGCTCCTCCCCACCTCTCATCCTCCTCCCTCCTCCCCTCCTTCCTCCTCATCCCTCCTCTCCTCTTCCCTTCTCTTCCCCCTCCCATCCTCCTCCTCCTTCCTCCCCTCCCCCTCCCCCTCGTCTTCTTCCCCCTCCTCCTTCCCCCTCCCCCTCCTCCCTTCCACCTTGTCCTCCTCCCCCTCCTCCTTCTTCCTCCTCCTCCCGGCGCGTTGCATCATGGGAAATGTCCCACAATGCACCGCGCGGTTACGCCGGCGGCGACGCTGACGGCGACGCCGACGCCGCTCAAGCCGGAAATGGGCGCCTAAGAGCTGCGCTCTAAAAGAGATGGGTTCCTGATTGATTGCTAACCCCTGTTCATAATTCGTTGTTGCATCCCCTGCTTATTTTCAAATTGTCTTTGCTCGTCCATCGCAGTTTTGCGTCATCTCGAACCGGCTTATTTACAACACGATCATACTCTCTAGTTCGGCTGCCTACTGTTGTAAGGTTGCTGTTTTTGTATTGGCATAAGTTTCCACGTCGCTTCAGTTTCTGATTTACTCAGCGGATTTCTATATTTCGCGACCGGTCCGAAAAGAAAAAGCTCCTAACGCTTGTTATCGCTGTTTCTAATCTTACCACTGCCCTTTTATTAACAAGCATTTTTAAGTTTATCGACCGCTTGTGATGCGCGGTGCTTTGTCAACCTTCTCCTGCGGTTTCCAATAGCTATCAACCTTGCTGAAGAACTCTAATTATTATTTTCGCGGCCTGAATCTAAATTGGTCTATCTAAATAAATCAAAATATTTCTCTATACACTATGTTTTTCTTCTAGTTGATTGCGTCTTTCATTACCATTTAATTTTCCTATTTGCGCAATGATCCAGTTCGGCAAATTAAGCCAGAAGAACCGGCGTTTTCATTTCTATGGGGCCACTTTTATACCAGAATGGCGTACAAACATCATTGTTCTCAGACACCTCAAAAAATTCCCAATATTTTTCGCAATGGTTTGAACACTTCTACTTCGTCAAGTAGACGTGTACAAACATTTTTTGGTAGACGAGCCCGGTACTGTTGAAGATTGCCGGGATTATCGGACTTTGTATTGTGGGAATGATGTTCATACTGGACCGTTGTCCTTAAAGCTTTATTAAGCTCGAGCGACAAACACAAACAATGCACCATGACACGTTAAATAAGCAAACCTAACAAATATTTTGGACGCAAGTGTTAACAACTATCTACACAAAAAAAGAAGTGTATGTGAAGGTGCAGTACTGCGAATGATTTCTTTTATCTCAAGAATGATGATTGTCACTTGTTTACAAAAAAACATTGTAGTCTTTGATCGAGTTAGTGGCCGTATGTACGCCACAAGGGATGTTCATATTAGGCGAGCTGGCAGCAAACACTTCTGACCATTATAACAAAAGGTCTTCAGCATTCCCGTGTCACAAACACAAACATCTTCCATTGTCGCGAAGTTGGTGAAGCCCAAACATAAAAAGTGTCCAACACGGTATTTTTCACACGTCTGCAAAACTTGTTTGCTCAATGTTCGTCTGATGGGACTAGAGGACAGAACCTTTCAGGATTTTTAAAACTTTGCAGCCACAAGGTATTGAATGGAAGTATCGACCGAAGTAGCCCTTTTGTTACTATTGTTCAAAAGTTTACAAGTTAAAGTCTAAAGCAAACAAAAACATTGTGATTCGCGCTTCAATAATTGTAGCATGCTTTGGTTTCGGCAGCATTGTAACCACGGCATGAATCAATCGCAACCATAGCAAAGGAATACTGGTAAAAATATGAATGTGAAAACTAAATCAGTTCCCGAATACTAGTAAAACTATATAGCAGAGGTGAATAATGCGCTGCAGGGTGTGTTCAACTCAACGCTGTAATCCTATGTGCGTATCATGAATGGGGAAAAAATAAATGAAATATATTACGATAAAATCCTTAATTTCTCAAATAATAAAAAAGTGGGAACAAAAATAAATCAAGTTAATTGATTCAATCAGCTTTGTGTTGGTCGCCCGTGCAGTCTAGGAGTGACTAATTTAAGCACAGTTTCTTCAAAGATCTACTGTAAAAAAACAAAACAAAGTCCTCTCCGTTGAGTAAGCCCCGGTTGCTCGGCTACAGAAATATCAATTGCAACATATATTATTCTACAAAATCAAATACAACTTAAAACAAGGGTTTAATTTTTATTAGCACCAAGACTAAACCTTAATTGCTTCCATACCCTGTCACCCCACCTTTTTTCTAACCATTTGTACCTATGCCTTTTTATTAGGTATTTATATTCCGGCTCTCGTGTCTTGATTGCATACATCAGGGTTCCTGCGGAAGCAGTCTGTCAATATTCTACAATACAATGGGACACCGGAGAGGAGGCAGAGGGCCTCCACGGCTGATTGTATCCGTCTACGTCAGGTCGCAGCGTAGGCACGTGTAGGGTTTGCGGCATCCATTACCCCTTCACCGCGGTATCGGTTGCCAATCAGTTTGTACAAAATTAGCTTATCGATTCTTCCAGAATCCATCAACTGCAGCAGAGCGGCGGCCAGTAAGACAAATTGCATTTTACAGTGCGCGTGCTTGCAGGACTTTTACGAACTTCTTCGTGTTGTTTATGACGACGCCCTCGGGATGGCTTTGGTGACTTTAAGACAGCCTACATCGTATTTTTTTCTTCGTTGCCGTGTGAGCAGGGGTTTTCCTTCGAAATGTTTGCGAGGATGAAATAGATCTATGCTGCTCGTCATTAATTTTAATCGATTTGTTTATGGTCGGGGAATTCTTAATATACCCTTTTCGAATGTGCGCGCCGTCTAGGGGCTGCGGCGGAAATGATCCGTGTCAACCACTGGTTGGTCACGCACCCTGATCATGTATTTTACACGAGGGCTGCGTCGGCGTTAGGCGTGGACTCGGATCCAATCACACGCGCCTCATGCCCAAGAAATGGCGATTGGCAAGAGTCTGTTGCGACTTGATTTAGTATAGGTAAATCACATGCTTGCTCGTTGAATTTTCGAGGGTCTTTTAGTTGACGGCAGTGTTAACCGTCATGGACAGAGGCTATGCTACAAGTAACATAACCAGTGTGTCGTGCGTTAAACAAATGCTACAAGACAGGGTACATGGTATTTTGCAAAAAACGAAAAAAAAAACCTCAGTGAGCACCGACTTTATATATTCCAGACAAATTACCGGTCATTATCTAAAACGTTACCATAGATGTTCACATACGTTATTATTTCTTTATTTTTTATGTTCTTCAAAATAAATTTGCACGTCATCTCAAACAAAAAAACAAAATATTCCCAATCTTCGTGATTTAAAAGTATTCGTAGATGCATTACGAAAATACTGTGCCGCTTGCTCGTTCTAAATAAACACGCTGGACGTGCACACCATTTTTAAGAAACGAGATATTCATGTGATTGTCGTGTGACCACTATATAAAGCCCCGAACGATAAAAAATAAAATGTAACGATTAGCGTAAGCGTAAATTTCCAGAATACTGCTTACATTCGGAACGCTATTTGTATCCCTGAAAAGTATAAGGTTTTCACAAAATGCGCCACAAGACAAGGACAGAGAAAGTAAGACAACGCGAAGCGCTTCGTGTTGTCTTACTTACTCTGTCCTTGTCTTGCGGCTAATTTTGTCAAAATAAGTCATGTACCAACTGGCCAATATGTTACCTATTGATGAAGTATAAGGTGTATGAGCGACCGTGCCTATCTCTGGTGTTTGTCTTTTTTTTATTAGGTTTTGTCCGTGGGTGGGGTATTACAAAGTGTCCGATGGGAACGTTTTCTCGAACTCCTTGTAAATAAAACTATTTACCGCGTCTTTCACGGAATAAGCCCAGGTTACTTTCAATCCGATTTTCCTTAACAAGCGAGTAGTAACGTACTTAATATATTATTTTGAGAGCGAGATGTCACCCTCACATGAAGAATAATGAGAAAACACGAACGGTCGAGAACAGCCTATTGCCCGCTTATCAAGGCGCAATGTTGTTGTATTGTCATCGTGTTCTACTTTCATCGTATGAATTACCTCCATTTTAAAATGACCTGCCCTGAAATAAGAACACGAAAGCGCATGTATCTACAAAAAAACAATTCCAAGGACACTAAAGCATTTCTTATGAGTTGCGAATGCGAAAGCATGAATGTCGTTCTTCCGCTGCCTTAGTTCGTCTGCGGCGTATTGGCGTGGACGGCCACATTTCGTTACTGCCGAGGTTGCGGCCGCCCACGATACAGATGCCTCAAGCGCCGCCTTGTTGCTCGGCGCCGAGAGAAGCGCAGGCCCCTATCCCCTTCGGCAATGCCTGCCACGAAAGCGGCGGCCGAGCGCACGCTCTCGTGAAGCGGCCACAGCTCTCCCCCCCCCCCCCTCCCCCCCCCCCCCCCATACACACACACATACTTTCCGGCAACATCTGACACGAGAGCGGCGGTCCAGCGCGCGCCCTCTTGAAGTGGCCGCCAATGGCTATCTAGAAGCCGTTTTGCTCAGCCAATAGGAGAAGGAGCATTACTTTCGTGTTTTTTTGCTGTTAAGGCCCGTTCACACAGTTGCGTTCGGAGCGACCACTACGCTTACGAACGAATGCAACCGGTTGGAACGACGAGTTACCTTAGCAACGAAGCGCCAAACGGTCGTTTCGTTCGTGTTCGTTCGCAACGCAAGGAGTTGAGCCGGGCTGAACTTTTTCGTTACGTTCGGGAACGACGGGAGCGACAGACCAATCACAGGTCGAAGAAAGCTCGGTCGTGCGCGTTGCATGCCGGTCGTGCCGGGCTCCTTCTATTTTCCAACATGGCGTCGTGGTGATCGTCGACGTGGACGGCGTGGTGGAAGCTCATCGTTCCTCGTAAAAGCGCTATCCTTGACTGAATTTTCGTTGTGTGTCGTCATGATAACCCAGCACGTACTAGAAGGGAAGATCCACCTACTCGTGCGGCGATCTCGTGGCGGCACTCTCAAGACAGCAGGAACGCCCGTGCCGTCGTGTTTGTTTACTTCGACTACAGTGGTGCTTTCTTAGCATTTGTGTCCTCGAACATCGCCCGGATTTCTTTTTTTGGCGCATTCCATGCGTGTGCTCAAGTTCAAGGTATTACTGGTGCGTACCGTGTAAAGGATGCAAATTTTCACGCGTTTTCATCACCCGAAAAAGGTGATTAGTGTTAGCAATCCTGAACGCTCGCAACGTCTGTCAAATTATATTTCTACGTTGCTATATCGCTGCTAAGATTACATCGTCTTTTATAATCGTAGAAAAGGCGTGTGGCGAGATTTGTACTGTTGGCAAAGTCGTGTATTAAAGTCGTGATCGTGCAAGACGGCGTACTGCATCCTTTTTCTTTTTTTAATGCACTATACCCTGCAAGCGTATCCTGAAAACAAAATAATAAAGCTTGAGGTCATAGAAGACGGTCTGTCTATTTTCTGTTACGCAAGTGAGTGGCTGCGCGTCCCCTTCTTTTTAGAGGCACCGCTGAAACAGCTGACGGCAACGGAGAGGCGGTCGCCGTGCTGCCGACCCGCTGCGCTTGTTGCAGTGGTAGCAGAGAGTGTACGCGCGGCGCAGAGCGGTCGCTCCGGTCACAACGGACGCAGTCGTGGATAACGGGTTCGTTTCAGATGTCTGAACCAGCCTTTACAAAGCTATTCTAGGCGCACAGCAGATCTTCGTGACTGTACGCCGTAGCCGAAACATGTAGTTAAAGTAAACTACTAATTACCCAAATAAAGTTGTAATTGAAAGTTATCAAGTTACTCGGAAAAGTAGTTAAACTACAGTAGTTTGAGTAGAGTAGTTTAACTACGTCCAAGTCTGCTTGTTGCTCGGCGCCGAGACAAGCGCAGGCCCCTATCCCCTTCGGCAATGCCTGCCACGAAAGCGGCGGCCGAGCGCACGCTCTCGTGAAGCGGCCACAGCTCTACTCCCCCCCCCCTTCCCCCCCCCCCCCCATACACACAGACGTACTTTCCGGCAACATCTGACACGAGAGCGGCGGTCCAGCGCGCGCCCTCTTGAAGTGGCCGCCAATGGCTATCTAGAAGCCGTTTTGCTCAGCCGATAGGAGAAGGAGCATTACTTTCGTGTTTTTTCGCTGTTACAGACGCCGTCGGCTCCGCTCGATGGGATAGTTTATGCTTTCGCATTAAAACGTATATTGTACTAGTGACAACGATTGAGAGAGAAGGATAAAAAGAGAGAGGAACAAACTGCGCAGCCCTCCCCCCCCCCCCCCCTTCCAACGCTCCACGAGCTTTTGTTTCCCCCCAACCTTAAACAATGACGACGCGTGCTTGTCTGCCTCGTCATCGCGTGCTTCCTGCTCTTTCTTTATGCTATCCTCTGATTGGCATGCTCCTCCTTGCGTTCCGGTGCGCTTAAAGGGACACTGACACCCCCCAAATTTTTTTTTTTCCTTTTTTGTCAGGCGATTCATTATGGTGTCGGAAAACTACCCAATTAATATTTTGCTACAGAGTCACGTATTTTTTCAATAAAGCCAAAAAAACGCAACTGCGCGAAACCGAAACCGAAACGAAGAAGTGGAGAGGATAGCGTGAGTGGCGCAAGTCACGTGGCTACACCCGACAGTGCGGGTTTTTTTTTTTTTTTTTTTCCTCTTTCCGCACGTAGCACCGTAGCAGACGAAATGCGTTCGCTCGCCGTGGTATTCCTTTGCAGTTATGTTTGTTCCGCTCGCTGTTCTGTACTTCAAGATGACTTGTTTTGTACATTTAATTGGCAATTAGTAGTGAGCGCCCCAGTGCCGTGGTGAATTCCCGTGATCAGCTCCGAAAAGAATACTCCCAAGATGTTGCGTGAAGGGGTTGCCTCACATGTCCTGCATCTGAAAGTGGCATTCTGTGGCAGAGTGCACAAGTTTCCGAAAGATCAACGGGTCGGGATCAATGGCTGGCTACAATTCGTGTAGAACCATTACGCGAAACTCGGAAAGCGGATGCTACCCGATTCATATGCTCCCTGCATTTTGTGGAAAGTGATATACATTGAGTTCGCAGGTGTCAAAAATGGAATCCATACCATCTAGTGCAGCGACGTATCGTCCACAATTTTTTTTTTCTGTGATAATTGTAAAAAAAGAAATGTAAACAGCGCAGAATGCTTGCCAAAAAAAATAAAAAATAAAAGGTACACTCATACCAGGTATCGAACCCATGCCCTTTGCGTGTGAAGCGGACGTCTTTCCACTGAGCTACTGAAGGAACTCTGTCATGCGTAGTTATGCAGCGGGTAGACTGTATGTCGGAAGTTTGGTGCCGATTTCCCGATTTCCCTTCAATACATGCACTCCCGGCTTGAAGTCGAACAGCACCAAGCATAGGGCACATTCGCACCTCGTAAAGTAACCGTACGCGTGCGTATTCAACTCGAAGTACGCACTTCGTGCTTGACGTTTGAGCGAGCGATGTCTTCAGCCACGAGAAGGGACGACGGCTCGGCGACGTCTTCGTGCAATCGGCTTGCTGGTCGGGCGTGTCGTACGGGATGAATATCAGTTCTTTTGATCGGTCCAAAATTTCTCTTTCGAAGAAAGACAGAATCCGCCAGTACCGTGAACGACAGCTCTGAAGTAGAGGTCCAACGCCCGTCGTCCGCTGCCATCCGCTAGTGCTAGTCCCACGATACGCGAAACCACTGTGCGCAAAACGACGCCATGTGAACGCACAGAAAGCTTCCGGTTGTCTGTGCTACCTTTTGTTTTCAATCAACGTATTTGCAGCTTTTTTGAAGCCACAAAAAATAGGTTTCATATTTATTTCTATTTTTAATATTGACTGCGTGCCTTTAATGACCCACGACTTTGATTAAATTTGGTGGTCGCATCGATACCTTACAAAAACGGCCCGTGACCACGGAAAAGAGAGTGAGCGAGACTCGAACCGGCCAGTTCTTGATCGGCGGGTTTCGGGCGGAAAGAAACCGAATTTCGAGCCGCAAATTCTGTTCTGGGTAGTTGGGCTCTCATATGTCACGTACAACTAAAAACCTCGGCGAGCATAAATACCCTGTCAGTGTCCCTTTAAGATCCGTTTTCTAACTTTTTCTCGCCGTAGGGAGTTTTTTTTTTAGAGGGTAAAGTACACTTCGTTTCAGTCTAAGGCCAGCCGCAGCCGACCCTACAAGGTTATGGTACCTATCTAACAGTGTCAAAAGCGCAAGTCACCAGGCCTTTTCTGTTTATGATTGGTTCTGTTATGATAGATCACGCACAGAAAGATGACGAATGCCATGATGGTGAGCATTTGAGGCCGTCTGGTTAGTCTTGTCAGCTCGATGTGTCGGCTGCACTGATCTCTATGACAATTGCTGGATCGCGTTTGACCAGCTCTGCCTATGGACCGGAATGCGGCCACGGTCGGCCATCTTTAGGTCGAGTTATATCATCTATAGCCATCATAGTAATATGGCGGACAACGCAATGGCGGCAGGCTGCCATAAAATAGCCGTAGATCTAGTACACTGTACCCAGAACTGTACCGTGGGTGACTTTTCGTGCTTGATTGAAGTTGTTCGACGAAGCAGGTTCTTGAAACACGGCGTGAACGGTAGCCTCGTCTTTGAGGACCCGGCGAAAGTTCTACGAAAGCGCAGCACCGGGGGAAAGCAGCGCAGCTCGCATCGAAAGCAGACTACGTACCGGCGTCTGCTTTCGATGCTTCTTTCGATGCGACTTTTGATGCGTGCTGTGCTGCTTTTCCCCGGTGCTGCGCGATTTCGTGAAAATTTCACCGGATCCTCAAAGACGGGCTACCGTTCACGCCGGGTTTTAAAAACATGTTTCGTCAAACAATTTCAATCAATCACGGAATATCACCCACGCTATTTTGATGGCAGCCTGCCACCACAACTGCCAAAACGCCGTCTGCCATGGATGGATAATGGTGGCTGCCAAGTGGCTTCAGCACTTGTATCTTGGCTAGAGGTGATATAACTCGACCTAAAGATGGCCGCCAGTGACCGCATTCGCGGAGCGGGCAAACGCGATCCAGCAATTGTCATTGAGATCAGTGGTCGGCTGCGTCTGGGCCAGGGTGTAAGATAGACAGGTGGGGAAACGAGAGCCAAATGAGCGACCGGATTGTGTCCCCCTCGGATTTCTCTTTTTCTGTGGCGCCATCTATGTGGAGCGCCGCGAACTCTCACTCCGGGTGGGCGACCGGTGGCGACCGGCTAAACTGACGGAGATCGTTTCTCATGAATTTTCAATTGAGGACTGTCGTACTCTCGGTTTATTTTGCGCACTCTCTCATAAAGTCCCATGCAAATTCGATTCCGATTTTTTTCTTCTCGCCGCAGCGCCATCTGTCGCAAATCGGGGGTACCCGCAAGCAGACGAGTACACAATCCGGTCACGGCGCCGCGGTAGGCTTCTATGGGCCGTTTCCCCACCTGTCTATCTTACACCCTGGTCTGGGCCTATAGGTGAAACGAGGCGTAAAGACCTTTTATCTACTTTTTTCTTTTGTTTCAATCTTTTTTTTTTGGAGGAAGAAAAGTGACTGAAAATAGAAAAAAATAATGACGTGTGCCGGAAGATTATGTTGTGTCTGTCCGGTTCGGGTACGGTTTGTAGCTCTACCGTGGTAGCTATAGTGTGCGCAGCTCAATCAAGGCCGGTAATGTCGACGCCAGTTGCAGAGCTATACTTCGTTTTACCTTAAGTCCAGACGCAGACGACGCCACGAGTTGATAGTAGCAATCGAAAACCGTGAAAAGCGCACCATCATAGTGTTCGTCATGTTTCTGTGCGTGTTCTATCATCGCTGAACCAATCATTTATAGAAAAGGCCTAGTGACTTGTCCATTTGACGCTCGTTTACTGGTCCCATTACCATGGGTGCACCAAATGGGGAAGGGGGGGGGGGCAGGAGGAACAAGGCGGGCGCTTGCCCCCCCCCCCCCCCCCAGTTCTCAGAGGGGGGGGGGGGGGGCAAGGCATGTGTTTCGCCCCCCTGAAGCAGCCGCCACCGGTCAGGGCTAACACTGGCCGGCGCCGCCCAAGGGATGCCAAGAGCACCGCCCCCGGCCCTGGGGGGGGGGGGGGGGGGGGGGGGTCAAGATTGCCTCCCCACTCAAAAAGAATTTGGTACGCCAGTGCCCATTACCTCATAGCGTCAACTGCGTCTGGACCTAAGCTGAAATAAAGTACAGCGTTTTGTCCGGAAAGAAAGAGACTGACCCAGCATCTTGCATTGTATCGTTTTGTTTTTGCCGTAGTTTTTGGCTATTTTGCTTTTTGCTACTTTAACGCGATAGCGTTAGGAGCTCGTGTCACAGAAAAGCCGGCGTCGGTGTCATGACGCGAAAAGTTTGATTGTCGATGGGGTCATTGCGTCTCAGCCGCATGACCACGCGCGGGTATTTCAAAGAACCCACAACGCTCCCGCAAAACGCCACCTCACGCGTGGAATGAAAGTGATCAAATCATGACATGTCCGAAATCATTTCACTTTATAAAGTAATTATTTTGCCTTAAAAGAAAACTCGAAGTATTTTAAGCGGGATTCGAACCCACGACCCTTCGGTCGCGAGTCCGACACTCTACTGACTACGTCACGCAAGTTTTTTTTTTTTTTCGTTATTGCATGATGCAAGTCAAACGTACAAGTTGAACATACACACGCACATAAGACACTAAAAGACGTCAGTCGACTTGGCTGACGTCGGGAACTGTTAAAAGTCCTTGAGGGCAGAGAGCCCATCAAGAAGAGGCAACCATTCTGGGGGTGGTTGCAGTGGCTTGAACATTTCCATAAAGAAACACATGTGCTCTACAAAGTATTTATAAACAGGACGCACATCAACATCTGCGTGTCGCACAGCCATGCGGCATCGCCATATGCTGTGCAGGCTGAGCAGCAGGAGCATGTCGAAAGGAACACCATTTTCTTCTGCGACAGCTAAGTAACGTATGCTATGTGGCGTTAATGGGAGGTCTTTTTTGAGGGTCCTCTGGAGGACATCCCAAAAAAAGACAGCGTCCCAACAGTCAAGAAAGACGTGTTCAATTGTCTCTTGCTTTTTGCGAAGGGTGCAGTTGTCAGACCATGACACTGGCAGGCCTTTTTCAACCAACCAGGTTTTGACTGGAAGCGTCTGACTGTGCAGCTTGAAAAAGAAGGTTTTTACGTTCGGGGGCACCAGCATTCTTTTAGCTCGTTTTAACACGTCCTGCCCTGCAAGAAACGCATTGCAGACAGCTGCGCGAGCGAAGATTGATAACCCCCCCCCTCTCAACCTGGTCGCCTTTTCGCGTAAAGCTTCAACTTGACCGCGCCAATACTCGTCGTTGGTGGGGTAGTACTCGAGGGGAACCCCAAGGTAGCGGGGCGGCGATTCGGTCCATACAACACGTCCAAAGACAACCGGCGTTGAAGGCCAATTGCCGTGCCACAACCCCAAACACTTTTTCCCAATTAACGGAACTACTTGTATTGTCACAAAACCTTTCCGTTAGCTCTATGGCTTTGATGACACTCTCTTTGTCCACACAAAAAATCGCCACATCGTCCGCGTACGACAAAATACGCACTTCAGTAGCTTGCAACTGAAACCCCCGGATGAACTCACTCCGAATAATACTAAAACAAAACGGCTCGAGAAAAATACAAAAGAGCATAGGCGAAAGTGGACAGCCCTGTCGCACTGAAGAAAAAAGCCGAATGCGCTTGCTGACAGACTTGTTTACCACAAGTCTAGTCGCACAATTTTTGTACGCCATGCGCACGCCATTACACAAAACAGAACCTAAATTAACATGGCTTAAAAGTGAAAAAATAATTTCATGCGACACCCGGTCGGAGGCCTTTTCTAGATCTACCTGTAACATAGCAATCCTTCGCACCATAGCGTCGCAGCACTCCAAAATACTGCGGGCGACATGTATGTTTGTAACTATACTTCTCCCTCTTATTCCACACGTCTGGTGTGGGACTACGTCACGCAAGTCACGCTCGCACGGCGAATGAGAGAGATGGCGATGCGAACGGGGCCCGATAACGCCATCGCGTTCCACTCTTAACGGCGAAGCTTAAGAGTCTTCCAAGTTTCTGTGTTAAGGGCTCATATAACAAATTTTTGTTATTGATATCTCGTTGGTCATCCGTATTCTCACGCCTATGTGTTCTCCGAGTCTTTTCATTCCTTACTTTTCTATTCTCTGTTTTGCTGCATGTCCGCCCGTAACCGACGCTTCGGTTCGATGGAGGTCATCTGCCTTGACCGACTAAAGCAATTCACGCACAACAAAAAGCGCAGGACCGCGGCACACACGCTACGCGTCATAGCTTCAGTCGGAGCCAGCGAACGCGCAACGGCGATGAGCGCCGTGACGATGCACTTTTTTGGCGTCGTCCGATTGGCTCATTAGATTGTGCAGTTGGCTCGTGTCGGACTCAAAGGAAAACAGAGTATAAGCTTCATTCGTTCTATCTCGCTTTTCTTCACGTTTTTTTCTTTTCTGTGATTTTGGTTTCTAACACTCTTTCGGTACAACTTTAACAGATTGTTTGTGAATTTACTCGTGAAATTCCATGCCGTCATTATGAAGAAAGTAAGTTCACGCGTGCCTAAAGAGGGTGTAATTCTACCGCGGCGTGCGACCGGTGTTAAGAGACTTTTCATCTTACATTCGAACTGCGTTTGCTATCGCCGTTCACATTTCTGCTGGCAACAGACCCACCAGGCGCCATTTTCTTAAAGGTTGAAGGTTGAAGTGGGATTTTAGGAGCACGCACATCCACTAATCGGTTTTTTTTTTTTTTGTTACAATACATTATATGAAAGCAGTTAAGTTGAGATCGGGAAGACTATGAGTTGCTGAGCACGAGATCAAAGCCAAAACAGTGTCCGAAATCAGTCAGACAGTGGAGAAGTAGCAATCATCGACAAAAAAGAAGGCATGACTACCCGCGGAGGATCGAATTGCGTAACGGGAATAATTTTTCTTCGTACTTAAAACAGTAACCGCTTTATCGGCCTGGTAGTTATTTAAACGAAGCAATGAGACATAACAAATTTGAAATTTTTTTTGGCAGACGTGACTAACCAGAGCCTTCGCAGTATTAATCAGTTTTGCTTCAGCAACAGCATTTCTTATTCAAAGTTCACTATATGACATCAAATTTAAGAAAAAGTTAGCCTCAAAAATTGTAATGAATACATGAGTCTTTGGCACGCTTTATCCACGTTTGGTGCGCTTTTTACTAGATTTAAACAGATAACAATCTACAATAAATCTTTAAAAAAATCTGCCAGAACAATACAAGCGGCAACACTAGGTCAGATAGTTAGCTAGGCTTGCAATCACGATAACTCCGCTATCTGCCTATTTGTCTTATGCTTCGATGACGGGGACGTGAAATTTGCACTCTAGCCATAATTTTGGTCACAGCTTGTTTGAAAACTAAAAAATCGTCAGAAAAATTGTGGAGGTGTGTAAATACTTCTACTGTACGCTGTAGTAGACATACCTCGCTAGTCACTCTTAGCGTGTAAGTAGCAAAACGACAAAATGCGTAATAGTAAGAAAAGAATGGACAGACGTTTACAAATTTCTGTTTTGCGAAATAGGACCGCAGCTTTTGAGCTGTTTTGATTATGCGATATAACGTGACGGGAGGGTATGCAGAAGGAGGAGGGGAGAGTACAGAGGAGGAGGAGGGGAGGGTACTGTCGGGTACAACGCACCCACAAATCCATTCTTCTCATCAAAATAAAAGAGATGGCTCGAGGCTCAGCACACGCACGCGCCTCGGAGAACTCGTGCGAGAGAATGCTCTGAAGCCGCCATCACAGGCAGACACGTCGTTCCGTTGTCTCGTTTATGTCCTCACTTTAAATAACGTGGTAAGGCCTCGCGGCCCCCACATATTTGGTGACCCGGTCGAGGACCATGGGCAACGGCGAACCCCAAGGAGCAGCAGCGGGATCCCCGGCTTCCATCTCGTCGGTTGCAGTCCGACTTCCGCCGTACTTGGACAAAAACCCGAGGGTCTGGTTCCTGCAGGTTGAGTCCCAATTTCATCTCGGCGGTGTGACGAGCCAGGAAAGCAAGTATCATCATGACGTCTCGGCGCTGTCGCTGGCAGCAGCCGACGAGGTATACATGGCTTGCACTGACGTCACAACAGGGGCCATCGTGGTGGTATTGCTGCCGAGCGCGCACCTTCGACAGCATACAATTCGCACCATTAAACTTGTTATTCTTAGCAAGAACAAATAGAAATGACCACCAGCTCGAGGCGATGACGTCACGAGCAAGCCATGTATTCGACATCCTTGCGCAACCCTCGCCCACAGCTTCGTACGACCAGCTGAAGGCGGCTCTCCTGCAGAGAACCGAGGCATCAGATCGCTCCCGCCTTCAAGAACTCCTTACGGCGGAAGAACTCGGCGATCGACGTCCTTCCCAGCTGCTGAGGCGGATGACTCAGCTCCTTGGAGTTCGCGCCAACACGATTGGCGACGCTCTGCTGCGGGAGCTATTTATTCAGCGCCTGCCAACCAACGTCCAGATGGTGTTGGCCACCGCTAGGGCTCTCGACCTCACAGGCCTCGCAGCCCTGGCAGACGCCGTTATTGAAGTTTCCACTCCACCCGTCACCAGCCTTACATCGGCGACAGAAGACGGTGGCGAAGCGATGCCTGCCCTGCCAGGCACTCCATCGTCTGACGGCAACGTTGAGCAGCCTTGCCAGCGGTTGCAACAGAGTGTTACCGAAACAACCCACCGGCGAGATCGTCCACGCACTCAACAACAACGTGGGCGTTCAACATCTCGTTGGAGAAATGTTGACCGTTCCCGCTCGGCAAGTTCAGCGGACGTCTGCGTTTACCATCGCCGCTTTGGCTCCGACGCCCGGCACTGCCTTCGTCCCTGCTCCTGGAGCAAAACAATAGAGGCAACAAGTAGTCAGAGCCTACCAGGAAGTCGCCTATTTTAAATCGCCGACAGGACTACTGGAACCCGTTATCTCGTCGATACCGTGGCTGAAGTAAGCGCTGTTCCTGCAAAACGCGCGGATCGATCACAAACGCCCATCTACTACCTTCAGGCTGTGAACAACTCGTCAATCCGCGTCTGCAAGGAACAGTCCATCACCTTAAATCTTGGCCTCAGACGAGTGTACCGATGGGTATTCTTTGTGGCAGACATAAGCAACGCGATCATCGGTGCTGACTTCCTACAACACCACCGCCTCCTCGTAGACGTCAAGGAGAGACGTCTGCTCAACTCCACAACGCGACTCTCCGTGCAAGGCGTCTCAACAACTGACACAGCAGGGATCGCGTCAGTCTGCTCTAACATCGACGGGCCATTCCGACCTCCCCTGCAGGATTTTCCAAGCCTCACGCGAGCTCCTGACTGGACCAGACCGGTTTCGCACGATGTCCACAATCACATCGAAACAACGGGCGCACCGGTTCACTTCCGACCCCGTCGTCTGGCTCCAGAGAAACTCCGCATAGCTCGCAAAGAATTTGAGCATATGCTCGAGCTTGGAACTATCCGACCTTCGTCAAGCAGCTGGGCGTCTAGCCTACACATGGTGTCCAAGAAGAACGGAGATTGAAGACCGTGTGGCGACTATCGCGCACTGAACAAGAGCACAGTGCCCGATAGATACCCCCTCCCGAACATCCAGGACTTTACTGTCAACCTCCAAGGCGCTACCATTTTTTCGAAGGTTGACCTTACCCGCGCGTACCACCAGATCCCTGTCGCCGACGAAGATATCACAAAGACAGCTATTAGAACTCCGTTTGGTTTGTTTGAGTTTCTCCGTATGCCTTTTGGCCTCAGTAATGCGGCTCAAACATTCCAGAGATTCATCGACGCTGTCACGCGCGGGCTTCCCTTCGTATTTGCCTACGTTGATGACTTGTTGGTCGCTAGCTCGACACCGGAGGATCACACGAACCACCTCCGTCTTCTTTTCCAAAGACTCTCAGACCACGGAATCATCATCAATGCCGCAAAAAGTGAGTTTGGGAGATCTGAACTCGAGTTTCTGGGACATCGACTGGACCAACACGGCATCAGACCTTTGCCGTCGAAAGTGCAAGTGATCAGAGACTTTCCAAGACCTACCTCGATCACAAAGCTTCGCCAGTTCCTCGGCCTGGTAAATTTTTACCGCCGGTTTATTCCGTATATTTGACAGCTTGAACCAGGGGAAGATATATAGAGAAATTGAGACAGGAGAGAAAAGACAGCTGTCTTTTCTCTCCTGTCTCAATTTCTCTATATATCTTCCCCTGGTTCAAGCTGTCAAATATACAAGTATGTACCAACACGCTCAACTATCAACCGTTACTCGGTTTATTCCGAACTGCGCGAGGCTAGTAAAGCCCCTTGATTCGCTACTGCCCAAGTCTGCACGTGCCACTTCCAACCTACCCTGGAGTGAAGACGCGGAGCAAGCCTTCTGCGAAGTAAAGACTGTACTTGCAGATGCTGTACTTCTGCGACATCCACAACACGAAGCCAGAACCTCGATCATGACAGATGCCTCAGCTACGGCTGTTGGGGCAGTCTTACAACAACAAGTGGACGGTGAATGGCAGCCCCTGGCTTTCTTTTCCAAGAAGTTGAAACCCGCCCAGACCCGCTACAGCGTCTTTGGAAGAGAACTGCTCGCGGCGTACTTGGCCGTCCGGCACTTTCGAAACTTTGTCGAAGGTCGCCCCTTCGTCATCTGGACGGACCACAAACCACTCACCTACGCCATCCGCAACTCTAGCTCTGTCCATACCCCTTGAGAGATCCGTCAGCTGGCCTTCTTGTCGGAGTTTACGACAGACATCCGGCACATCAAAGGGAAATCAAACTTCCCCGCTGATGTACTGAGCCAAATCGACACCGTACCTTCGCCTGCTCCGCAACTCGACATCACGTTGCTGGCTCGTCATCAGGCATCCGACGAGGAGCTACAGCAGCTCCGCACATCAAACACCTCTCTCCAGCTAGAGGATGTTGAGTTCCCAGGTGGCACCACCATCGTCTGCGACACGTCCACAGGAACGCATCGCCCATTCGTTCCGATTGCGCTACGAATGGCAGCTTTTTGATGCGATTCATTCGTTGTCGCATCCCGGCGTGAAGGCGACACAGAAGCTAGTGGCCAATCGCTACGTTTGGCCACTGCTGAAGTCCGACGTGCGTGACTGGGTACGAACCTGCTTGGCATGTCAACGAGTCAAGGTTCACCGTCATCCCGTACCTCCATCCACGAGCTTCTGCCACCAGATGCACGTTTCGACAAGGTCCACATCGACCTGGTCGGGCCCCTTCCAACATCTCAAGGGCAACGATACATCCTGACGTGTATCGACCGCATTCACAAGGTGGCCGTAAGCCATACGATTACCGGACATGACTGCAGCCACCGTCGCCGAGGCATTCGTGTCCTCCTGGGCAGCCCGCTTCGGATGCCAATCTGAAATCGTCACCGACAGAGGGCATCAATTCGAATCCAACTTGTTCACCGAGTTGTCCCGAATCCTAGGCATGACGAGATCTCGGACAACTGCATACCATCCGCAGTCTAACGGCCTGGTTGAGCGCTTACATCGTCACCTCAAGTCCGCGCTCATGGCCCACGCGAACCCCAGCGAGTGGGTACAACAGCTTCCGCTCGTCTTGCTTGGGGTTCGAACGGCGCTGAAGCAGGACCTCGGCTGTGCAACTTCCGAACTCGTCTATGGGACGACTCTGCGACTACCATCGGACTTTTTCGAGGTCGACCCCACTACAACCACGAGGCCAGAAGACTACGCCACAAAGGTGAAAAACATCTTCGCGGACCTTCGACCAGTGCCAACGCGAGCAGTATCTGCAAAGACGCCTTACGTCTCTCAAGATTTGCACTGTGCAACGCATGTGTTCGTGCGCCCAACAGCCCGACGGAAACCGCTCCAACCACACTAAATGGGACCGTTCCCAGTTCTGGAAAAGAAGCCAAGTGGATTCGTTGTACAGATCAATGGACGACGAGACACCATCGCTCTCGAGCGTCTAAAGCCAGCCCATCTAGAGCACGCACCCGTGAACCTCATCACATGGGAGACGCGCGAGGAAAGTCAGAAGTGTCAGAAGAAGTCTGCTGAAGTTCGCTGGACAAACTCATAACCACAGCTAGCGTTCCATTTGTATGTTGCTGTCGTTGTTCTTTTCCTTTTATTTAATCGCTCGTTGGAACTCCTCGCTAAAGAGGGGGGGGGGGGGCATATCTGTAGGGTACAACGCACCCACAGATTCATTCTTCTCATCAAAATAAAGGAGATGGCTCGAGGCTCAGCACACGCACGCGCCTCGGAGAGCTCGTGCGAGGGAATGCTCTGAAGCCGCCATCACAGGCAGACACGTCGTTCCGTTGTCTCGTTCTATGTCCTCACTTTAAATAACGTGGTAGGGCCTCGCGGCCCCCACAGTACGAAAGAGCCCTCCCCTTCTTCTTTTCCCCTCCTCCTCCTCCTCTTCACCTTCTCCTCCTCACCTCCTCGTCCTCCTCCTCCTCCCCTCTTCCTCCTCCCACGGTTTCCCCGCTATTAGCTGGAAATTTGCTGGAATTTATCTGCAAGTTGGATTTTAGTTGGAAAATTTACGCCACGTGACCTCAACACCAAGTCAGTTTCCCCGCTAAATTTACTGGGAAAAATGACGCCACATGACTTCGTGTCACGTCATCATGAACGAATTCAGTTTCTCTGCTAGATTTAGCGGGAAAATTGACATTACGTGATTTCAACGGCATTTTAGTTTCCACGGCAATTTTAGCGGGGAAAATGAATTGTTGTTGAGGTCATGTGACGTCAGTGTTGCCGCTAAATTTAGTGGTGAAACTGATTGCGCATTGTTGCATTACGGGACGTCACAGACCTGCACACCAATTCAACTTTTTTGCTAAATTTAGTGGGGAATTGTTTTTGTGTATAGGTCTGTAACGTTCCATAATGCAACGCGCGCGGTTACGCTCACGCCGACGGCGACACCGCGAAACACAGGAACAAGCGCCTAAAAGCTGCACTCTAAGAAAAAGCAAAAAAGAAACCACTGTTCTAATTTATATATATATATATATATAACAATGTATAGAATACCTTGGAAATCAGAGCAGCCGCCTTGGCGACAGCAACCAATATCTTCGGTAGGGCCTTTAATTATGGCCCTCGTAATTTTTGGAGTTTATCTTTAACTTCAAAGCAACGATACTTTCATTAATTTCCTCACATTTCTGCCGGAGAGCGCTTTTTTGTAAAGAGGCCAAAACAATTTAAACTTTGCACGTGACTCTAAACCTCTCGCTGAAGGTTTGCTGCGACACTTGAAGGCTTTCCGTAGAAAAGGCAAATGATTACGATGACGTCCATCACGTCTCATGCTCATAAAATATCACAAATACAGACGTTGTATAGTTAAGTTTATTTTGATCGCAAAAGACGATTGGTGTGCTCAAAGATGCACTAATATTATATTGTTAATACGTTTATTTCTAAAACGAACTAGCAGTTTTTTGCGCCAAATGTTTAGCATGATTCGCATTCACGCACGAGGTCCCCTTTAATATTAATTTTGTCCACAACCAAAGGTCAACAGTTTTTGAAACGAAGTTTACCTCTTTTTATACCGAATGAACTCGAGAGCCTAATTTCGCTAACAGCGAAGTCAGTGGCAATTCCGCAGCCAATAACTATTTTATGCGAGGTCCCATTAAGTAATGAAATGGTCCTGCAGGTTTCACTGGGTGCAGTAGTGGTCGAGTTGCACGTAGAAAAAGAAGCAACAAAATTAGGAGAAAAAAATAGCGGTGAAAGAGACTAACTTCTCTGTGCAATCGGCTACACAGTAAGGCGGTGCATTAGGATTCCTCCCGCGCAATTATCTTTGTCCCTTTCTTTCCCAGTCCTGCTTCCTTTTATCGGGAGCAGCCAACCGCGAAGCAGGCCGAAGCTCTGCGACTGCGGATGCACTAGTGAACGAGGAAGAGTCGAGGAAACTTTTTTTTTTTAATGGGGCCGCTAAAGAAACGGGGATTGTAGGGAAAGTGTTTTTAGAAAAGAATTGGGCAACGATCGAACTACGTGGTGCGTTTAGACAGCGGCAGCTTTGCTGCTTATTCGAAGATATATGACGATGACGATCGATTGACATTGCGTCAATCCCGCGTCATACAGTGATCTGATATTGAAATGGAGTTGCTTTGATTTAGCGCTGATACGATGTTGATGAATAAATAATTTTAAGGTTGTGATGTGTTTTCCTGCTAAATTTAGCGGGGAAACTGAATTGCTGTACAGGTCGCGTCACGTATTTCTCCGCCAAATTTAGCGGGGAAACTGGATTGGTGCAGTGGTCATGTGACGTAAATATTCCCGCTAAATTTGAAGGGGAACATGAATTTGTCTAAAGGTCCAGCGACGTCCGGTCATGTGTCAATAATTTTCCCGCAAAATTAAGCAGGGAAAATTTTTTGTTTATGCTCAAGTCGTTTACGCTTGAACCAAAAACAGCTGCCGCTGTAAAATATGTTTAGAAAAAGGTGCTAACAAGCACTCTGTTGAAGAATACGCTAAAGAAAGAAGTTCGTGTTAGGGAAGGGTGCTCCATGAAAAACGTGTTAGGGAAGGGTGCTCCATGAGGTGTGAAAGTCGAGGGAAAGGGTTCCCCCTAGATATCTCTAAGATATCGGCTCTAGAAACATTTTTCCCTCGAGTTGAGTAATGTGTGAAGGAAAGGTGTTCCAGGAACGCTACTGGAGAGGGAAAGTAAAGGAAGAGCTATCTTTTCCCTAAGTAAGAAGTAATTTCCTGAATGGACTGAAGTTTAGGGAGCGGTGTTCTACTAACGCTACTGGAGAAGGAAAGTCAAGATAGAGCTACGTCTTCCTAAAGTGAGAAGTTATTCCCTGAATGGAGTAACGTTTTGGAAACTGTGCTCCACGTAGGCTGCTCGAGAGGGAAAGCCGAGCGAGGGGTCTTTCTTAAAGCGCAAAGTTGGTGAGTGGTACTTCCGCGAACCTTACAGAGGAAATGTCTAAGGACCCTAAAGAGGGAAGAAGAGAAAATTTAAAGACGTAGTATGGTTGCGAAAAAGTCAGTTTGCAAGAGTGCAATTCGTCGCAAAACGTTTCCATGAATCACCCGCAAAAAAAAAACAAAAAACAAGTAACAATTTTTTTTTTTTTTTGTGGACACTATTTCGATTGCTGACGTGTCGGTGCGCATTGGGTACGGCGTCCTGACTCTATACCCGGCGAAATTCGGGAAGCCGCTGGTCGGACACGCTTGGTTGGGTCTTAATTCCGATGATTCTGGTCACAGGTCACGCTCGCTGAAGGTGCCGTCTTTTCCCCTGCTTCTGGGGGGCATCTTGTGTCCTACTGCGCGCTGGCTGTCGAGCGGTCCGAGGTCGTGTATGTGTCCGGACGAGGCTTTCGCTTTGTTTTGTTTTATTTGTCTGCCGTTTTGTTCGGCGGGTGTTGTTGCTTACTTCCAGCTGACGGTATTTTGTATGAATTGCTCTATTATCGTATGGAGTCCTTCTACCTAATATTTTGGTGACTTTTTTTTTTGCAGGAGCAATAGTGGCAGAGGGAACATCTTTTATATATCAAACGTTCAAGCTATTCCGAGCACGGCGAGGGCTAACATAATGACCGGTTTGAAATTAACGAGAAAACGACTACACTTGGCTCACCGCTAAGCTGACGGTTGGGTGAACCCGCGTATAAACCGGGTCAGTCCGTCATCTGCCTTTAATCGCCTCTCGCCGGTGTCTGGGCTGGATTATGCGCAGCGAGCTTGATCACGCGATGTGGGAGAGACGGTTGAATGGTTGAATGAGCACGTCTCGCACTCCCTTCTCAGAGTGGTCAACGGAGCATAAAAAACAGTGTGTTTAAACGATCTTGGTCAATTTAGTATGCCGTCTGACACAGCAGCCTAGGCTGCCTTTACTTGAATGCGGCATTAATTCATCAAGCTGAGAGGGGATCAAACACACGCGCCCAATACCTCTGGTTCTTACTTTTCTACCCAAACAAAATTATCATGTCTCGATTCAATGCGCTACGGTCTCATTTATTCATAACAAATAAGCCGTGATCCTGTTTTTTTCTTTTTTGCGTGATTGCTTTAGCCGATGCTAGCGAACCCACGAAGACGAATGCCGAATGCCTTGACGATGGACTTTTGGTGCTGCTCGATTTGCTCTGACGAATAATGGCGTCGGCTGCGATCGCACTGAAAATGAAACGCAGAAGAGACAAGATAAGGCCAGTAGAGTCGCCGGAGGAACCTCGTGGTCTTTGGCTGCTTCTCGCCGCAAGGGGCGCTGGGGTGGCTTGAGAATCTTTGTGTCGAGTACTAGGCCAGATTTAGGGATGCACGCATGCTACTAGCTGCGTGGATAAAGTTGCTCGTATTTATATCCCACTTGCTACGTCGTTTGCTCAGCACATAGACCACTTCCTTGTCTACTCCCTGCGCCGCCTGGTTTGTACGCTATCTGCTTTGTTCTCTACCTCAAAGCGGCCTGGTTTGCATGTTGACTTCTTCGTGTTCTTCCTGCTTCAGTTGGACATTGTGTATGTCTTTAGACTCCTGCGCCGTCTGCTTTGTGCGTCCCTTGATTCGTTCTCTTCTCTGAACTTAGCCTGCTTTGTGATGTACATAAAATGCTATTTACTTAGTATGTCGACCATTTCATTGTCTGATTTTTTTCGGCTGCATTGTACATTGCTTGACACTGTTAATGCGAATACAACATCCCGCGCCTGTATGCGTTTTATTGAAAAGGCGTATTGAGGAAAAGTGCCGTTTTCACTTAAGTTTGTTTTTGAACGAGCACTTTTTACATCATCAGGACATTTTTATTGACATACTTCTATCTTTGAGAAGAAAACACATAAAAATAGAAGACATTTACAATTCCCTGTAATGCCGAATTAGAGCTCAGGTCTTGACGAGGAGGAGGAGAAGGTACGGAGAGGGGGTAGGCCCTTCCTCCTTCTCCGACGTACCCTCTCCTATCTCCTCTCTTCCTCATCATCCTCCCCTTCTCCTCCTCCCCTCCTTCTCTCTTCCTCCTCCCTCTGCTCCTCTCCTCCTCCTTTCCTTCCCTCCCTCCTCCCTCGTGACGTCACTCATGACCTTAGTAACCCTCGTGAAGGTCACTGTGAAAATCATAACCTTCGTCGTGACCCTAGTGTCCCTCGTGACGTCACTCGTGAAGGCCTCGTGAAGGTCCCTGTGGAGGTCGTGACCTTCGTCGGGACTTTTACAACGTCACTCGTGACATTCGTGACATCACTCGTGACATTCGTCACGTCATTATGGGAAACATCCCATAATGCAACGCGCGGTCACGCCGACGGCGAAAGCGACGTCGACGCCACTCAAGCCGGAAACGGACGCCTAAGAGCTGCGCTCTAAAACGAGACAACCATTCTTTTTTTGTGCTGAGAGCATTCCGTTGTGCACGTTGTCTGCGTCGTCGTTCGTTTCGAAGATATTCTTGTTTATCGCTTGACTTGAGTTTTATATATTACCTGCGTTTTCTACACATGCAACGCCTGTCGTCTGCTTCCTTGACGACCCTTGAAAGGAGGAAAGATTTTGTGAACTCCGCTTACCTTCTGAACACTACGGCGCTTCACTCACATAAAAGCGGCGGGCCTGTGAGCGACTTGTCTATGTTCAACATTTATTTTCGCTCCTATCAACGTATCTATGCGTTTCCGAAAGCCCTCGCTTAAAGTGTGGCACGAAAGACAAAGAAATTTATGTACAACGCGCGTCAAAGGGAAGACACTAACTGCAGAAGCATCGAGGCAGGTGCGTCTGTTTGAGAAAAGAGCCTCTGTTTGAGGATAAAGTAGCCTCAATGGACCGAAAGGGGAGTTTGAGGAGTTCCGGACCACCGATTTAAGCACGGCATCTCTCCGCCATTTCCATGGAATTTTTGTTCTTCTCTCGACTCTACTCCACTTTCAGAGATGTCTTTTCTGTCACTTTATACTCTGGTATGCTTCTGGTTGGCTGCTTGTGTAGGTTTTATTTTTATTTTTATTTATCTTTTTTGTCTTTTTGGTGTATTACAAGCTTTTTTGCGGCCAGATCTTAAAAGGCTTTCTTTTTTTTGTCGGACTTTAAAGGAACCTTCACTTTTTGTTTTATTATTTATAGTACGGAATATTATGGTATGTTCGAAAACGTTTTTGTTTGTTTGGTTAACCTTTTGCCTACCTACCGCAAAAAGTTTGAAAATACTAAATTTCTGTACGCGCCCTATAAATTTAATATGCAATACCAAGGCCGAAAACACATGCCAAAAATATTTATTATATGAGAAATCTTTGAACAGACTGCAAAAGAAAAAGGGACTAAAGTTCCGCTTCACTGCATTACCGCAGATAGTTCATGTCACCTTGCACATGGACGTTCAAGCCTGGCGTAGCAGTGCTGCAGACAGTTCACATCACCTTGCACGCAAAGTGAACGCAAACCATGCAGGGGCTGGAAGGGGATTTTCTGCATTGATTCTAGTCCAATGCCGACACGCCGACGCAATGTCCTCATCGAAATCGGAGTCGTCTGAGCTAAAATCCAATAACTCAGTTGCATCGCTCTCGCTGCTCGATAGACGATTCATTTCCTCGTCTTCTGAATCTGAAGAGACGTCACAATATCTTCGTTTTCGCCCCAATTTTGAGGCAAGATCGTCACTACGAACGCAGAAACCAGAAGCTGACGCCGCCATTTCTAAATCCCCTGTTTTCTGCGTTGGAGCAATTTTCTGCCAAATTCAGAAATTTACCAGGTTTTTATTATCCGTGAAGCGCCATGTATTCACGGCAAAGCTCACTAGAAATACGTGGACTAGCCCAGTTCGTCCTTGATAGCGTACTGGAGCCCGAATCAATGTGGACGAGCCCAGCTCGTCTTCGGGACTATCGGTACAAACAGTGTGGACAAACCCAGGTCGTCCATGGTAGGAAAATGGTTAAGAGACGCAGAATACGACTTTTGTCGTGTACACAGAGGTGCCTGCTTGTTTTCGTTCTCTCTATTTCTTCTACTTGCCACCTTTCTTGCCTAATGGCTGTGTTTTAATTCTAGTGTCTCCCGGTTTCTTTTCAGCTACTGTAGGGCGACTGGTTAGGCAGCTATTCTTTTTTCTGTTCTGTCAAATCTGGTAGACATTTGGTTTTGTTTCAGCCAAGGGAAATAATGAAGCAAGATAACTTCCTCATGGGTATTTCGTTCACACTCTCTGTATAGTGTCCCGTGGGATTTGGTCGGATTTCGAATAAAAAAGGATACACCATCAGACGAAACACTGTTTTACAGATTGATACTTGATGTTTATACAGTTTTAAAGATATTATTTCCGTCTCGTTTCTGTAAAATTGAGTTTTCGTTTTAACGTTAGCGCTTACATGCCTGATTTTCGCAAGGTCATTTCACCATTTATCTGAGCGAGTGAAAGAGGCGTTACATAGACATATTTGCACGGTAAACAACAACAAACACGATGGCGGCTTATGGTGTCAAATACCTCTCTGGTTGATGGCTTTTGTGTGTGTTTCTCCACTTCACTCTTGCGATTAAGAGCGCATAATATGAGATTTCTTCAGAATGATTAAGCCCATTACAGGCATACATTCGCTTATATTTGAGTTCATAAATGTATACACGCGCTTGACACAACAATTGGAAGAATATTCACAAATAGAGGCGTTGGTACCCGTTACTGACGTGATTCAATACGGCGTAGCCTACTGCGTTATGCGGAATTTGGCAGTTTTACATCTAGGTACGACCGAGAGTAAGGCCAGAGGTGGGCCTACGCTGTTGTGCTTGACTACGGTACGCTGAATTACGACCGCGAATTGCCGGAACATGTGTGTGGCATTTGTCGCGTGCAAGGCTACCACGCTTTACGCTAAGCAGGAACGTCCCGGTGGCCGGTGGTCTTAACTCAAGGAAAATTTTCACAATGTCGTCGGACGCTACTGATAGGCAAATGACCTTTATCCTTGCTTTGTACGAAGCACGGCGGGGCGCCAATCAATCTAATGACTAGTTTAGAAGCGGCATACTAAACAGAGATACGGTAACTCGCTGTAGTATATAGACGTAGTGTAATAGAGCGTTCTCGAAGGCTGCGGGGTTAATATTTGTACGCCACCCGAGAGGCACTTCGAGCATGCCAATGAGTCAAAGAAGAATGAGTGCAGGGAAAGATTTTTGTGCGGTGTATATGTTCTTGCCGGACAATCTGGGCCTGCATAATTTGAGCCCTGTGCGTTCCAGAAAATGTCACATTTAAGCAATTAATTTAATTTATAATATTTTCAATGGGCTGTTGTTATAAGCTTGACATAATCCCGCATTAATCGACACAATAAAAATAGAAAGACTAGAATGCTGATTTCTGTTGACAACCTACTGTTTAATATTTAACATTATATGCTAATAAAAACCTTTTTGCCTGGCAGACTCGGCGTCCCATTTTGTCGACGACAAGCTCATCGACACACGTTTTATACTTCATGTCCAGCGACGTTTATACACACGGCTGTTTCGTCAGCAAGACATGACCGCACCGCCGTCCTTATGCGACGGTGACGACAGCGATGTTTGTAACGCGGAAAACGAAACAATATCACTCCTGGAAGTTGGTTCGCAGCTTCTCGTAATTCCGTGGTGAATGAGTAAGCAAAATATTATGCGTTTCGGTAGAATTTACCTTTGCACATCAACACAAAAAGCGATTTGACACACGTTCCTTCTGAAATTAGAAAGCGTTTTGCAAACGAGGTGCCAGGATGAAGGGACACCGGAAGTCGCCAAAAACTGATCTGCAGGTGAGGTGAGAAACACACGTATTGATGTCCGCTCGAATTCTCATATTGTCTTTATTTGCTTTATTTGATGTCATATTTGTTGTACAATCTTTTTAGTGCCTAAGATGGTTTTATGGTGGAAAGGCTGCGGTGGTTTTGATGCGGTGAACAGAACGCTGCCTTCCAGTCTTCATTTTCTAGAGATGCTTCACCTCCTAATAACCCTTAATGCGGCGAACCACGCTTCGCAGAACGCTAACGGCTGGCTGGCTGGCTAATACGTTTATTGTATATCTTCTGCCTTCTGGCTGGAGGGCCTCAAGGTAGGCAGGGGGATAAGGGAGGGGGGCGGGGGGAGGGGGGGAAGTGATGGGTGATGATGATTAGATGAACCTACCGACCCCGGAGGATCGGAGGAATTCGATGAGTGATGCATAAATGAAAAATGTGGAACGCTTCACGATTTTGCGTGTCATCCTCGCGCAGGGGCCATGCTAATCTTCTCTGTATCATTTCAATTTTAGTATGTGTACTTTGGAAGTACAACGCTAACGGTGGTTCGAATTCAACAAATTTTGATCTAATCTCGCATTCAAGGAAGTTCTACGTCGATTCCACGGGCAAAACAAAAGGTTTGCACTCTACGGCCAAGTTGATGCTGCACCGTAAACCTCCAAATTCCAACAAAAGGGTATTTAAAAATAAACAAAAATACCAGTATAATATATTTTTCTTACCCCGTCTGCTGCACAAATGTTGCACAAAGTTTTTTTTTTTGTTTTTGTTTTTTCTTGCCGCGATCATTGTGTTCATACGAATATTATTTTCGTAACTTGATGAGTGCAATTACATTAAATACCGAGTATTTGTACATTGTGAGAGTGTCTTGCGGTGCGTAGTTGTTATATTAGGAAAGATGCAAGTGATGATATAAATGCTTATCTTATATATTGCTTCACACACGTTACTCTGCGCATGTCATTGGGAGAACAATGGTTTTGAACACTTCAGCAAGTGGTGTAGAGTTCTAAGCTAACTTACCCAAAACACTCGAACGGTGCTTATCTCACTGGAGCGCTATCGAGGTGATGGCCGCAGAACTTTCCCCTATTGACTGATTACGGGTATTCCTCATTACTAATAAAGTTCTCCTCATCACTAACCAGAGCAAGTGACGGAACACTTATGGACATGCCCGCGTCATGGTTGGCAATAAAAAAGCTTCGTCAATCTCCTGAGCATACTTAGTTCTATGTCTGGCTAAAATCTTAATTTCATTAAACATTGGAGAGCATGTACATCTTTCACAGTGGACCGCTAAGTTGCCAGACGGGAAGGAGCGTAAGGACAGAGAATGTTCCCTCGCCCGGTCATTAACACATCTCCCCGTCTGCCCAATGTGCACTTTTCCACGGGACAACGGAATTAGAGACGCCACCACACATGCGCAGGTGATAAACCGGTTGCGGTGCTTAACTTGACATTGTGTACCCGCGTGCCCACCTCGATTCACTGCTGCACACAGCCGCCCTAACTTTGCTGGAGCCGAAAACACAACTGGCACGTTGTACCTAGTGGCAACCTTCTTGACATCGTGGGACACGTTGCGCATATACGGCAAGACCACAGGACTTACCGTTGGTTTTTGTCTTGCCTCTATACTAGCAGGCCTTCTAAACACCTTAGCCAAGGATTCCAGGACGCCCATGACAACTCCTAAAGGGAAACCAGAATTTGACAACCTTTTGACTATCAACAAAAAACTGTCACCACGCCGCACGACTGAAAAAAGGCGGTGCGCAGACTGGACAGTGCAATGGCTCTTTTCACTGTCTTTTTACCAGATATTAGTGTTAAAGACGTGCATTCGTTCGTTTTCAGGTAAGTGAGCATTAACGCTGGGCCCTTTCAACAACGTGGAAACTGTCAAAAAGCTTCTACATTGTTTATTGCTGATAGCTTTATCTTTATTTGCTCCAAAACATTAGTTGTTTTTTCTTATAAACAATTAGGTCGGACTGCTAAAGACCGAATGATAAGGATCTTAATAATAATATTAGCGTTGACCTCTCCTTTATCTTAAACCATTTTTCATATACCATCAGGATGGCGTGGTCTCCGGCCTCTGGTAGTCGTTTAATATCTTTACACGACGAAACGCAGTTTTTTTATTATTTTGTTTATAAAGTTAGGTCCAAGGTTGGACACCATCTTGGAGGTTCAGAGGTCGATACGTCCACACCCTCAACAGTCTGGTATTGTCTTGTGTCAACGGCGGGTTCGGCAAATTTTATGACCGAATTATTTTCTAAAAAAAGAAAAAAAAAGAAATACAAATGTATACTTTTTATTTATTTATTTTTTTGTTTTTGCGTACTAGATGTTTTAGATTAAAATAAAATATTTCAAGTTTATAAGTATGTAGCAAGATTGCTTAAAACCACTATGTTTGGCAAAATATGTTTGATACAACTTCTCGTTTTGTTTTCCTACCGGACGGCCAAACTACAAAAGGGGAAAGTGACAGACAGTTCCACTTTCTTCGGCTTGCTGGTGATCGAACACGGAGTTGTAAGTTTTAAAAGTAGAAAATCAGACACAAAAATATTGCCACAGTCAACAGCCTCTTCGGATCACAATATCACTCCGGGTGTCTGGCGTCATCCTGGAAACCAACAGCCCGAAAGAGCAGAATCTTATTTGTTTACTAATCCTAAGTTTCCGTTTGACAATAATTTCAAAGATAAACAAAAATAAAATAACTGTTTTTTATATATATATAAACGCCGTTCTAAACGCATTTACGGCAACCGTGGTTCGCCGCAAACAAAACAAGCCTGAACAGCTGCCAACTAATATAATTTGCCAACACTTTTTGTAAAAAAGAAACTACAGACAAAAGCTACGCAACATGTATGTATAGATATATACTCGTAAATGCTTATAAATTCTATTTAAACGGGGCGGCAGCTTTCACCACCTAGCGGGTGCAAATCGTACCGGTGTTGTTCAAGCAATTACAGTGAGTGCAGCGAATTAAAATCCCAAGGTGAAAAGTGGTACTTCAGTAGCAAATTTATCATCTTCGTAATCAAGGAATGCTGCCATACCTGCAAATGAAGCAACCTCACGGTGTTTTGGGCACTCACGTGAAACCTGCTTTTCATTCATTAAATAAATATCATCGGGTAGTGCTCTCTCCGTAAGACAATATGTGTGATTCATAACACCAGTTATCGCTTGATGCCTTTGAGGTAAAATAAAATAAAATAAAATAAATAAAATACTTGTAGGCTGGTGCGAATACCTTGAAAATCTAGAAAGCAGTTTTATAATGTGATACTATTTTCTTCCGCTCAAGTTGATCTCTATACTCCCCCTCCCCTCTTAAATAAATGATGGTGTTCATTAGATATGGAAAATATTTATAGACAGCGTTCACCAGTTACCTTTTTATGCAAAGGCCTCCACGAGCCTATATATTGAAATATAATAAAAAATTGAATGACAGTGACATTTACCTCGCTGTATTTTCAACACAAAATAAATTATAGCTCATCGACCCCGCTCCGTGCTGCTTTCTGGTAAGTCTAGGTTTATATTGGAGTCCCATCTGTTTGTTTCAGGTACACATTGCTGCTTCGCGCTCCAAAAGTCATATTAATTAAAAAAAAAATGTTATATCGATACCACTATACCAATCATTAATTTACGCGGCCCTAACATTTGGCAGTATTTATCTACTTGTTATTTTTCGAATGCGTGTAAGATGTCCCCATGTATTAACTGGCGGGTATGAGGTAGTGGTAAGGCTGTCGGCTCCTACAGCTGTTACTGTATTTTATTTTTTATCGGCTCTGTCTTTTTTTAAAGCGAAATCATTAACTGTCCCATGGAGCGAACCGGCATTATCAGCTTTTGAAGTCGTGCCACACGGCACCAAAATTCCCCTGTCCCAAGGAGCGAAGCCTATAGTCTGTGGCAGCCACCCCATTGGCTGGCGCGCGGCGTAGTTCCAAGGAACGCCACCCCACAGTGAAGCCCTCTACATGGCCAGCGGCCCGGCCGCCCGCCGTTAAGAGGAAGCCGCCGGCCGCAGAGCCAGCAGAGCCCGCCCGGGAAGACTCCGCAGAGGCCGTACGGCCGAGCTCAGCGCGGCGCGCAGCTTATAGGAATACGCTACGTACACGACACGCTAACAGTTTTAAGGGTGTTTGGAGTTTTTTTTAAGAGATTATTTTTTTGTGATTTTGTTCAATAATTCAGTAAAATAAAATAGCAAAAACTAGACGTCGGTGTAAGAATAAATAAATATGTTACTCAAGTTTTCTCAGTGCTCCGACCAACTCGCCTACGCAATTTTATATTTGGGTGGGACTACTTTAGCATAGCGTTGTGTTTTTTTTCTGTTTTCAGTGGCATGAGCGATGGACTAACTGAAACTGGGTTCGATCCTTAACTGCCCCTCAGTCAATTACGGTGACGTTGTGCGCTTAAGCCACCCATCCAAGAACGCTTCATTCGTGTTTTTCTTGTGGTGATGTCGAGCGATAAGGCTCTGGCAATATTGGTATTGTGACCTAATTTGGCGGACGAAATCGGGGTTTGTAATGTTACAAAGCAAGCATTGCGGAATATTTTTATCTCTGCCAAGCTTGGGTGCGTGGCACGAAAACAAATGTATATGTGCAATCTAAATGGAGCACATATAACATGCTTAATGACACTCTCTCTTTCACTCTCTCTCTCATCCATGTGTTGCTTATTCTCAATCTCTAACTTCAGTATGTTGTTTTCCCTCTATATCTCTGGTCAATTGATTGCTCTCTATTGCTCCATTTTGTTTTCTTTTTCCTCCGTATCCTTTTCTTTATGCTTTTCTTTCTTCTTTTTATACACTCTCTTTTATCTCTTTAACAGTCTTTATCGTGCTCTATCTTTCTCGTTCTTTCTGCCTGTATGGCACTCTATTCATAGCTTTTCTTTTTGCACATATTTCTTTGTATTCGTTTCGTTATTTATTATTTTCCCTGCTTAACTTTCTTGCTCTATCTTTTTATTTTTTTGTCTTTCATCCTTTTTTTAACACGGAATGTGTTCTGTTAGCCGAATTCGACCGGAAAACAGTCACAAGGAACCGTAAAAAATATTACAATTTTCTCGTTAAATTTAGGAAAAACTTGACGTCACGTGACTGCGTCATGTTGCCTCAGGTCTCGTTATGTCAATTTCTGTGAGGTAGTAATTTGCTCTCGAAACATCTCATGATCCCCAGTTCTTTTTTGTTTTTTATTTCTTTATAATCTGTGATAATAGTGCAACGGTGCAAAAGAGATGGACAAGAATAACGATAAAAATCTCCGGAGAAGGGGAAGAAGGAGAACGAAGAACAAACAAAAATCACCAAACACAACTAACTGACTGCTGCGCGACTGAAAAAAAAAAAAAAAAAGAAACCTGCTTGGTCCTGGTACCGAACCAGGGACCTCTTCCTATTCAGCGGAGCACTCTACCAACTCAGCTAACTAGGATATGGACGTCAGTAAAGCAAACGGGATTTAACAGCTGCTGTTACAAGGGCGAATGGCCTGCATTTTAAGGTTCTGATGGTAATGCAATTAATGCAAAGGTGCAAACGAACAGTACAAAAATACCAATAATAATCACTGGAAAAAGAGAAGAAAAAGGACAAAGGACAAATCACAATCTCCCAAACACATCTAGGTAACTAGTGCGCGATTAAAACAATCCGCCTGGTCTTGATATCGAGCCAGGGACCTCTCAATTTCCAGAGGAGCGCTCTACCAATTGAGCTAACTAGGCGCTAGGCCTAAGTAGCACAAATTAGTTTTAAGAACCGCTACCGGTCTGATACCAACAAGGGTGAACGGCCTGTCTTTTACATTTATTAAAATAATTCAATTAATTGAAAGGTGCGAAGGAGCTTGACAAGAATAACGACCATAACCTCTGGAGGGGGAACAAGGGGGACAGATGACAAACATATTAACTGACGTTTAACTCGTGGTTCGCTCATTTGGTAATCCACTCCACTGGAAATGCAGAGGTCCCTGGTTCGAGGCCAGGACCAGGCAGATTTTTTTTTCAGTTGCGCACCATACACCTAGTTCTGTTTGCCCATCACAGGAAGAGAGCCTTTGTCACTTTCCACCAGCGATTTTTATCGTTATTCTAGCATGTCTCTATTTTTCTTTCTGTATGTATGTTTCTGCTTGTAACTCGGCTTCGCTGTCTTTTTCCTGTTTTTCCCTTATTCCCTTTTCAATGCCCCCTACTCAAAACCAACCCCCCCCCCCCCCCCCAAAAAAAAAAAAGAGAGAATGAAGAACAGAATTATGCTGTTTGATTGCTTTCCTCGGAATTTTTATACATTGTGGAGAACATAGACAGACCACTTCTCGTAAAAATAAAGCTGTCCAAAAACGTTTACCTTCATTACGAGAAAAGGAGTAAGAGCCCCACATGCCGAAAGCCCCAATCTGTCTCTTGTCGGACCAGAGCGCCGTGTACCGCATGGAGATCTCTCAATGTTTGCCCAGCTCTGACCGCTGTTTTCTCACCAGAAGCCAACGGTCAAAAGATGCAAGAAGCTGACCGCACAGCTCGGCTGCCCTTCATACTTAAGGGTCCCTCCCCTTTATATTGAGGTTACTTAAAATCGCTAGGTCTTATTCCATAAATGTAGATGCCTCACAGCTACCTTTATAGAAAATGTCGCCATTCACAGTTCGCATTGAATACCTTTAACATTCAAGTTAGATTGTTTTTGTTACCCCACCCCTTTGTGATACCGCTTGAAAGGGGTCGCTGAGGTAATAAAGTGAAGTGAAGAGCACATTGTTTCCTATGAGAGTGGCTGCGGCGAATCAAGGAGACAACACTACTTGCTCCTCTCACAGCCGCCCATCACAGGAAGAGAGCGTTCTGGAGAAATGTTTCTAGAACCGAGATAGACTCCATTCTAGGATGCTCTAATAAACAGCTGGTTATCCAGCTTCTCGAGGTTTTCGTGGTGAGTGTTTGATTTTATGAAATCCGGTTTGTTCTGTTTTTCTTAGCTATGTGAATGTTTCAGTAAAAAAAGTGCCGTACTTCTCTGGAACACCAACTTAAAACTACCATGTTCTGTAAGTACGCTGGATAGATTTTATAATAATTTATTTGTCGGAGGCTCATTTTCGCGGCTTCTTTATTTCGATCCACTTTTTTTTTTATCGGACCACAAAACCTTTGTCAAGCTTTTTTTTTTTTGCCAAGTTCAAAAGCGGTTTCGCAAGAAATAAAAGAAACTCTGCCAGGTTAGTTAAACAGACGGTTCCGGCGTCGGTGACAAATACCGAGTATCTAGATTTTTTTTTTGTATTCGTATAGTTGTGCTTTTTTTTTTCCTTTATTCTTCAGAGGTCTTTATTTATTTTTTTTTCTGAAGGAAGCGTCTATTAAAACTTCAAAGCCAAGAAAATAACGGCGTTAGGTTAATCTAAAAGCAAGTATCATCCTCAGGGAAAACACCACTCACCAATCAAACAATGAGAAAAAGGACAAGAGGAGTTTGATGGATATCACGGTGTAATTCACCGTACCTAAGCTCCATAGTTTCCGCATATTACTGTCACACAAGTAGCGCGACATCTACGTTCCCCACCCCAAACAACGGCGTAGGAAATATGGTCCTGATTGTTCAGAGTGCCCAATGAAAGTGTTCAACCCGTATCGCATGTCATTAGGCGCACGAGCTCCCGGAGTGTACCTAACACTGACGACTACTCGAGCGTTCGGAGTCACTCGGGTAATTAGAGGGAGAGAACAGCCCACCACCTCGAAACACCGAGGCAAAGATAAAGATGTAAACGTACAAATGAGACTGGGAGGAGAGGCCCATGGCGTTCGCCAGGTTCTTGGCGGGGAGCATAGTGGGAAAGCTGCTGCATCGTTGTCTGAGTAGTACACGCTGTTTCCATCTAGGTTAGACGTGTTTGGTGGATGTTTGCTGACTGCCAAGGCAGAACCTGGTCTTATTTAGACAAAAAAATTAAACCGTGATAGGCACTGTAGTGAGAATGCGTAACGATGCTTAGTTTAACAGTTGGAAAAGAAGTGTGTGTCAAATTGCTAGGTAATTATGTTGGATACGCGAAACGTTTTTGCGTCATATACGTTTAGCGTCACATAACCTCAACATCAATTCAGTTTCCCCGCTAAATTTAGCGTGGAAATTGCGTTTGAGTTGAGGTCCCGTGACGTCAATTCTTTCGCTAAATTTAACTGGAAACTTAATTTTTTATTGGTCCCGTGACACGAAGTTATGTGACGTATTATTTCCCGCTACATTTAGCGGGGAAACTAAATTGGTTTTGAGGTCCCGTGACATCATTTTTTCCGCTAAATTTAGCGAAAAATTGTGACATCATGTGACGTCACAGGTCACGGCTTCACAAATACCGATTTCACAAAACCCGAAACTACGAAAAAAAAAAAAAAAAGCTACGGGCGCAGTGTTTGAAATCGCGGAGGGCAAAGTTTTGGAGCTGTAACTTGTGCGCTTGAAGCAGCTTTGGAGAAATTTGTTGTAAACACTTAGGCTCAGACAGCGGGAAGTCGTCTGACCAAAGAAACGTCTGATATGATACCGCTATAAGCTATATTTTAAGCGCGGTGCCCTAACTGTCGTTTCCTCCGTTAAAGCACACGTAGCAACCGTGTTAACGTAGCTTTGACAGGCCAACTATTTGCACGTGCTTATCTACACGCGTATTAACATGGCGGCGGCCCGAAGCCCTAGTTGCTTTCTTGCATAGGCAATACTACCAAGAAGAGAACACTTGTGCGTGACGTCACTGTGGGTGGACCCCCACGCTCCCCTACAGGCAAACAAGCCGAATGCAGACGAGAGTGCGGCGCGAAGCGGGAGACGCGGGCCAATGTCACGCTCGTGGTGATAACCTGCCAGACTTATTATCCCAATAACGCATTCGTGCGATGTCCTTTTTTTAAAATGCTATTGCATTTAGACGAAAGGTGTTCCAACTAATCTGTTATAGCGAGTGGTATATTCGCTTTTCAAATCGACGAACAGTTATTTACGTGTCGAGCTATAACGTTCCGCATCGGGTTGCTGATAGGGGACACCGAAGCGGCGTAAAGACAAAATCAAACATGTTTCGCCCCTATCAGATGTATCCTACTCCATCGGCTGCGGACGCTTGGGCGTGGAGTGCAATGTATCAAAGGATCTTTACTGTTTGGTTAGTTTTACTCGCTTTATTCTCGATCTTATAAACGATGCTTCCGGACCCCTTGTTGTCACACCGCCTTCACACCGCCTCGCGATTGCTAATACCTTTCGGGGTCTGCTAACTGCTTTTATTTAGTAGCCATTTCTTTCGTCATATGGCTTCCTTTGTGAGCCGCTAAGTCCTCTTTTCGCTGTCTACTCCTGACGTAGTGTGCGCGACCAGCGAAAAAAATCCTTTATGCGAACACGCAGCGACCGAGCCCCGCCTTAACAGGCACGTGTCATGACGTGACAGACTGCCATTGACGTCGAGTGCTCACGGGCGCGAGCTTGGGGGAGTAAAGACGTCTTCTCGACCGAAGTTCAACGCGGTCCCGCCTCTTTTATACCATGTTGTCTTTGCTCTCATGTCGGTCTTCCTGGTTTCGTAGCTTGCAGCCTAGCGAGTGGCCGAACTGTACTCGGTTCACCCAAGCTGACACTGAGGTGGAAAGTACACCCTCGTTCGGCCAATCACATGGCTATCGTTCTTCGCGTGATCACAGACTCGCTTAGACCCACGCGCAGTGACCGGGCACATGTAATGGAAGGGAGGTGTTTAATTTGCACTGCGATAGCGTATCTCAACACCGCGCTGTCCACCTAGGCGTGAATGAAGCATAGCCGCAATTAAAAAAGTAGGCGGGAGAAGAGCTGACGGTTAGCGTGGATTTATAGCAAGCACAAGGGTTGGTTAGACGCCATTTATTAGCCGGGCTGACCTTCCTGAAGACTTTCCGAGTGCTTGAACGTCGCTGTTTGCAAGTCTTCACAATTGAAGGAGGTTTCTCCGCTTCATTTCTCTTTTTCTTGTTAACTTACACTTACTGCTTTTTTTGTTGCGTGAACCAGCTCAACATTACGAGTCTGAACAACCCCCGCATTCTGCTTTTTACGGTATGTGACCCTTCCTGCGTTCCTTATATTTGAACATTTATGAAATATTATGTTTATATTTTGACCGTCCTCGTCCGCTCGGTGGCTCTGGGGCTTTGAAGGGGCACTAAGTCACTTTCTGTGATGGTCTATTGAGGGTCATAACTCCATCTATGGGATCTAAGAACCCTGAAAGAAATACCACTCATGCGTGGCCAATTTCTTTATTAAATAATGTGTCTAAAGATAGTTGACGTTAGAACTATCGCTGACACCAGATGGTAGCGCCGTTGCACGAGAAAAAAAAAAAAGAGCTCTGCCCTCCAAGAGGTCTTGTATAGGCTCCCGAGGGAGCCAGAGTTGCGAGTCGTGTTTTCCATGTGCCGCCGCGCCGCTATTCGCCAAGATCAATCTTGTGACAACCAAAGAAACTAGCGCCGCGCAGGAAAGCCACCGATACGGTCGTTTTGCCACCGTTAAACGCTCCCCGGCGTATGTTCCCCTGCTCTTGCCTCCTTCTTCTCACTTCCTGTTTTTCATGAGTGGCGGCGCGCGTGGCGCCGCTATTCGCCGAATTCAGTCACCTGACAAGCAAAAAATCCAGGGCCATACAGGAACGCCGGCGCTACGAACACCCGTCGAGAATGGACGCGCAATTTTGCTACTCTCAGGTAACTATTCAGGAACTCTAGCCCTCCTCATCCAATGACGCCATCTGGTGTCGAATTTTTAATACAAATCTTAATTTTAAAAAATCGGAAAAGTATGAATATAATTTTTGTTCTTTTCGGATGCTTAGAACCCGGAGATGTGGTTATGAGCATAAAGAGACAATCGCAAGAGCTGGTTCACTGTCTATTTCGGGTTACTTTTCTTTATTGAAATAAAAACGCAATCAACGTGTACTTTTTATAAAAGTAAACTTCTTTGAATGACGTGCTAGGTACTATCGTGGACAATATGAGCTGAAACAGCGCTCTGGTCGGCGCCCGGTACTACCTGCGCCGCCTGTCGCCTTGCTCCGCACACACGGCGCACCCTGAGGCCGAGATAAATTATCACTTGCGCTCGCTGCTCCACTGAGCTCTTCCGGCCGTCTGAAAGCGAGACGGCGGGTGCGACACCGGGCGTGTGTGTGGTAGGGCATCAGGGAGAGTGGGGAGAGGGAAGGGCCGGTACAGAAGATATTACACTTGTTCCTTTTTTGCAATTGATTTACTCCATTCTATCATGTAGAATCACGAAGAAAAACTCTGACTGGTGAAGAAAAAATGTCGAAGTGTCTTGAATTGCAGCTGCGATTAACTTTTTTTGAAGTGCATTTACGAAGTGCATGCACAAAGTAGGACATCGTAAAATATAGGCCAAAATTTGTATACGGGATTTAGAACACCTCCAAAGTATTTACTTTTTTTTTTTCTGTTGATCACAGCCCTGTAAAAAATTACAGTGGCTTAGCTCGGCTGTTCCCCAACATTGTTGTGGGTGCCGACATTTTGGTGCTTGTGCAGAGTAGACGCAACTGCCAATCGTCATGATTCAAAAGTGCGAATTCCTCAGCATTATATTTGGTGTTAGGAAGCTCATATAATATTGCTTTGATCTGTCGCGAAGCATTTAAACATTTGTGGAGGACGGAAAATCGTTCCCTGTGATTTCAGATATATCTTCAGACAACTAGCAACCATGATTTTAAGCCATAATATGAACAAGTGTCGTTACTCTGAAGCGTAGCTTATTTAGTGGCACTATATATAGAAGAACATGGCGTCTGAAATCTAGCTCAGTGCTGCGCTGTTCCGCCATGATCTTCCCTAGTGCCACTAAATAACCTACGCTTCAGGGTAACGACACTTGTCCATATTGTTGCTTAAAATCATGGCTGCCAGTTATCTGAAAATTTATCTGAAATCCCAGGAAACGCTTTTACGACTTCCACAAATGTTTAAACGCTTAGCGACAGAGCAAAGCAATATTACATGAGCTTCCTAACACCGAATCAAATGCCAAGGAAGTCGCACTTTTAAATCCTGACGATCGGCGGTTGCGTCTCCTCTGCACAAGCACCAAGATGGCGGCGCCCACAGCAATATTGGGGAACAGAGTGCCGACCCTAAGCATATGTCGCTCATTTAGTGGCGAGGTTCACACTTCTGCGCGGCAAGGTTCACACTTCTGCACGTCCAGAGGTGTGGACCTCGTCGAAGAGTTCCACACCTTTGCGCGTCTAGTCAAAAGCAACAAGAAGCAACCGTTTCCCACCCGTCAACTGTACCAAGGAGTTCTCTGTCCAAGCAAGTGGCGCGGCTCTACTACTCGTCCATAATCGAGCGCCAACTGCACAGCAGCTGACAAGATTGGCTACGGGTATGGCAAGAAAGGACACTTGTTGTCTGTCTGCATGTCAGCGAAAAAGAACCACTCAAATACACAAAGCCATGTTGCACTCGAGTTATCCTCGTAAATTCCATAAGTTGAAGGCACTCCCGGCAGCTGCAGACTAAATTCATTTGATAAAATTGACGCTTGGAAGTACCGCTAACTACCGCTAACCATTGTTGTGGAAATGCGCACGACACGTGCGAGGAGCGGGTGCTCCGCTGCCATTCGCTTCCAAGGGCCGCTCCTTTCCGTATCGCGTCGACAACTGCTTCCAAGGGCAGGGGGCTCGAGACACGGGTCTCTTGCACTGGCGCATTTGACGCCACTTGCAAGACAAACGCAAACACATCGGAGGGCTTTAGTCCAGACAGATAACCCAGAGATCCTGGGTTCAATCCCCACCCCTGCCCGTTTCGATCTGGATGAGCATCGTACCGGCGTGCGGTCGTGTATCACTACTGCGTGGTGCACGTTAAAGACCCCACACTCTTAGAAAAAATGGCATGGATAGTCCTCCCTTAAAGGAGGAACGGTCTTGTAACCTATGTTCCTACAGAAAGGGAGAAACCTTCGTTCCTGAAGCAGGGGAGCAAATAGTTCCTCCGTCGCCTGCATCTCATTATGGCGGCCCTGAATCGAGCAACTCGAGCTCAATAAGGCTTAACGAGGACGCTACGTCTCTTGTACGGGACGAAAGGAGCAGCAAATAAAAGCGTAACACGAGCTTTCCGCGAACTGTCTTTATTTCCGAAGCCAGGTTCCCCCCGCAGGTACAGAAACTTGCGTTTCGAAAGCAGCTACTTAGTCTTCTCGTCCCTAGCACTGCGATGTTAAACGGAGGCAACCGAGAACCAGTTACTTCGCGCACTTCACGTCTTACCTTTGCTGTTCCTCGAGTCACAATTCTTTCACCAACCGCACATCACGGAGGAATGGCAAACCAATCCGCGAAACCAAAAGCCACTCTCAAAAAAACAAACTCGAAGCCGATGTTTACCGCGTAGCGTGAAAGAAGGTTAAATCGCTTGCCACCAGATGGCAGGGTCAAACACAGTAATTGCAACCAGCATAGCTAGGCGGCGCTAGGTACCCCCCAATTCATGTTCTACAAAAAAAATATTTTTTTTATTTTGCTCAGGCTATCCTTGCACTTTCGGATCCTCTACTATACACACATTACGCATACTACAAGCATCGGGTGAACATACAGTAACATGCACACACATGGCACATACAAATGTCAACACAACGGCACACTAACCCGAACACTACAACCGAGCTCTGCGTTTCTGGCTTTTATACTGGTCGTTTGGAACGTACGGAAGTTTTCGGTGACTCCCTAAGCAATAAAAAATATTCCCAGCATGTTGATCTTTTCCCAGCAATGTAATACCACTGAGAATATTTCGAATGACTCAGGGGATGAATCTCTTATGAAGAAGTAAACGCTCGATCATGCCGTAATTATTTGGAAGCCAATAAATCAAGCCGCTCCAATGCGGCTCGAAGCCATGAGTTTGTTTCCCCGCACGGCGCGTCGTAGCCCGTATTTCTATTGTAGTTTGTTTTTCTATTTGTGCTATTCGCGCACGGCTTCAATTGCCGTCTTGAATTAATCTCTGTAGAGCGGATATTCACTCAGCTGGAAGTGATGCTTCACGGGCAGAGAAATCGCTTTTCGATCAACTTGAATGCAGTCAAAGCCGCGACTTTCGGCAGGTGTTAAGTGTACGGAGCTACACCGTGGCGCGCTCGAAAACTTCTAGCGCTCATCCCAGCGCGCCACTTGGAGGGCAGTTTCTCCAGGAACTGTAGTATATTTAACAAGCAAAATAAAGGGTAGTTTTTTTTTTCTTTTTCGATTTTACCTACTATTCTTTTTTAATGCTGAAATTCCAGACTGTACGTATATATACGTGCTTTCCGTCATAATTTCGTACTTTTCAGTCCTTTCCACAGAGCGCAATCGCTCTCGGGGAGGAGACAACCGACAGTCACATTGGCCACAGTACGATAGGAGCTTACTGTTCAGACCAGCGTTCCAACATGACTATCCGCACGTCGACCGATTGCACCTAATCCCTCAAGTGATCTAAACTCTTTAATGTAAAGCGGAATGTCAACCTGCGACACCCCGCCCCCTCCGATCACGGTTCGGCCAGCGGCATCAATGCCCGACAGTTTACGTCACCTCATCTTGTTGTTACACCACTGATACGCGAACACACGGTCACATCGGCGATAATTCCAGTCTTCTGTTCACAACGCACAACACTGCCATCACGATGTTGCTGCTATGTTGCTGACACGCAGAAATACAAAGCCACGTTGATTGCCGGTTGGCACTCGGCATCGGAAAACAGAACCGAACTCAGCACGGAAGGCACTTAGGCAGCCAGCAGCAAAACCTGCCGGTCTTGGACGCAGTTCCTGCGATTTCCATAACGTCGAACACGCCGACACAGATCCGCGTGGTTCCGCTACTGTAGTTTCGCGTGGGCTGTCGTGGGGTGGGCAGGGTGAGTTCCGCAATCCGGAGACGGCGAGACGGCGATCTTACCCAGTGCACGTAGCTCTGCTGGCACTGCTCCGGAACTTCGCTGTTTTTAGCGGCTTCGTTTGCTCGTTTGATAAAATTAGTGATAAAAACATAAATGCAACCGAAACGTTCTGCACGTTTGGACTAGAAGACGGAATTAACGGTGGCCTTCGTTGCCGCTGAAGCTCAATCAACTCAACAACTTTTCTTAAACAACGTGTGCGACGTGCTCGAAAAACGAAACCGAAAGAATGTAAGTCAGGAGGGCGAAAGCTTTCTCCCGTCTGCCTGGAGAAGGAGAAAAACGTTTCGTTCCTCCCTTTTTCTCGTGTTCGCTTGGGGGAGCGCCAGTAGAAGGGAGGAAGACGCGCCGTTGCTACCTTTTTCCTCCATTTTTTCTTAGAGTGCAGGCTAGCGGTTCTACTGCACTGGCTAAATTTCTCATCTACTGCTGGGAGACTCGTCCCCCGTTGAAGCAGACCAAGTTCTAGGCTGTATAAACATACACACAACCCAATTTTTTTTCCAGACAGATAAAGAGGGATCGGTGGCCAAGTGCAATGTCGAAAACAAAAAAAAGATCGGTGGCCGAGTGGGCTATACTTCGTTTCAGCTTCCGTCCGAGGGCAGCCAAAGCTACGTGTGGCCGGAGCCAATCCCACGCCGGCAATAGGTCACGCGATCTCGCCTGCACTTTTGTATCACTCCGCTGCGCCGCTGGTCGTCCGCGCCGCCCGCGCTAGCCGAGCATTTCGTCTGCTGCGGGTGTATCAACGGTATCGTCTGCTACAGGTCTCAAAAGTGCCTTTTCACGTTCTGAAATTAGTCACAGGGGATGTCAGTACGTAGGCTGGCCGCTGGCGTTAGTGTTCAAGCTTTCCACCTGTTCGGCATTTCGGCGTAGCTTGGAGATGTAAATACACAAACCAGATGAATTTACATATATTAATAAAATCATAAACTTCCGACATTTAATTCCTTTAATTGGAAATCATGTTCAGCAGTACACATCTGGTATATTATGCAATGTTTACTCACAAAACAGTTATTTTAAAATAATTGGTTTTGCGGACTACTTTGTGGTGCGTAGGAATGCTCTTCCCGAAGTTGCGAACCGTCCCTCAGCCTTTTGCTGCGCTCGGACGGAAGCTGAAACGAAGTATAGAGCCACAGAGAACACCAGCTCGGAGTACGTGGAGCGAAAGCTCGCGCTGTATAACCCAGCGATCCTGGTTTCAATCCTCACCCCTGCTCGTTTTGATCAGGATGAGCATCGTACCGGCGTGCGGTCGTGTATCGCACCGCGGTGTGAGAACCGCGGTGCGATTCTCACACCGCGGTAGCACCATCGCTGAAAGTTGCGCATTAGGCTACCGGTTGTACTGCACTGGCTAAATTGCTCACCTACAGCTGGGAGACAAGTCGCCCGTTGAGGCAGACTATACTCTAGGCTGTAAAACATACACACACCCAATTTGTTTCCAGGCAGATAAGGTAGCACCGCTTCATTCCACCGTGACATAGTAAGATCACTGTCGAAAGAGGTGTTCATAACGGTCAATAGCATGCTAAACTCCCGAGGTTATTTATGAAGACACTAAAGTTATTTAGAGGTTCATTTGATTTTGCCTAAAAATTATTAAGATGAAGAGAAAAAAAAAAAGAAACGTTCGCCTCACCTTATGTAAAAATGTTTTTTCTACCTATTGATGGCCCGTTTGGTTTTCATAGTAATCCGCAATACGGGAAGTGTTTAATTTACAACAAAAAAAAATATCTCAGAGTAAGCACCTGTTTGTTGGTTAAGAAACTATATTGTAATTGTTCAAAATAATAAAAATCATGATTCTTTTTTCTTTTCATATCCAATAGCCACTAAACAAGGTCTACAGAGAATGAAAATATCTGAAATAATGTTTGATATAATGAGTGTTGTTCGGAATAAGAATTTTAGCCTTCTTTGCAACTCATTCAACTATATTTTTTTTGTGCTTTGCTTAGGGTGGAGACATCTGGCCATTTTGTCCCACACCTTTTTTTTGTTTTGTTCAGAAGCGCGTGAAACAGTGTGTCTCGGCACGCGTTTGTGGCACTGACTGTGCTATGACGACATTTTGTTTTCGTCGATTTATTTGTATTTTACCCGTGAGCGCGTGCTGTCGGCCTCGGGTACTACAAAGGGTGTCATCACCCGAAGCAGAAGGACATTGAGGCACCCTACATATTAGGATGTCTCAGTCCAACCCTGCATGATCTTAGGGTGCTTACGAGCCACGCTTCTAGCGTATGCAAACGTTTGACCACGCGCGCTAACATAGCACACACAAAAAAATAGAATCAACAAAGGTATCGCCTTCAGAGCCCTTTCGCTAGGAGTCTGCTCATGACTATACTCTGTTTCACCTTATAATGTACACATCGCGACACTGTTAGCGCGAACACGACATCGGCGCATTTTCGCATTTCACTTCTAAATAGTATTAGCGAGCACGAAATTTTATCGCTTACATTATCATACTAAATGAGCTCTTTCCGTAGCAATAATAACTTGGATGACATCCTTTGGTTTCAAAGAGAAAAACTGGAAAAACCAGCGATCGCTTGTTCGCGCTAACAGGAAAGGCTACAAGCGCGAGCTCCTTGCTCTAGGGCACATCTCGGCGGCACAAGCTCGCGTGCGTTGAGAGTAGCTCCCAGAACTATGAGCTCGCGCTTCTAGCCTTGTCTGCGGTACAACATAAGGTGAAACGGATTATAGTTATACTTTTTTGCAACGTTCAAAATGTGCCGACCAACGGAGCCATCAATTGTAATTCTGTTTTGTCTATGTTTATACAGTGGGAAGTTAGTCAGCTCTGAGGGCATCTGGTGTCTTCGTTGGAGATGAACCTGTCGGACGACTTTAACGTGCATCGCGCAATTGTGATACATGACAGCACGCCAGTACGATGCTCATCTAGATTGAAAAGGGCAGAGGCGGTGGATTGAATCCACGATCAGTGAGCTTTACAGCGTGAGCTTTCGCTACAGGTGCTACCGATCTACGAGCAACGAGACATCGCGGTCGAATTCGAGCTCGAGAGAAAAACAACAACAGCAACAGCAAGAAAATCTCCGTTTTGAGGCATTTAGTACTAGTGTCGCCATCTCGTTTAACAAGTTGGAAATAAAATTAACAGGGTGATTTTATTTACACAAATACGCAAATACAACAATATTTTGCTTTCTCGTCATGGTCTTAAAATTAAGATTAGAGGCACCCCTAGTACGTACGGCCAAGCGTTTTGTCACGTTTGTCTTCTAAATATTTGTATTTTCAAAAATGCCTCAAAATGCGATAAAAACACTCAAAACGGTCATACTTCTGGATTTTATTAAAAATCTCCAGCGCTCTAAAAGAAAAATTCAAGGGCCGTACAACCTTCATTACGTTATCATACGTAGCCTCCTAAAGAATAAATACTATCGTGCATTCCTGAAACTCAGGTTTGTGTAGCGAAATTTGCCCATTAAGTGACGAGCGGTTGAATCCCCCTTAAGCCGCCGCTGCCGCAATGCATCGACGGAACCAAGGCTGGTTTACACAGACCCGTTTTCTTACGTTACGTTACGGTACGTTACTAAAAGTCACCGGGAAATGTGTGCTTCGTATTAAGCGTGGCTACCAATTCAAAGAGATAGCCTGGCACGTGACATTCAAGACACGAATGTTTCGGTGACGACAAGCTAGGACGGTGAGTTACCGTGACAACCAAGGACACAAGGCTCGTCGTAACGTAACGTTAGGGGTTGAGCTCGGTTCAACTTTTCACACAGCACCGTTTTCTGACGTTGCGTGTTAGTCACTGAAACATTCGTGTCTCGAATGTCGCGTACCAGGCTATCTCCTTGAATTGGTAGCCACGCTTAATACGAAGTACAGATTTTCCGGTGACTTTTCGTAACCTAACGTAACGTAAGAGAACGGGTCTGTGTGAACCAGCCTTTAGTCTTTCTGCACGAGGGGGAACCCCGCTAAAGCTTGCTGTGCGCCTGCGAAGCACGAGATGACACGAACAGTCTCGTGCATTCCCGCTTGCCCTCTCCGAACTAAAGTCACATACTTTGCTAGGGGGAATAGATTCCACCAGAGCCGTTTATTGAGAGAGTTTGGCCATACATTGGTTTGAATAGGCGAGCATCTCGGGGCCAACCACAGGCCGCGAAACAGCCCCTAGCGGTGGTCGTGTGCTCTAAATTTGTGACACGACTATACTTCGTTTCATCTTATGTGCGAGCGAAGGCAAAACTGGAAGCGCAAGCACGGAAGCTCCGTGCGTTCAGGCTTTGCTCGAGCGCGCGAGCTGGGGAGAAATGCAAAAAGCGCTGGTCTCGCGCTTCTAGCTTTGGCTTCGCTCGCAGATAAAGTGAAACGAAGTATAATTTGAGCCGTGCCGAGCGGAACTCCGCGTCTCAAGACGCTCGCGCACCCCACCCTTTGCACTGCTTTCTTTCAGCCAGTCTCGGGACGCTGTTCTAGCAGTGCAGACAAAGGCATGGGCACGAGCGCGTGGCTTTGGAAAGTGCCTCCTATGCACGAGGTCTCGTACAAACAAAAGCGTTTCGCTGAGCTAGGCTCACGCGCCTGTGCCTCTGTCTTCACTGCAGACATTTGTGACATGGAGTAGAGGTCTCCTGATTGGTCGACGCTGTGTCACAAATTTAGTTTACGCTCTAAGCGTGGGGGGAATATTCGGCGCTGGCGGCGGCCTTTGCTCCGCCTATTGTCCAAACTCTCCTAATATACGGCTCTGGATTCCACTCCTCCAAATACAATAGCCTCGGCGCGGACAGGTTTTCTGGGCTTGGCGGGAGCCATCTATCGTCGCGGAGGTCTCGGCTATCGGGCGCTAAATGGTGATGATGATGATGGTTGTTCTACATACCAAATTCACTGTTGTGGAAATGCTCGAGACACGTGCATCGCACCACTTCTAGGAAGAACATGACGTCTAAGATCTAGCTCAGTGCTAAGCCAAATACTTTGCTGCGCTGTGCCGCCATGATCGTCCCTAGGGTTGCACGTTGCACGTGACTCGTGCATCGACGCACCTTGCGCTACTTTTGAAACATGAAGGGGCTTTAGGTGGAATCGGAGACGACATCGCCGCGGCCGCCGCAAACATCCACGTACACATGCTCGTGGACTGCCGCGGACCTCCCCTCTGTCAGGGCTGGATTCGGCGCTGTAGTCGTTCTGTCTAATGCAAATGAGCGGAGTGGAATGTATTCCCCCTAGTAAAGTGTTTGCTAAAGTTATGGTGGACTCACTCATGCGTGAAACGCTCAGTGAGATCGGTCTATTGATGTATTGCAGAAGGATGTAAGGCACGCAGAAAGCTAAAAGGCACGTGCCAGAGGCGAGCAGCTCCGCCTTGCCTCCCTCGTAGGATGAATGGATTGATAGACGAAAACGCGTATTGATGCTACACGCAATCGCGTGACGTGGGGCTTGGAGTTCGCACGCTAGATTCCTCCCTATTCTGCGTTCACAATGCAAAAATTTTGGATTGTCCACACTCCAGAGAGCGATCGATATTGGCAGGCATATTGAACAAATTCAACGGGAGATTCACGAGTTTGATGGTGACGCTTCTGTGCAGCGCGTGGCACCGAAGAAAACTGAAAGATCTACTTCTACAAAAGGGTGTTGCTACCGCTGCGGGTCACAAGCTCACAAGGCAAACTACGACAAATGCCCGGCGAAGAACAAGCGTTGTCGCCGATGCAAGAAGATTGGCCACTTCGAAGCAGTGTGCAAGTCGAGCGAGAAGTCCAGTGTTGATGCCGTCAAGGATCCGAAGTCGGAGAAAGCTAACGTCGTCACCATCCTGCACATCGACGACGACTTCAGACGTGCACGGGAAATATCTACGGAGGTACTCATCGGCAACGTTCCTATTCGCTTTCTTGTGGATACAGGGGCCACGGTTTTCCTGTTGAGCGAAGAAGACTACCGCAAGAACTTCGCTGGAAGGTATCCCCTGAGTGCGACGTCAGTCGTGTTGCAAAACTACACGAAGGAGGAAATCCCAAGCGTCGGATGTTTTCTGGCCGAGGTAACCTACAGAAACAAGGATGCCTGCGTCATGCTCTACGTGACCAAAAGAGGAATTTCGTTGCTGGGAATTGACGCTATTCGTAACCTTCGTATCAACATTGAAGGAGAAACGCTCAGCTGTTGTCAGGCCGCTACTTCTCCGGCGTCTACGTTACTACCACCGCGTCTTAGGGAGGAGTTTGGGCAACTCTTTTCCAAAGAGCTCGGACTTGCTAAAGACTTCGTGCAGCAAGTTCAGCGACGTATGTCGGTGCAGCAAGTTCAGCGACGTACGTCGGTGCAGCCGGTTACGGCTAAACCTCGAAGACTTCCACTGTCTCTTCGGAATCAAGTCTCCGAGGCAGACAATTGCGTGGCTGATGCCTTGCCACGGTTACCAGCGGATGGTCTTACAGGTCAGGAGAAAGTGGAGGAGATAGTCTCCATTGTTACATCATGTGTAACCAAGGAACAGCTGCAAGAAGCAACCGCAGCAGATGCTACTCTGCGGGACATTGTGCGTTTCGTCCACGAGGGATGGCCCTCAAAGAAGTCGCTGGACACTAAACTTGTTCCATTTTACCACGTTAAGGAAGAACTGTCTGTGGTTGACAAGCTTGTGCTGCGGGAGGAGAAAGTGGTCATACCTGAAGCTCTGACGCCGTTGATGGTACGCTATGCACATGAAGCCCACCCTGGTATTGTGCGGACAAAGCAAAGGCTCAGGGAACGGTTTTGGTGGCCTCGCATGGACCGTCAAGTGGAGTTAGAAGTCAGAAGCTGCCACATTTGCCAGGAAGCAGACAAGTCTGCAAAGCCTGTGCCCGCTCCACTGCAGCCGGTTGCTTTACGGGATCGGCCATGGCAGAAGTTGGCCATGGATATTGTCGGACCACTGGCTCGAGCACCACCAGAAAAAAGGTTTGTATTAACACTGATAGACTATCACTCGAAATGGCCCGAGCTCTGCTTTACAAGCCATGTGACCTCGCAAACGGTCATCGAGTTTCTCCGCTCGGTGTTCAGTAGGGAAGGGTACCCCGAGGAGATTGTAACAGATAATGGGACGCAATTTAAATTCAAAGAGTTCGAAGATTTTCTTCAAGAAAGGGGAATCCGGCACTGCCTGTCTTCAGTATACTATCCGCAAGCAAATGAATTGATTGAGAGGTTTAATCGTGTCTTAAAGGACTTCATCCAGCTTGCTATCCTCGAGAATCGCCCTCTGCAGTCTGCGGTTACCGACTATCTGGGCGTTTACAGATGTACCCCACACGGCGCGACCGGAATCTCCCCTGCCGTTCTACTGCACGGTCGGCAGCCAAGAACAAGGTTTGATATAATAGGGCTGCCATCTAAGGACTTCTTTCAACGACCAGAAGCCGAAATAAAATCTCTTCGGAGAAGAGTCGAGGACCGCCAGAGCAAGAGCAAGGCCTACACTGACGAAAAACGTGGTGCAAAAGCTGCCAAGTTCAAGCAAGACGATTTCGTCAGAGTACGTAAGCCGCCTGGTGGCAGGAAAGGAGACCTTCGGTATACGGCACCGTTAAAGATCCTAAAAAGAAAAGGACCAGGCACGTTTCTGCTGGAAGACGGACGGACGTGGAACGTTTCGAAATTAGTTCTCGTCCCTCAAGCGGGAAAAGAAAAGGAACCAGGTTGGCCAGGATGGTTTCCGTTGAATTCAAGGGCACCGAGGGAACCGCAGTCAGTTCCATCCCACCAGGGATCGTTGCCAGACGAGCAGCCGCCTGAACTTGCTGTGGCGGAGCAGAGGACACTGCCTGAACGGGAGGAGTCTGCATCCGCGCCTCTCCCAGCTTCCCAGCAAATGCCGCAACCGGACACTAACGTGCGGCAGCCCATAACACGATCACGCAAACCACCAAACTGGTTACGGGATTATGTCACATAACATGGGAAGTAATGAAGGGCACGGATCAGACACTGCTACTTTGTTTCGCTTGGCGTTACTGAAAGAATTCTTTTTTTAGGGGAAGGTAATGTTGTGTTCTGGTTTGTACAGCTGGGATTTGTTGGCAACATATGTACAAATCATCATCACCACTATATGATCTGCACTTCAATTTTGTCTTCGTTGAATAATACACAGTTTGATTTGGAACGTTGAAGGGCAATGCAAAATTTGTGTACTTTACGCAAATACCGGTTAGAACGGATCCCTGACGTTAATGACCTGTGCAACATTTGTTTGTTTTTCACCACACACAATCGAAATAGCAGAGAAAAATTTAAAGAAAACGAGCAGCGTTCACCCCCTCAAATCGCAGCCAGAACAAGCGGCCACGTGATCTGGAGCCGATTATAGGCTGCCAACGTTGACCATAGCCACGCGCAGGGGTCTGCAAGGCACAAGACACGCACTGAGTTTCAGGTATTGTCATGGTTCGGCTATTGTCGCCATTGAGCGATTGGAAACGGGCCAATATACACGAATACTTCTCGAGCTATCGATTATCACGAGCCCAAATCGAGTGCCCACGTATTGCTCAGATCCAATCTATGAGCCGCATTCAAATATCGTTACTGGGCGGTACTGGGACCGCCCAGCTACGTTATCAAGTTTTGCGAAGGAGAGATTGAATGAAAACGTTCCCTTTCGTCCTTAAGGTTACACCGCAAAAAAGGCGTTTCTTGGCCAGTGGCATTGCGTGTGAGTATCCTTAAGTCCCACCAGTGCCACTAAGCTCGTGTAACGTGAGAAACAATCCAACTGAATATCAATGCATCGCCTTTTTAAGCTGAGACTCCAGCCAATGCGACAATCACGAGAACACAAGGTCCCTGCTTTGAAGCGTTTTTCGGCAGAATAAACGCTGCAGCAAAAAATGCATGACTCAAGACCAGAAGCGTGGGCTAACTCGCGCTTGGAGCTTTGGCTATACTCTCAGCTTAAAAGCGTACGAAAACGAAATGACGATTTAAAGTCGACCAGCCAGAACCGCAATGCGTATCGCGCTCGTGACGCACGGTCAAGAGTACCGTAGTTGCGAGCCCTGCAGCTTAGTGGCGTCAACGCGTGACAATCTCGCCTAGTAGCAATATCCGAGGGCTGTAGGCCCTATGGCCTATACATAGCGTGCCCGTAAGATCATTTGCGGCCATGCCAGTATTTTATGTGCCACGAACGTTGGCTTCACCTAAATCTTCACCGTGTTCGTTTCACACCATGGAATTGGTGGCTCGAGGAAACCAGTAAGTAGAAATATCCAACAGTACCCAACAATGGCGCATAGTTCGCCGCACAGCGGTTCCAGCATCCTGAGATCAAGCTCCTGCCTAACGACTTCAAAGAACAGCGATCTCAATGGTGTAGAATGCACGTTTCAGATGCACCGGGGAGCTGAGACTGCAGCACACCGTGGACTGCAGCTAATGCCACAACCACAAGAGCTCGAGGTCGGTGCTTTGAAACGTTGTTCCGCAGAACGATCGAGCGCTTCGGCTAGAAATGCATGTCTCAAAGCCAGGAGTGCGGGCTAGCTCGCGCTTGTAGCTTTGGCTGCAGTCTCAACTTATGAGCGTTCTCCGCCAAGTCATATTCAGGACTAAGTGGCTCAACGAGAGAGCCATACTGCCACGAGCTGGCGCTGCTTCTTAAGAACTCGTGATGTAATGTCATTCCAACGGAGCTTCGCAGATCGCCACCAGACGCAATTTTGAGATCTGTTCATGCTTCTTAAAATTAGTTTTCTTGACGTCTCTGCGTGCAGCCCAGAAACACTAGACTGGGCTAGTGTTTTTGAGCGGCCGGCACAAAAGAACCACATCTAAACAAGGAATTAGAAGTGCAAACATTTCATTTCTATATTCCTTTAACGGTGAACAGGGTATAGAATTACTAGGGTGCCTCAACGTCCTTCGGTTTAGTGTGATGCAATCCTTTGTAGTAACCGATGACGACATCACGCGTTTTCAGAAAAAATACGAACAAATCGTCGAGAAGAAAAAAAAAAGCAAAAATTAGCATTTGGAACAAAATGGCCAGATGTCATTACCCAAAGCAAAGCGCACATGAAGGCACACTAAGGACAACCTTCTTCTTTCTTGGGTACTTCTGGGGATCCAGATGGTAATATCATATGCTTACATCGTGATGTCGATTCTTGGGATTTCGTGTAACTTCCACGCAAGGGCGGCCATGGTCAAATTAAAAAGAGCCGGGGGGAGAAAACACCTCCTTGGAAGACTACAATTTCGTTGTCCTTGACCAGGCCTCGGAGAGTGCGTCTTGATGGAGTTTTTTTAGAAAAGCTTTGAACGAAGTTTGGTGGCCTGTTTGTGATTCCGCTGTACTGACGCGTGCGAATGGTGGCTTTGTGTGGGAGTTAATCGAAAGCTTTACAAATGTCTACCGCCGCGAGGGAGCACGGGGCGTTCTTATTGTGGTAGGCATCGCGTGTAACGAAGAGACTTTCTCGTGCCGAGGTGCTTTCTGAAGCCCGTCTGTTTAGGTCTCCTGCGCTGAGGATTTTAACAAATTGTGTTGCCCTCATTTTAGGTAGTACAAGCTCACCGGTTTAGGCCTTGCACTATTTATGGCACGTTGGCTGAGCTTTTCGTCTTTCTGTGTGGTGCTGAAGAACGAAAAAAAAAAAACATCTGTGGACGCTAGAAATCGGCTAGATTTAATATCGAAAGATGATAGAAAGTGCTAGGTTCATGCTACCACCACTAGGCTACGCGTCTCTAATCTCTGGGTAGTGACCTCCAAATGTTAGGATCGCGACGCTTCTTTTTGTTTTTCATTTTACTTTGGAATGCGTGAAACGGCGTCACTTGGATAACTCTCCTGCAGTCTTAGCTTTAACCTGTACGTGCTTAAACGTTGTTCGATTTTTTTTCTTTGTATTTTGCTTTTTTCGTTACGTTTCTTCATATGCGATAGTTGGAGACGCTCAAACTTATTCTCCCCAAAACAAGTCCTAACAATGCCCTTTTTGTAGCGCCTCCTAGGCAACGCAGGAGGCCTGTAGGGTAGAATACCGAGAGGGATTCAACTGTCCACTCAATGCGAGCGAGGACGGTTGTCTCTAGAAGGTTGTACATGATGCATGTAGGCGAGGTAAGTCGGGTGTCTGCCGGCCCTTGTAGGCGGGAAGTAAGTGTGGAACAGAGGCGTTTTGCACTTCGGTCACGGGGGAGTCGTACGAGGGGGGTAGAGGGAAGGGCAGGACCGCTGGCACAAAGTAGGAAACCGAAGTTTTTAACATTGGTTGCTTTAGTGGTTTTTGGTGATGCACAGCAAGCTCGTAATAAAACCGAAATGCTTATGTTCACTAACTAGAAAGTTAGTTAGTAAATTTTAGTTAAATATTCGTCCGGTTTATGTAAATTTAAAGACCCTTACAGATCCGCCCTAGCTGAAATCTTGTTCCCCAAAAGAGTTTATTATTTTCTCGTTTACCCTATTTTATAAACTTTTTAAAATCTTCCCTCAAACGCCCGGTATATAAGAGACTATACAAGGCTTTCCACAACCATTCGCGGCCTTCGTCCGATGGGTCGTGCCGTTCATGGTGCGTCGTTTGGAATTCGTGCCTAATGGCGCACTAATCGATTTTTCCACCACGACCCGACCGCCATTCAAATTGCGGGGCACTAATGGAGGCAGGGTCTTCCTTCAACTCGGACCGGGGACCGGCAGACCTGTCAATTGTCGTCCGCAGTGGCCAACGATGTTTAGTGAACGTAGTGTCATTCTCTTTTCCCGTATCAGAAAAGATTATACGACCGTCGACCGCTTGCGTTTCCGGTAAATCTTTCGGAGCTGGTGAGAGTTTACGAAATCATCTTTCGGTTAATGTGTCGGAATCACCTTTTGTTGATTTTCTCTCTTCTCTCAGTCAAACGAGATACCGTTATTTATCTCGCCAGCACAATGCCAACCGGACGCTAGATGTTTAGTCAGCGTAAGGTCGGTCTGTTATAGTTTGACGACGGTGGTTTACGCTATACATAATCAATTTATTCACTGTTGCATTACTGCTACCCTGGGGTCTAAATCGGTAGGCGCGCTGCGAACACACCATACAAAAGACAAGGTGTTATCTGCAAGCATGTATCCAGGAATTGACTGCAGACACACCTCAAACATGAATGACAAAACAAATTTTGTCACACCGGTTATAGATCGTTTGAGACGTATTTGCAAGCACGCGTGTATAAGCAGTGTGTCTTGTCTTTTGAACGTGCGCATCACGTAGTACCGGTCACGCAGTGGCCCTATGCTTGTTTTCGCTTCTTTCTTTTGCTTTGTAAATATTTCCTTTAAACCATATTGTCATTTTGACCGGTGAAATGCTTATTCACGTGCTTACGTCTTCCCTATTTCGTGGAATGGCTGCCGGTACAGTTGCCGGGTAAATAAGCACCACTCAACACATCTCAAAACAAGCTGCCGATTCTTTGTCTTCCGAAATCCTCTGCGATGTGCCTACTTTATGAGTGACGGTGGCTGAGTCATGTTGCGGTTAACTGTGTTTATTATAGCGAAAGAAAAGCGTCTAGTCAAAACCAGCACAGAGCGTCTTCTGCGTGCCGGGGAGCGGCGGTGATCCGCCGAAGCTATGTTTCAGCCAGGAGAGAGAAAGGAGAGGGAAACTCCACCGGGCCAACAGCCGGGCCCCGCGCTTGTGAAACCGGGGGTGTCGGGTTGCTCTCCATCGGTCGGGGAACATGGCTGGTACGGTGGTACCGCTGGCTCGTACGGCGCGTACGTAACACTCCTCCACCCTTAAAGCCGGTTCAGACACTTGCGTTTGAGTGCGTTTGACTGCGTTTGACTGCGTTTGACTGCGGTGCGTCGAGAATCAAAAGTGAGTCACCGGCACATCTGTGCTTTGTATGAAGCGTGGAATCTAGTTCAAGGAATCATCTTGGCACGTGATATAAGCAGCAGGGATGTCCTGGTTTCTCGCAGCCGCAACGCAGTCAAACGCAGTCAACCGCAGCAGTCTGAACCAGGCTTTAGTGTACATTAAATGGCTTGAAAGTGCGAAGGCTTCCGTCTCGGAGGAGTTGACCTTCTTGGCACTGGCATGTTTGGCGCCCCGGGAATGCCGACGTCGTCCATCCATGTGTCGTCATCAGAAGTTGGCGTTTCCATTTGTGGACGCTTCAGCCTGATTTGGTCGGCGTGTCGGACAACATCGCCGTCTGGTGTAGTAACGATCGCCATGCGCGCGCCCTTCGTCTCCTTTACGACTCCCGGAATCCAACGGGAACCCGATCCGAAGTTGCGGATAAACACGGTTCCTCCTCGTTGAAGTCGTTTTTCAGCGTTGATCTAAGGTTCTTTTTCTTCCTTTTTCTCCAGCTGCGCAGGGTTAATGAGGTCCAATCTCGAACGTATCTGACGTCCTACCAAGAGTTCTGCCGGAGATTTTCTTGACGTGCTGTTGGGTGTTCGCCGGAATGAAAGCGACCAGCGGTCCACCTTTGTATTATGGTCTTTGCCAGCAATCTTTTTCAGCGCCGACTTCCCCGTTCGCACCACCCTTTCGGCGAGTCCATTCGACTGTGGATGACATGATGCAGTTCGAACGTGTCGCACACCGTTCTGGGAAGTGAAGTCTTTAAAGGATCTTCCGGTGAAGAGAGTGCCATTGTCCGAAACGATGCAGTATGGTACTCCAAAACGAGCAAATGATCCTCGCATTACTTCTACGGTCTTTTCTGAAGTATCACACTTCACCGGAACAGCCTCAATCCACTTAGAGTGCCTGTCTACTACAATTAGCAGTATTTGTGCGTCGACTGGCCCCGCATAGTTGATATAGATTCTTGACCAGGGTATGGCCACTGATAGCCACGACAGTGGCTCCCTTGAGGGCGGCATAGGTTGCGCTTGCTGGCACGGATGACAGTCGCGGGCCATGTTCTCGATGTCGCGATCTATGTTTGGCCACCAACAGAGCGATCTGGCCAGAGACTTCATCGCAGCCATGCCAGAGTGGGTGTCGTGTAGCTCCAGCAGCACTGCTCGCCTTGCCTTTCGTGGAATTACCACTCTTCTCCCCCGGACCACAAGTCCTCCCTCCACCGACATCTCCAATCTACGGGTCCAGAAGGGTTCTAGAGTGGGATCTTGTGGCTGAGTTGACCATCCTTCCAGGATAGTCGTTTGAAGTTTACTCAACTCCGTGTCCGCAGCTGTTAAATCCACGAGTTGTTTCACCGAAAGTGGTCCTGTTTCCAGTTGCTTCACGAAGGCCACTTGCTCTAGGCTTGTCGGTGATTGACTTCCATCATTAATGGAAGCCGGCTTAGCGTGTCGGCGTTACCGTTGCACTTCCCAGCCCTGTGGCGTATGTTGTACATGTATTCATCCACCAAGTGTCAGAGCCCACCTCTGGATCCTGCTAGCCGCTGTTGCTAGAATAGCTTTGTCTTCCCTGAAGAGTCCAACGAGGGGTTTTTGGTCTGTCACCAGTGTGAATTGTCTGCCCAGGAGATAATCTCTGAATTTTTCTACACCTAAGATCAAGGCAAGAGCTTCTTTTTCGAGATGTGAGTAGTTCTTTTAAGCGGGCGATAGGGTCCTGGAGTGGAACGCAATCGGCCTCGCGACGCCATCAATCGGGTGAGAAAGCACCGCTGTCACTCCATACGGCGAGTCATCGCACTCCAGCAGTACTTCTTTCGATGGGTCGAAATGAGCCAAAAATCCGCAGTTCTGGATTGCGTTCTTTGCTTCCTGAAACGTTTCTTGGGCTGTGTCCTACTGCCACTTCGCATTCAGTTTGAATAGGTCGTACAAGGGGTTAAGCATGGTAGACATGCGGGGAATGAAGCTTCCTTAATACGTGAAGAATTCAAGAACTGACCTTAGCTCTTGCAAATTTCTTGGTGTTGGCGCTTCTTTGATGGCCTTTAGCTTCTGTTCTTCAAAATGTAGCCCATCACGGTAAATTCGGTGTCCGACGTAGGCTACCTCTTGCCTTCGGAATTCGCACTTGTCTTCTCGAAGATGAACACTGCTGCTTTGCAGTTTCTGGAGTACTTTCTCCAAATTTCGCCCGAATTCTTCCTCGCGTTCTGCCACCAGAATGTCATCGTGGAACACCTGCGTCCCCGGACGGTCGCGTAGGATACTTTCCATCCTGCGCTGAAATATCGCCGGGGCCGAAGTGGTTCCATAGGGCAATCTGTCGTAGCAGTAGAGTCCACAATGCGTGTTTATCACTGCCACCTTCTTTGGCGACTCATCGAGGTGAACCTGTTGGTACGCATCCTTCAGGACCAGTTTCGAGAAGCATTCTCCGCCATTCAGTGATGCGAACAAGTCCTCGATTCTTGGGAGAGGGTACTGTTTGATGTCACAGGCAGGGTTTAGTGTGACTTTAAAGTCCCCACAGATTCTCACGGAACCGTCTTTCTTCATCACCGGCACGATGGAAGCAGTGTTGGGTAAAGTACATCTAAAAGGTACTTCAAGCAAAGTACAAAGTAAATTAGACGTGATGTACTTCAAGTAAAGTAGTAAGTACACTCGGTGCAACGTACTTGAAGTAAAGTACTATTAATACAATGTACTTTCAAAGTAAAGTACAAGTATTTTAAGGGAGGACATGAGCCCAAGTTTCAAAATGTTTTGAAAAAAAATATATTTTACAATTTTGAGGGTTTTGGTTTTAGAAACGAATTATACACTCTTACACTAAATTTCATAACCATGCGCCCAATAGTTACGTTAATATAAAATATTTTCAACTCATTGTGAGGAACTAACAAAGTAAAGGAGTTCAATGTTTGAATGCATTTTTCTTAGTTCTGCTTTTCGCTGCACATTTCATACGAAGGAATCTTTTGTTCGAATGTAAAAATATCCTGATACCACAATCAAGATGTTTCCGAACGTTACTGGGGAATCGGGCTATCTACTTTATTTTTTTTTTAAGTTAAAGTCCTCATTGAAAACAGGTTATGTTTTCAAAAATTGACAGAGGACAGTTATGAATCTCATATTGCGAGGTATTCACTTGTGGCTACCACATATAAGCCACAGCAGCGGATGAAGAAGAAGACGCCAAGGGGGTGATCAGCAGAGCAGCCATGTCGTACTTCGACAGTCCATAGAACCAACGTGTAAATAATGTAAATAAATAATTAGCATATAAAGCAACGCATGACTCGCTACAAGTGGTGACCCGGACGAGGAACATCGTAACCAGACGCACCAAGATGGCAACAAATGTACCTGCCCCTGTCGATCCACCGCAGGTAGCAGCCCTTGCGATCCGGGTGCCACCGTTCTGGCCGGCAGATCCACAATTATAATTTGCTCAGGTGGAATCGCAGTTCGTATTAAGGCAAATCACCGACCAGAACACAAAAGTTCATCACGTGGTGAGCGCACTATCATCCACAGATGCAGCTGAGGTCCACGATATCATCATCGCTCCTCCTCCAGTGACCCCTTACGACGTCCTTAAGGACGAGCTCGTCCGTCATACAGGCCTCTCGGAGCAACGAAGACTTCAGCGGCTGCTTACTGCAGAAGAGTTAGGAGATAAAACACCATCACAGCTTCTCCGCCGGATGAAACAGTTGCTCGCCAACGCTACAATTGACGACACATTATTCCGTCATCTATTCTTCCAACGTCTTCCAAATGATGCCCGCTTGATGTTGGCATCAGCTGACAGCGCTACCGTAGACGACTTGGCGAAGTTGGCCGATTGAATTATCGACGTTTCATATCCTTCAGGTGTCAACCAAGTAACACAACCAGACACAATTCCTGCTGATTTTTGCACCCGCATTCAACGTCGCGTGGACGAGCTCACGAAGATGGTCTCTGCCCTTCGATCTTCGCGTTCACCTCTCCGACGGACAAGTCTCTACCCGACTCGTTGATTTAGTCAGTCTCATAGCCCTTCCACACAACAGTGCTGATATCGATCTCAACTTCGGCGCTGACGCACTCAACTGTACCTGCCAGAAGAAGGGAAACAATCCAGCCGGCTACTAGGGACGACGAGTGATGCTGGCCAGTTACACAGTCGTCCATGTCTCTTCTTCCTTACCGATAAAGACTCAAAAACTCGTTTTCTGGTCGACACTGGTGCTGAAGTTTCGGTGGTAGCCACCATCCCTTCAAGTCCGTGGTACCCGACAACCTTCGAAGCTAAAGGCCGCAAACGGCACCACCATCCCTAAATATGGGCTGCGAACCATCACCATCATCCTCGGGTTGCGTCGCATCTTCCGTTGGGTATTCAGCGTTGCAGACACGCAATACCCCATTCTCGAAGAAGACTTTCTGCAGAAACTCAAAGTCCTATTCGATGTGCGCGGCCGCCGTCTTTTTGATGGCACAACCCATCTGGCAGTATCTGGAATTCGGACGAAACTGCAGTCGATAGGACTTGTTCCTCTCCTCTCCGTTTCCGACTCTCCATACGCCAAAGTTCAGCGAGAGTTTCCATCTCTGGTTCGTCCCTGCATCTTTACCACCCACGTGCAGCATAACATCCAGCACCATATTGAAACAACCGGCCCTCCAGTTCACGCTCAACCCCGGAGGCTCCCTCCCGACAAGTACTGTACTGCCAAACAGGCCTTAGACCGCATGCTGAAGCTGGGCATCATACATTCCTCCTCTAGCCCGTGGGCATCATCGCTCCACATGGTGTCAAAATCAACCTCAGGCGACTGGCGTCCTTGCGGGGACTATAGAGCTCTTAATCAAGCCACCCTACCCGACCGATACCCAGTACCCCACATACACGACGCAACAGCGATTCTCGACCAAGCGGTAATTCTCGACCAAGCAGCAATTCTCGACCAAGCGGAGCACGGCACTCTTTTCGGCCCGTACTCACGTTGCTTCATGTATCAGGTGCTCGCCGGGATCCTTGCTGTCGCGGCGAACTTCGACGGGGCGGCGGCCTTTCCCATCTCGGAGCCATAGACGCCACTATCCGGATTTGCGACAATGTCAACCGTCAGCCCATTCGAGCCAGCGGAGGCTACAGAAACTTTTCTGGGTTTCCTTGAAGACCGGCAGATGGCTAGGCTCCGAGGGACACTTCCGGATCCGCCCCACCACAGCCACAAAAGGGAGCTACCTCGTCCGGCACCACTGGGGCACGGCACTCTTTTCGGCCCGTACTCACGTTGCTTCATGTATCAGGTGCTCGCCGGGATCCTTGCTGTCGCGGCGAACTTCGACGGGGCGGCGGCGTTTCCCATCTCGGAGCCATGGACGCCACTATCCGGATTTGCGACAATGTCAACCGGCAGCCCATTCGGGCCAGCGGAGGCTACAGAAACTTTTCTGGGTTTCCTTGAAAACCGGCAGATGGCTAGGCTCCGAGGGACACTTCCGGATCCGCCCCACCACAGCCACAAAAGGGAGCTACCTCGTCCGGCACCACTGGGGCACGGCACTCTTTTCGGCCCGTACTCACGTTGCTTCATTTATCAGGTTGGTTACTTGAAATGCTCTAAATGCTATCGAACAAGTAATCTACTGCTTGTGAGAGTGTCGTGCCCTATCAACAAACGCATGCTGCACTGGTGTTCTTATCTTTTTGGTGTCGGGGTGATTGATGGGTTAACATTCCTGTTCTTCGAATCCTGTCTTTTGTTCACGGAAGCATTGCTCCTCTTGGCAGGGGACGTGGAATCAAACCCCGGTCCCATGTCTAAGGCTGAAGCTGAACAGTTGGGAAAAATTGAAAGCATACTTTTAGAATTGCAGTCTGGACAAGCAACTGTATTGGCAAAGCTAACAGGCATAGAAAAAAGGCAAGCTGATCTTGAGAATAAGATTGATGGCGTAATTTCAAAGACAAAGGTACTAGAAAGACGCGTGGCACATGTTGAAGAAAGTGAGTTTAAACTTGAAGCCAAATTAGACGACCTTGAAAATAGAAGTCGGCGATCAAACTTAGTATTTTTTGGTGTTCCCGACAACTCCAGAAAAGAGACATGGGAAGAATCTGAGAAACTAGTAAGGGACATCTGTAAAGAAACGTTATCTATCGACAATATTGAGATCGAAAGAGCCCACCGCGTGGGAGCATTTAAAGATGCAAAAAATCGGCCTATCGTTGCGCATTTTGCTGGCTGGAAAGCCAGAGAAAATGTGAGGCGAAATGCATTTAGGTTTAAAAATACCCCAATCAGCGTCTCGGAAGACTTCAGTCCCCTAGTTCAAGAAAAACTGCGGCAACTCTGGAACTACGCAAAAGAGAAAAGGCAAAATAAAGAAAACCGGGTCTATTTGAACTATGATAAGTTAGTAATAAATGGGCAGACGTTTATCTGGGACAGCGACACGTGTCAACCAGTCCTGCATCGTCCGACTAATTCCGAGATCGTAACAGAATGACGACACCTACCTCCTATCAACAGACCAAGCAAAGATGACATTGTTGATATGCCAGAGAAACCTACGGTTCTGGTTGTGAACTGCCGTAGCATCATGAATAAAGTTGATGAGCTTGCATCTTAAATAATGACTTTGAATCCACAGATTGTTATGGGGACCGAATCTTGGTTGGACGATACGGTCTCTGACACTGAGGTTTTTCCGCCGGGATTTACGGTATATCGTAAAGACAGACATCGACACGGAGGAGGAGTCTTTTTGCTGGTTTCATCTTGGTGGAGTAGCTGTGCAGTTAAATTTGAGAATGACTCTGAGTCGGTGTGGTGTCGCGTTCGTTTTCCCAAAGGGAACACTGTGGTGTTTGGAACCATCTACCGTCCGTCAGACGGAAATGAAACGAGCATTTCTTTACTCTCAGATATGTTATCAGTGATACCAGACACCGTCTTTCTGGGAGGCGATTTTAATTTGCCAGACTTTTCGTGGTTAACTGGGACGACGGCAAGAAGCAAATCGCGTGTTTATTCTATGTTCACAGAATTGATAGATACATTTGGTCTGATTCAGTATTTCATGAAGCCGACTCGACTGACGGCAGTTTTAGATCTCGTCTTATACAATGACCCAAATATTGTTTCTAGCGCCCAGGTATATCCTGGAATAAGTGATCACGATGTTGTTGTTACCGAGTTGAATGTATCAGGCGTACCTGAACAGAAACAAGAGCCACGCAGAGTACTCATCTATGAAAAGGATAATTTTGACGCCATCAATAATGCATTACAGACATATTTTCTAACTTTTTCATGTTTATCTGAGTCTTGTACAACAGAGGAGATTTGGATTTTGTTTCGCAATAAAATATTGGAATTAGTTGAGGCTTTTATACCTTCAAGAACTTTGCGGCAAAGGCGTAAACAAAAACCTTGGTTTAATGCCGAAATACGGAAACTACTGGGGAAAGCAAGGCGGGCTTACAAAAAACGTTGTAAAGATAACTCTGTCCTTAATTTGCAAGGGTTAAAATATATTAATAATCAATTAAAAGTAACAATAAAGTTAGCTGAGCAGTCATTTTTTACCAGGCTAAACTGCGATCTTAACCGAAACCCAAATGTATTTTGGAAATATGTGAAGACATGCAGGAAAGACGATATTTCTATCCCAGTTCTTAATGTTGACGGCCAAATGTTAAAGGAAAATGTGAAGAAGGCAGAATGCTTCAATTCCTACTTTAAATCGGTATTTTCTCCGGGATTCTCTGTGTATGTGGTGGAGTCACCGAATAGTTGTTTTACTGGCATGATGGCGGATATTGATATTGATGTTCATGGTATTGCCTCTCTTTTGCGCGGCCTAGATCAGTCAAAGGCTACTGGCCCTGATGGTATATCACCTGTTATTCTCATTAAGTGTTCCGAGATTGTATCACAGTACTTGTCTATTATATTTAAAACGATACTTGAGACAGGGTTGGTCCCAATAGATTGGAAAACGGCGAATGTGATTCCTGTTTTTAAATCCGGAGATAAGAAACTTGTAGAAAATTATAGGCCTATATCACTAACGTCAGTTTGCTCTAAGCTTTTTGAGCATATTTTATATAGCGCAATGTTCAAATACCTTGATAGCTTTAACTTTTTTACTCCATCCCAGCATGACTTTCGGAGTGGATTTTCATGCAACACGCAGTTAGCAGAGTTCCAGCATTACCTATTAAAAGCAAATGACAAAAATACGCAAGTAGACGCAGTCTTTCTAGATTTCGGCAAAGCTTTCGACACAGGTACCACACAACCTTCTACTGATAAAACTAGCCTCTATAAATATTAATAGTAAGGTACTAAATTGTATACGAAATTACTTAAGTGACCGTGAGCAATGTGTTGTCTTAAATGGAAGTAAATCCTCAGTCGTTTCCGTGACTTCAGGGGTCCCCCAGGGTAGTGTTCTTGGACCGTTACTGTTTTTAATTTACGTTAACGACATTGTACAAAATATTCAGTCGACAATAAAACTTTTTGCTGATGATTGCGTTATTTACAGGGAAATAAATTCGACGAGAGACATCGAGATCCTACAGAGCGATCTAGATAAGGTAGCATACTGGTGTAACCAATGGAACATGAGCCTAAATATTGGAAAATGTAACCTCATTAATTTTGCTAGAAACGTCTCTAATTTTTTACAAGTTATACTATCAAAAACCTGACAATCGGTAATATCTCTGAATGTTAATATCTTGGCGTTTATTTTCACCAATCACTTAAATGGAATAAACATATTGACTACACAATTAATAAGGCCAGTAAAATGTTGCTTTTTATCCGTAGAAATTTCAAACACGCGTCCCGAGACATAAAAGAAACTCTTTACTTCTTGCACGTAAGGTCAATGCTTGATTATGCGTGCGTTATATGGGATCCCTACCAGCAGTATCTGATCGATAGATTAGAGAAACTTCAAAATCAAGCAGCGCGATTTGTTAGTAACAACTACGATCCATACGCTAGTATGACAGAGGTTAAAACCATGCTGGGATGGGAGCCCTTGAGCATTCGAAGGCAAAAATTGAGATTGAAGTTTTTCCATCGCATTTATTATAATAATACTGGTATTAATAAGAATGAGTATCTTTTGGGGCCAACGTATGTTTCAGCTAGGTGTGATAACTCTAGAAAAGTTTTTGAATATTCCTATAAAACAAACAGCTTCTGTCATTCTTTTTTTGTAAAGACAATTAGAGAGTGGAACTTCCTGCCTGATGATGTGGTGAGCACCTTGGACAACAGTGTATTTTTTTCTCGGCTGTATATCTAATCTGTGCGGACAAGTGATCACTTTGTGTTTTTTATGTATGTGTGTTATTTCCTGCCCCTCCTACAATAATGCCCTCGAGGCGATGTAGGTACTCTGTAAATAAATAACAGCAATTCTTGACCAAGCGGTAATTTTTTCCACCATCGACATTGTTCGTGCTTACCACCAAATTCCCATGGCTCCAGAGGACATTCCGAAGACAGCAGTAAAACACCGTTCGGTTTCCTCGAATTTCTTCGAATGCCCTTTGGCCTGAGGAACGCTGCGCAGACATTTCAACAATTTTTCGACCAAGTCCTAAGAGGAATGCCTTTCCTATATGCCTACATAGACGGCATTCTCGTCGCAAGTCGCACTGACCAAGAACACCAAGACCCCCTACGATGTTTCTTTCGAAAATTGGTTGAGCACGGCTTAATGATCAACCCAGAAAAGTCTCACTTAGGTGTGTCCAGCGTTTCATTCCTAGGGCACCAAATCGATCGTCACGGCATTCGTCCACTGTCTTCAAAATAAAGGCTATTAAAGAGTACCCCCAGCCCCAAACAGCGCGTGACCTACGGGGTTTCCTCGGGCTTGTGAATTTCTATCGCCTCTTTGTCCCTGGATCCGCGAAGCTTCTTCAGCCTCTTCAAGAGATATTACCAACCGTAAAAACAGCACCGTTAAACTGGACAGATGCCGCAAATGAAGCGTTCGGCAGCATCAAACAACACATTGCACGTGTCACCTTGCGTCATCATCCAAAAACGGGAGCACCAATATGTCTTGTCACCGACGCCTCCGACATCGCCCTTGGAGCGGTACTCCAGAAGTTTCACAAGGTGTATGGCGACCGCTGTCTTTCTTCGCTCGCAAGTTAACCAATACGGAACGCCGATACAGCACTTTCGGTCGTGAGCTCCTGGCTGTTTACTCCGCTATCCGTCATTTCCGTTTTTTTTCTGGAAGCTCGGCAATTTCACATCTTTACGGATCACAAGCCCTTGGCAGGCGCCATACAATCTCACAAGCCAGACAGTGGAACTCACTCTCCTCGGGAACTGCGATAAATGTCATTCATTTCAGAGTTCACTACAGACATTCGGCACAGAAAGGGGACTGAAAACATTGTTTCCGACACCTTGTCTCGAAGCCGTTATAACCCAAATATCAGATAATCCAAACCCCAGTCCTGCTAAACCTTTGGCACACCAGCAGAATGACGCAGAACTAACCAGGCTCAGAACTACACCAGGTGCATTAGTTCTTCGAGAGATCACAATACCTGGACTATCCCACCCTTTGGTGTGTGATATGTCAGCTGGTGCCCCTCGACCCTTCATTCCAATCGCATTACGACGACAGGTCTTTGACTCCTTCCATGCGCTGTCACATCCCGTTATCCGTGCATCAGCAGAAGCTAATAACCGCGCGTTACGTATGGCCGGCACACGCACACTGCACCAGGTGTTTTTCCTATTCCGAGCACCCGTTTCGAGCATGCGCACCTAGACATCGTCGGCCCACTACCAGAATCACAAGGCAACAAATGTATACTAACCGCCATTGACCGCTTCACCAGATCGCCAGAGGCCCTCCCCCTTAGCAGCATTACAGCTCAAGCAGTGGCTCAAGGATTTATGCAAATCTGAATTTCACGGTTTGGCGTGCCGACCACTCTCACCACAGATCGCGGTCGGCAGTTTGAGTCTGCACTTTTCAACGAATTCACCTCTCTTCTTTGCACCAGTCGACTAAGAACGACGGCTTACCATCCACAAGCTAACGCTCTCGTTGCAAGATTTCATCACCAGCTAAAAACGTCAATCATGGCGCGTCAAGGTAACCCTCACTGGGCGGAATCACTCCCACTAGTACTTCTGGGGCTGCGACCGGAATTCAAGGAAGAACTTTTATGCACTCCTGCGGAGCTCGTATACGAAATGTCCCTGCGTCTTCCACAAGATTTGTTTCACCCCTACGGACCCAGCGGTTCCTCCGGACCCAACCTACAATGCTCATCGGCTCAAAGGCACCATGACAAAACTGCGACCAACATCCCCACGACGGCGATCGCCACGGCCAGTTTTTATTAGTAAGGATCTTACCAAGGCAAGCTACGTTTTCGTAAGAGACGATACTGTACGCCGAAGCCTTCAACCTCTTTATCATGGACCGTACTTAATCACGAAGAAGACCCCGAAATATTGCGAAGTGTTGATCAACGGCAAGCAACAAACCATATATCGATTGACAGACTCAAGCCTGCCCACATGGAGTCCACCCACCTGTCCACAACTACTATGACTCACTTCCACAGCAACTCTCCGCGACGCAAGGTTCATTTCTTTCTTCCAAAAACGTCCTACAGAGTGAAGGGGGGGGGGGGGGGGGGTAGTGTGGCGACCACATATAAGCCACGGCAGCGGATGAAGAAGACGCCAAGGGCGCTCGGGCACTTCTGCTCGGGTGATCAGGAGGGCAGCCGTGTCGTACTTCGACAGTCCATAGAACCAACGTGTAAATAATGTAAATAAATAGTTAGCATATAAAGCAACGCACGAATCGTTACACACTCTTCCTGAAATATTTACATTTAAGCTATAAAAACTAGATAGCCCGAAGTCCCACATCCCCCACTTTATATTCAAGCAGTTAAAATGATGCTTAATAGCTTCATTTGCATATCATAGATTTCTTAACGAGGAGTGACATATCTTATGCAGGTATGTAGAGTTGTCCTAGAGAGCTGAACATTTGGATAGTAAACATTCATCTGAAGTTAAGTCTCCCCTGCAAATTTTATTCCGATCACTTGAGTAGTTCAGAAGTTCAATCTCTAGCCAGTGTCCCCCCAATCGTTCATGATGCCCTTTAATTCCCTATATAGTGGTTTCTGAACTGGTATGCATTGCCCAGGGGTAATCAAGGCTGCATGACCTATTCTTAAAAAAACAGCGGCGAATATTTGATAAAGTGGCCACAGAGTGCTTATTTTCAGGAATCGAGTCAAATTCCTTAAAATCACTGTATAGTGATTTTCTTGCACTGTATTGTTGCACCCAAGGGGGTTAAATGTACAAGGAGAGAGCATGACGTCAGCCCTGTAGCTTCCGCAAGCAATCCTCTCATAAGAAAGTGTCCTCTCCTTAATGAAAAGAAAAATAAAAAATAACAGTGAGTGCGAGCTGGTGATAATTAATCATAATGTGACACATGAGATTGGAGTGCGAAAAAATTAAGGAACTTTCTAGTCGAAGGAAAAGACAAAAGAGAATGTCTCAAAACATTCTGACGTTCTCCTCTGTTGTCTTTTTCTTCGACTCGAAAGTTTACTTTTTCCGCACCACAGTCTCAGGAGCCACATTATGATTAATTTTGCTCGCCTAATATTTTAAACCTCCTCGCTCGCACTGACCAACCGAGAAATACCGAAAGTTCAAAAAGCTATGGGAAAGCCGCCCCCAGAGCAAACAGAGCGATGCGTCGTCTACTCACGTTTCTGGTAAGGGTAGAATGTAGCCTCCCAGTATTTCTTTGGAGTTAACAAAACATCATTTTGTGATACAAATTTAACAAAACCAAATTTGGGGAATGTACTTCGAAGTCGGGAATTGTACTTTCCTCGGAAAGTACCAGAAAAAAATACTTTAAGTAAAGTACGGGTACATACTCAGAGAATGTACTCAAGTAAGGTACAAGTTTCCTAAACCTACTTGAAGTAGTACTTTAAGTACAATGTACTTCAAGTACTTCCGAATACTGGATGGAAGTCGCCCATTCGGAATGTGTCACCGGCGACAGGATTCCTTCTTGACAAAGACGGTCGAGCTCAGCTGAAACCTTGTCTCGCAGCGCGTAGAGAAGAGATCTTGCCTTGAAGGATCTAAGTTGCAACTTGGCGAAGGTGCAGGTGCACTGGTGGTTTCTCCATTTGGCCTATTCCAGGCTTGCACAACTCGCCAAACTTCGTCTTGAGTTCGGAGACCCGGTCTTCCGCCTCAGCGAAGTTGATCTTCTGGAGTAGACGTAGCGCTCAAATTACGTCGCGCCCGCGCAGTTTCGGTCCATTGCAGTCGAAGACGTAGACAGACGCCTTTGCACTCTGTCCTTCGTGTTCCACAGTCGTGTGGAGAACTCCTTTAACTGGTAGGGCTCCCAGGTAGCACGATAGCTTTGTCTGGCAAGAGGTCCTTTTAGGCCAGAACTGATGGTGTGTTTGGTAAACACTTACCGAAATGACTGATACTCGGAAACCGGTGTCGACTTCCATGTTGACAAGAATTCCGTTCCAACTCATCGGAATGGTCCATAGCTTGTGCATCGGCAGCTCACTGACGCTGTTGATCGCGCGAAGATCCAATTCCTATGCTGGGGTCGATTGTGCAGCTGCGATGACGTTGGCCTGACCATGGCGGGCCGAACCGCTTGCTTGAGAGCGCGACTTGCACACCCTTGCGAGATGTCCCGTTTTTCCGCACTTAAAGCAGGCAGGTGACATAAAAGTACACTTTTTGGGGTCGTGGTCGCTGTTGCCACATCGTCCGCACTTTTTGTGCTGATGCGCTTGAGACTGGGGTGCTTTGTGTCGCGGGAATCGTCCCACATGCTTATTCTTCACAGCTCATTTACTCACTTTGTTGACTTGGGGATGGTCCGAGCCTTCTCCTCTCAAGTCCGATGTATTCTTGATAGCGGTCTCCACTGCCAGAGCTATGCGCGTTACTTTTTCCAAGGTGAGCGCTGACTCTGCCAGCAGTCTCTTCTGCACTCCTACGTCGCGCACACCCCACACCAGTCGATCCCGGATCATAACGTCGAGGGTGTCGCCGAAGTTGGAGAACTCGGTGAGTTTCCGGAGAGCTGCCAGAAATTCCTGAATGGCTTCCTCCTCTTGCTGGGAGCGGCTATTGAACTAATACCATTTCATTATTTCAGATGGTCTCGGTGAGAAGTGTTGGTTAAGGGTCCCCAGGAGCTCCTCGGACGTCTTTGTTTTTGGCCTTATGGGAGTCAATAAACTTCGACGTAACCCGTAGGTCTTCGGTCCTACGCAAGACAGAAAGATCCCGGTCTTGTGCTTGTCGCCGATCATCCGATAACCGACGAAGAACTGCTCCAAACGTTCTGCGTAGTTCGCCCTATGGCTGCACCTCCGCGTCGTACGCTGGGGCGGTGCCGATAGTCGCCATCTTTCTTTCACTTGAAAGTTCTTTCCGAGAAGAAATCACAAACCGCCGGGACTTGCCTTGTCAGATATTGGGCACCTGGATGAGGGCTTCGATATCGTTGTTCTCGCCGCCATTGATGTGCCTACTTTATGAGTGACGGTGGCTGAGTCAAGTTCCGGTTAACTGTGTTTATTATAGCGAAAGAAAACCGTCTAGTCAAAACCAGCACAGAGCATCTGCTGCGTGCCGGGGATCGGCGGCGATCCGCCGCTGCTTATGTTTCAGCCAGGAGAGAGACAGGAGAGGGAAACTCCGCCGGGCCCCGCGCTTGTGAAACCGGGGGTGGAGGGTTTCTCTCCGTCGGTCGGGGAATATGGCTGGTACCGCTGGCTCGTACGGCGCGTACATAGCACTCTGCACAATTAGGATTTTGTTTGTTTTAAAACCCCTAGTTACCAAGCCCAAATGGCTAAGGATTCGGGCTTGGTAACAACATTCTAACCTTCTATTTTATTTTGAGACAAGGCGATCGTTTTACTTAGGTGTTGGCAAGCGACACGATGAGCTGAGTGCCGTGGACCAGTTTAATGCTATAGTCGCTGGCAAGATGAGTACGACAGGAAAGAGGTTTGATTTTTCGGCCTCCAGCGCAAGATTTTGACCTTCGGGAGAGTATAGGCGTTTATGACCAAGTATTAGAGGCCGCGAGTGCGTAATTAGAGGCGAAGCTTTCGAAAAAGACGCCCCACCGTTCTCACCCAGTCAATGACTATAGACGCATATAAAATGGCACGCAATTGAAAGAAAAGAAAGGCAAAGCACAGCGTGTGATTTTGCGGTTAGCTTTGCTGCCAAGCTCTTGATTCAAGCGTAAGTGCCATAGAAGCAACTAGCCTTTTCTAGGAAGCGAAGCTGGCAATCGGCTCTGGGACACCCCATTCTTTAAATGCCACTTTGCTTTCTTCAGGAGCGTATAGAGACCTACGAGGAGCTTTGACTGGATTTATTAGCGGCGTCATAAATTTCCCTCGCCCTGCACTGGAGGCAAGTTCTTTTCAGTGGGCGTATTGTTTCGACAAAAAAAAAAAAAAAAAAAAAACTGCTCAACCCGCGGCGATTCATCATATCGAGATCGGTTCATTCCTCTCACATGGTTTCGGTTCTATGGTTTAAGCATTATTCTATCTGAATCACATTATTGACCTTTGTTTCATAGCAACAGCTTTTTGCGGTTCACACTTTGCAGGGGTTTCGGTATTGGCGTTCGTTGTCGGTAGTCGCGGCGAAGATGGAAAAGCACACTTCCCTTCCCTCACGGCGCGAGAAGAGAGAAGTAAGGTGTTTCCATTGCCTGCGCCGCGCGAAGAGGGAAGGGAGGAGAGCCCGAAGACCCGCCAATAACGGCGCGATGACGAGAAAGCGTAAGTGGAGCGTCTTCTCCGTCGTCCGCTAACGATAGCTTCAAAACAGGTGTTTTCGAACATCACTCACGTTATACGAAATTCCACTTTGGCAGTACCCAGTTGCAACGTGTAATGTTGGGACGTTGTAAAAACTTCCACCGCGTTCACTTTCACTCTAATATTTCTACTTCTCGAACGCGACTCGAAACGTAAAATATGTTCTGCCAAAACTCGTCGCCTTGCACCTGTTTCCTTGTAGAGCTTCGCCTTGTTTCTCTGCTTTCTCCGCTCATCGCTGAACGTCCACGTAAGCCCCTCCCTTGACCGCTCAATAACACTGGGAAAACTGACGTTCGAAGTAAAAGTGATAGACGTACCATATGGGCAGAATGGTTTCGTCAAGTACCGACATCAGGTACTTGACGACACCACTTTGCCCGCATTCAGCAAGCGTACTACCGCAATCGTTTTCACTTCTTCCCATAAGTTGGGCGAAGAAGGCACCTTTTCAAAGCGACAGCTTCACGGGCGACACTCTGCAGAGATTTCGAGCTCTTGGGCGGTCGTCGCCGCTGTGGGAAAACCCTTCTACTCTCCCCTCTTGGCGCGAGGAGAGGGAAGAAGAAACCCTTCCTCTCCTCTTTTTGCGCGAGGAGAGGGAAGTCGGGCTGTGTTGTGGCAAGTGTTTTTTTTTTTTGTAACCATAGTGAGGCAAGTGTGTTTTTGCAACCAGTTTTTTTTTGTGTGTGTTATAGTCCGCTGGTGAAACAATTTGTTGATCCGCTTTGTATATCAAGTAGATCATGTTCATGATCTAAGTGGCGAGAATGTGTCGAAAAACACACTTTGCTTGATAAAAAATTCACTTTTGAGGTGGATGTGTATTGTGATATAAATGTTTAAAAAAAGTGAAAGCCGTTTACAACTCCCTGTAACGCCGAATTAGAGCGCAGCTCTTGAGGAGGAGGAGGAAAAGGTATTGGGGGGGGTGGGTCACGTGACCTCGGGAAGGGGGGGGGGGTCACGTGACCTTGGGGTTCACGTGACGATGCCGATGGCGATGACGTCATCCGTCACGATGACGATGTGGATGCCGATGACGTCACCAGTGACGTCACTTATGACGTCATCAGTGATGATGACGATGATGATGCGGATGCCAATGACGTCATCAATGACGTCACTGGTCACTGATGACGTCATCAGTGACGTCATTGATGACGTCATCGGCATCCGCATCGTCATCGTCATCATCACTGATGACGTCATCAGTGACGTCACGCGTCCCATAATGCACCGGGCGGTTACGCCGACGGCGACGGCGACGCCGACGCCGCTCAAGCCGGAACGGGCGCCTAAGAGCTGCGCTCTAAAAACGTTTACAAAGCTACAAATGCGGTATTACTTGACTTACTGCATTCTTGGGCCGACGAGATTTAGTGTATTGCACGCTGTCGTACGACGCCATCACGCCCGGCATAGACGATGTGGACAAAGTGTAGATAGCCACGCAACGGACACCGATAAAGTTGCAAGTTGTGGAGTGTAGAAAGTAGCTAGTTGATTAAGCAGATTTTATTTTTTTTATTTTTGTTTATGCAGTTTAGTAATTCAACGTTCAATCATTTCTAAATTGAAATAATATATGCCATAACTAAAATATTAACTTTGCTTTCAGGCTTCCAAGGGTTTCGGAAGGCATCGAAACGCGTCGGGTGTTCCTCATTTAAAATGAAAATTCACACAAAATGAAGTTTACATTTGTCTGTAATGCAAACTTTTGTCCTCTGCCGGGACATTTGTGTGATTAGAAATTTATACCGACCATTAGACAAACCGACCATCAAACCACTAGGCCTTCAGATGTCCCAAAATACGACTGACCATCAGGCCATCAACGTTCCAAAATACGATAGACCATCAGGCTATCCAACCATCACACCATCAAACAATCAAGCCTTCACACCATCAAACCATCTGACTATCACTGTCCCAGAATACGACTCCATAAACCACCAGACCATCAGCCCATCAGGATTTCCCCTGATGGTCTTTTCGATAGGGATAGCTACAGACTTTCCACTTTTCTGTCAGTCTGTCACCCCGTGGTCGCTTACGCCTCTTTCAATTACAGCGTCACCTGTTCTTGGCTGTATGTGCCCGGAGCACGTGCGCGTTTATCGCAAGGGGCTTGACGCAGGGAGAGGACGAGTACAGCAGTGATACCCTCGCCCGCGGCGTGTTCAACCAATCGCTATTGCGGTGGGGGTCATGGGATGGCGCCCCTTACTACTTGTTCATTCTGGCCTTCGGTCGCCCGTTTTCTAGGCGCTCTAAGCCTTTGCGAGCAAAATCAGGGCGGCTGAAATATAGGCCGGAGCAAGCAGCGACTGCTCGACTGCGTAAACGCTCCCGTGAGAGAGAACATCGTCGACCTTTAGACTCCTACGGTCTCAACCTTGGTGTGAGGATGGAACGCATTTGACGTCAAGATCACACTGTCCGTGAACGCGAAGCGGCACGTAGAAGAGAACGGTACCAAGCGAAGCTCTGGAGTGATCAAGCAATTTGTGCAGCGCGTCCGCGAGAACGTGTTTCGTGCTTGCTGTTCTGTGTGTGATCGGTTGAGGTTTACGTGAAACACTGAACTTTCCAACCAATCACGACGCCATATCATGGAAATGTCGCACCAGCTGACGCTGTCCATTCGCATTACGTCGCGTGGTCATCCGCGCAATCTTTTTTTTTTCTTTCTACAGCAGACGCAGGTAGCCGAAAAGAACCGGTGCCCCACCAAGGCCAGAGCCGCCCACCAGCCATGCTCCTGCTCCTCCCGGGTGGCACTCTGGCCCGGAGGCAGAGCCCCGGCGAGTGCGAGCCACTCTTCAAGAGCACCAACGTTCGCAACGTCACCACTCAGCCTGGACAGAAAACTCCGGCACAGACCATGTGGTGACTGCAAATGCATTTATCAAAAGTTTGGGAGTCACCACGTGAAGCTAGTACAGTGAGTAGGGATCATCTGGTTTCCTTAGTGACTTCGAATGACTCGACTAAGTGCGGTTGCTGACAAAATTGTCGGCGTCAAAGTTCATCATTCGTGTTTTTTTCTTTTTGTTTTAATAAAACGTGCAAGGTATTTACTTTTCGAAACAAATTAAAAGAAGATCCATAGGTGGATTTTCAGGGAATGTATTAGCATGACCCTTGGGATACGCCACACAAGTCCACATTTGGGAAAAGCTAACTTTGACCGCTTTAATTTTCTGTTTCGACCTTCCCTTTCGGCTTTATATTTTGCTTTCTATATGTTTTCCTGCCTCTTTTTGAATTCGTAACGTAGCGTTTCCTAAAAGAGGACGTGTGTGGCGTTTTGCAAAGGTCATATTAACGCATTCCCTAAAAATCCACCATGGATCTTGCTTTATTGTTTTTCCGGCGAGCGGGCTCGGCGAGCCCGCTTCGCCCCGGCCTCTATCACACGCAGACCTGCGTCGGCTCGCCGCTATTTGCGCCGCATTTCGACCAGCCGAATTTGGCTGTGCTTCCGCTCCGGTCTCATTCGCCCGCCGTGGACGCTTAGCAGCGGCATCCGTTGCCTGACGCTGTTTTCGCTGTTCACCGGTTTTCCGCGCGCGTATTGGCTTCTACCCCATGTCGTCCCCTCGCCTCGTCTTTGTCCTTCACTACTCTCCTCTTTTTTACGCGGTACGCTTCCCTGCCCAGTGTTTTGTCCGCAGGCAGATGGCATCAACTTTTCGCTGTCATGCAGGTAGTAGTGTTAACGCATTAATAATTGAACTCGGCTAGGAAGGGAAACGTTTTGCACAAGGAGCAAAATCTTATAAACACAGATACGGTACGTGAAAACATATCTGCCGCAGAGGATTCGCCACGCAAAGTGTAAAGTTGCCTTGTTCCCGGACAAAGATAGCCGCTTTGTCAATGACAATTTAAGAAACGCAGAGCGTGGCCTATTATCGCCATGCATCTTGCTTTGTAATTTGTTTTTTTTGGAAAATTTTATAATTTAATTTTTCTACCTTATATTTGCAGTGGAGTGATAATATCATGCTTGGGTTGGGCTAGTCCTTGGGTTTCCGAAGCTGAACAGGTCCTTGAATTCTAACGAAGAGTAAAAGTTGTAATGTAGACACCTTAAAACAATGTGTCTTAAGTTTTCGTTCCATCTTTTTCTACGAGAGTCGTAATAGCCAATTAACATTTCGACGTAGTCCCGCCCGTTGGGGCGCGCCGAGGGAAGGAAAGTGCGAGAGCGGAGAGAAAAACGAGCGAAAGGGGCGTCATTAGCGGGGTCAGACAACCCTGGCTCACCACATGAGCTCGCTCGGGGATGCCGTCAATGACGTCACGACGTCCTCGACAGATAACAGGCGGCAGACATCATCGCCGCATGCCCGGCGGCAATCGCAGCACATATTTTTCAATATAAAAGCGGTTTCCGTTTACTTCTGCCCAAGCTAGCTGCGATGACTGAATTCACGGGACAAAAAGCTATACATGTCCGCTCCTAACTCAGATTTCTTGAAAAGTGTATCAGACTCCCTTTAAGGTGACTGTGATTAGAACCATCAACATAATCAATCTGACAGTTTTTACAGTCACGATCAGAAGTAATTGGAACACGGGAGTGGTGGCCCAAATGCATTGCAGCACGATCTAGCCTCGCTCGTAGGAACTGATAGGAGACTAAGCGCATGCGTTCATGCCGGCACCGACAGTCCCTCTGCACCGCTCTATCTATTTCTTTTACCGGCGACGAAGGTAATCCTTCGCTGCTTCTCAGATACAGCACTGCAACCGTGATGGCGCTAATACCGTCCGACATGCGTTAAGGTCCATAAGCACATTCGCGTTTGGGCGGGTTTGAGTGCGTTGCGGAGTCCTTGCGGCCAGGCGCGGTCGCTTGCGGTACGACGCGCGCCTTCCCGCAAGGCTCGGTAGCGCGACGCAAGCGAGTAGAGACTCGCTCAACTTTCCGAAGCTTTGCGGTGCTTTCGACCAACCAGAAGCCGAGAGAGGAGAGGAGGGTGACGTGTTCGCTCACGCCACTCGGCCGACTTGGCGAGACGTATCCGGTTCTCCCCTCGCAGTGCTTGCTTTTTCGTTTTGGGGAGCGGTGGGGACTGGTTTTCCCCAAGGCTGCGAACTTCAACTTCGACAAAATGTTGGGGAAACCAGCGGGATTGTCCCAAGATCGAACACTTCGGCGACGCTGGGCGCCGCCATGTTGCCGTGGATTTCGCTTTCTATTGGTGAGCCGCTAGCGACGATAGCGCGTTCATATTGGCTCTTGACTGCGGTTGACTGCGTGTCAGCGCAAATGTGTGTACAAGCTTGGCGCAGGCGCTCTTCGCAACGCAACGCGTCCGCTTGCCGCTCCGTAACGCACCGTGCTCAAACACTGATGTGCGTATGGCCCTTTACGTGCACGCTCCCCGCGAGCGCGAACTGAGGAAACGGGTTACTATCAAGGTCATCTGAAGCAGTTCGGTGCTGGTTCAATGACGCGGCAAACGCTAATGGCGTGACGCATCGGTACGTAAAAAATGAAAAATGTCTTTAAATTGTTCTCGAGTAGATAGCAACGCCAGCTGCAGAAAATGACACGCAAAGTTGACAAAGACCGTAAGTTGCAAGAACGAACCGCGTTTTTATTTTATTTTTGTCAAGATAAGATATTAAAGAGCATATTAAAGATATATTATAGACATTAAAGAGCGCGGGAAGCGTGCCCGCTGTCTGCTTTCAGCGCCATCGGGGACGTAGCGTTGCGTCCCAGAAGCGGTGAAGAACGATTCGAACCGCCGGTAAAAGGAATAGGTAGAGAGGAGCGGAGAGGCCATCGGCGCCGGCATGCACGCATGCTCGTAGTCTCCTATCAGTTCCCACGAGCGCGGCTAGATCGCGCTGTAATGCAGTTGGGCCACCGCTCCCGTGTTCCAAGTGCCTCTGATCGTTACTGTACATTTTATAATGTTAATTTCAAAGCAACTGTGGGTTCATAGAGAGTGGCGCATGATTTGCTGCGTCACATTCTGCGCTGCGCGAAAAACGTTCGTGTTTCTCCTGATGAGAACGTTTCTTTGTGATTCCGGAGGTCATATTTCTCACGCATATCTCTTGTTTCAACGGTCTGTAGTTCCGTTAGGCGAACGTCCAATTAACTCTTACAGCAGATCGATTTAAAGCTCCTTTCTTAGCTGCCCGTGCATTCATCCGCACTACCGCTTGATCCGCAATGTTCTCGCGTGAGGACGAAGACATTCTGGGCAAAACAATTAAAAAATAAACATTACTTTATAAAATTGGTGTTTCAAAATGTCTGAATAATAAAAAAATAACTTTATGACAATGCATGTTTCATGCGTCCGCAAGAGGTGTCTGTGGAATATTGGTGTAAAGTTACTGGTTTGTACGCAAAAGAATAATAATTAAAAAATAAATATTTTAATATTGCCATCGTTGAGTTTATTTTACCAACTGTAGCTTGGATATGACAAACCGGTGTAATCATCCGACCTTATATATGAATAAAAAAAAACCTGGTTCGTAGTTAAGCGAATGAATAACTTGTGTAATTAATATCGAATCTAATAAATATATATCTGATAAAAAGGAATGAGAGACTATCCTTTCAATCTAATGTGTAATATGCATGTTGTAAGATTGTGTTTTATTCGTGTTTTTTTTTTTTTTTTTTTTACACTGAAAATGCTTATTTGCAATAACGGGATCCCCGAAAAGGAGCACCAATTTAAATATTGTTAACCGGTTGAAACTATATGTCTCTATTGCTTACACTCCATTTAAAAAAACAAATATTAAAGACCGAACAGTTTTATTCAGAGAAGTCGAAATATGACGAAACAAGAAAGCTGCGTCTCGGCTTTGTCCAAAAGCACGTTAAAATTTGACAATGCCTAAGAATGTCTGAAGACTCCTTTATGCCAAAAAACAGCCCCGACATGACAGCTTCTTTTTTATGAACCTGATACATGGGTCGCTATACGTAGGTCGCACATCTCCAATTTCGTTTTTATACGCAAGCAATAAATTAGTCATTTCTAATTTGTTTTACGCTATATAGGAGTGGGGTGATGCCCGAGAGTGGGTCACAGCATTGAAAGCAAGCGCGGGAATGTATTAATTTTACAAATATGACTATCTAAAGAATTTAAAAGTCGTGAATGCGCGTTAATCTTGACGAGCTATCAGCGCTACACACACACTGCAGCCTCGAAATCTTTCTGTCGGCAGTCACAGTTTCAAAGAAAAATTATCCCCGCTTAATAAGGTGACCCTATTAAATGGCAACTCCGGTCCATACTTTCGATTTTGGGATTATGACTGTTTTTAGTGCAGTCAGCGTCCCGAATTGCAAGGTGTAATTTTTTTTATCGTTATTATGCGTAGTTTTAAAGATATCGACGCCTCAAAGTTTTGTTTGGGGCGCGGCCAACAAAACCGAAACTAGCCGCTCGAGGCCCCGGCAACACTGAAAATCAGCCGCTATGTGAACGTGACGTCAGGATCGTTCTCGTTCAACGAGTACGCAGGCCGAGCGGCACCTACCTCTGTTGCGCTAGCCGTCTAAAGATAGGAGGTAAGCTGATTTTGTTTTAATTCTGTATACGTGGTAGTTATCCAGCATATGTAGCAAGATTTAGTGCGTATACCCAAAAGCTAGCGACTGGAAAACCCGTGAACTCGTACGGTGCCGTACTCGGCGGCCGCCGCCGTGCTTGCGCTATGCCGTACTCGTCGCTTGTATACCCAAAAGCTAGCGACTGGAAAACGAGTGAACTAGTTCGGTGCCGTACTCGGCGGCTGTCGCTGTGTGTGCGGTCTTCCGTACTCGTCGCTAGGCCTAAATTGGCATCGGGGCTCCGTGGATGGAGCGGCGTTGCTCTACGCCGCGCTGCCAGTGACGTACAGTACTGGGGGCCCTCTCGCTTTCGCGCTGCGGGTCAGTCCCAGACACGAAGCTTTGAGGCTCTCCGGCGCGGACCGCGGCGCCCGAACACACGCGTGCTGGGCTGTGCACGTCTTTTTTTTCGTTCTTTTTTCCTCGGTCGCGTAAAAGCCGAATTCCAAAGTCCACTCGTCGAACAGCGTTCACCCACACCTTCTCCAATTTCCGATCCGTAAGAAACTTGTGAAAAAGCACCTCCGTGTTTCACAGCGGGTTGTTTGAGCAGCCCACAGCGCTACAAGTTGCACTCGGCCTCTTTCGAGGAGCAGCTAGGCAGTCTTGGGCGCACAGAGTTGCTCGCTAAAACGAGTCTTGGAGTCCTCACAAGCAAATAAACAAAACCCTACCGAAAAATCCAGTATAACTTTTCGCTATCCGGATTATGGAACCGGAACTTTATCTGGATTCTATCTGGACTTATCTGTATTTTAGGTTTTCAGAAATTATTCATTGTCTGGCATGTGGAATTCGGGTTTCCAGAAACAAAATTCTGGTTCCATAATCCGGATAGTGAAAGGTTATACTGGATTTTTCGGTAGGGAAGGCTATACCGAAGCTACACGGGCTACAGATAAAAGCAACAGCTAAACACGCCAATCACAAGCCAAAGTAGCGGTGTTAGCGGCTCAAAGAAGCGCACTCCGCGCAACGCCCGGACCGGAGGAAAAAAAAGAGAACGATACTGACGTCACGGCCCAATGTTGCTTTAGCGATCGGCAACCCGCTGGCCGCCCGCTAAGGAGCAGCGGCTCGCGGCGGGTCGCATTTTTATTATTGGCATTAGTTGAGAATGCGGCGTCCCACGGACGTAATATTTTGGCTGGGGTCGTATTCTGTGTCTTTACAGCGATACCAGTAATTTATTTCATTTTGAGTTTTGGCCGGAGTTGCCATTTAAGCTACACATTGTCAGTAATGTGTCAATGTTCCAATAAATGACTGGGCCGGGGCGGCTTCTACGTAAAGAAACAGTGAAGCGAGTTTAGAGGTTGTAGTTGGTAGCACATAATATATACATATATATATATATATATATATATATATATATATATATATATATATATATATATATATACATATACATATATATTTCTTATATCGCCTCATCAGAGTTGCGTGCTGATAAAGAAATCCACCCATGACCTACATGGCATATCCAGGTAACAATGAAGCAGATTCAGTGTGTCTTTAGCGGTGGCGATGCCCCTAATAATAAAAAAATTGCAGTGGCTTAGCTCGGCTATGCCAGGATATACGTAGCGTAAGCTTAGGTTACGCTGGTTATTCGTAGCTTTCCTGGTTGTCTAGGATTAGCTTGATTATCATGCTTACTGCTGCTTCAATAACACACACACGGTATACGCATTATGTAACTACTTCGGGATTCGATGTTCCGCTCTTCTGCGCCGCTGAGCAGCAATTTCAGCTCTCCTTCTCCATGGCTATATCACACTGGCAAACGCCCCGCTATATGTATAGGAACTGACTACGGTGACGGGGCCCCTCACTTTAGAAACTGCACTACGTGACGGGGCAACAGCAACCGATGCAGATGTCCAATGGATTCCCCATTCCGGAAGTGCCTCGTGGCGCCGTGGGTACAGCGTCGGCTTCAGGAGCTGGGGGCCGGCGATTGGAATCGCGTTCTGGACGATACCTTTTTTTCAGTGACGTCACTGCTCCTCGCGCTTGCGCAGCACGGCTCTCCAGGAGCCACGCGAAACTGCTCAACCTCGGCCAGTGTAGCTTACGCTACAAAAGGAAGCTGACGGGGCGGCATAGTCAAAATGTAAAGATGAAAGGGAGCCTAGCTCGGGCGCAATTCTGTCGAATACGTGGGCATGAGTATGAAGTTGTCAGTAGCAGGAGCGCCTGTTGGTTCGCGCTTTCGACCACCGAAGTACATTATGATAACGGTACTTCAACCAGCGGACGCATTACAGTTGGGTGATTGATGTGTAATTTGTTTCCGTCACATTTAGCATTGTGATGCATACACTTAACATATTTTCATCACATAAAAAAAAAAAAAGAGAAAAGAACCAGAACCAGAAATTTTGTTTTTCCCCTGTATGGCTTGTTTCGACAATCTAAAAATACTTTCCGACCTTACAAGGCTATGTTGTAGGTGTTTATAACTCAAACCTCCTGCACTTCATCCCCATACCTCTATCTTTCGCTAGGTGTCAATTAGCACAGTTCTTTGGGTCGAAGTGTGTTTCTGTCTGGAAATTTAGGGCCTTAGGAAGCCCAAAGCAGCCAAGGCAGAGATTCGCCAAGCAGGTGCCAAAGTTGGGCTCCACTGCTAGAAATTTGACTGCCATCTGATATCTTTGGGCATAAATCCGCAAGGAAGTGCCGGAGTAAGGCTTTAACACTGGTTGTTTGGTCTTTATCTCGCAACGTTTGGTCCAAATTACCTAAATATTTCCAGATAGAGGCTGCTGGGTTTTCTTCGGTTAAATTGTGGCATCTGTGGCTCAAGCCTGGCACTTCGGCAGTTATGTGGCGAGGCCGGGAAGAAGCCATTGGAGCCTCAAAGAAACATACTCCGGGACTAACTAACGACTTGGAGCAGAACCCTTATTAGGTCCCAGTTAGGCTCCTGGGATTGCCAAAATTGTGCTTAGTATCGCATTTCTCTGGCGTGTTGCCTGGGGTGCCGTCGCCTAGATTCCTTGAGTTGGGAATAGTGTACTTACGTTTCTGACGTTATGTCCATGAGGCGGCGCTCGCGGTTGCACGGAGCGTGCTCAGATACCTCGCTTTTTAATATAAAAGTTTCCGTACACTAACAGTGTTTACAACTTGTGTAGGTAAACGTGTTTGTTCATAAACATTTAATTAAAAAATGAAATAAATAATGCAGGATCGAAGAAATCAAGATGTGACTAAGCAAGATAATTAAGGAATAAAATAAATAAACGAAAAAATGAATAATATTAAATTAACGAATGCACAAACCCTTGCACAAACAAACGAATGAACGAACGAATGAATGAGGGAACCAGCAAGCAAGCTGTTCCCATACGACTACGGGCCAATCTAGAGTGCATCTCGCCATCGGCAACCCATCTTACTGCTACTTGCGTTGTGTGATTGTGTACGAAGCTGGAAAAAAACGACGACAAAAACCTTGAGACTGCTGGTAAGAACGACACATACACTAAAATGTCTCAATGAACTTTTAGTGTGTGCCTCTCTTTTACCAGCTGTCTCGTTTTTTGTTTTTTTTTTTTTTTTTTTTTTTTTGTCATGCTTAATATTCACCTGCTCGTTTGCGCCATATTATACACAGGCCAAAGTAAAGGGGTGTACACGTGGCTGCCACGTGACAGGTCCTGGCGTTTGTACGACCGAACTTCCGGGGAAACTATCATCGCTTATAGGGGCTTCAAAACCACCCGTCCCCCCCTTCCCCCTAATATGGAGGAAACCAAAAAGTAGACGAGGCGAGATTGGTCCCGCATCACCCGGGATCCTTTCCCGCAATCCCTTCCGCAATCTCCATTATATAGAAGGCCAGTAAAATGGGCATATGGGAAGAAGCGGAGGGGGAATAAGCGAAGGGATTTAAAGCGCGTTTTTGAATACGTGCCCCCGCAAAAGGATGAAATGGCTTTGCGCCCCGACTTCCCACGCTATGTTGAGTCTTTTACGGGGATGCCTCCTACTGCGCAAAGCGTGACGTTGAGCTTCTTTGCATGCGTCCACGTTTTGTTAGTAGGGAGTTGTAGTAGATCATTTTTCTCCTCCGCTACGGTATCCCCGAAGAAAACGCCGCATCTGCGCATGCGCGCCGCCAGCCTTCTCTGCATAGTTCAAGCTCTTCTGGCGGATTACGGAGCGCTATCCGGGTGCTTAGCGGGCTGCGGAAACGGTCTACTACAATTCCCTTGTGTTTGCTTTTTATTCGCGAACACGTCTCTCGTGCGTGTGAGCAGCTCTCGTTTTTAGTATAGGGCTGGGCAATTGATCGATTAACATACCGATTAATACATTCATCCTTTTTTTGCGATTCATTTTTTTTAACTGGTCAATCTGTCAACCCCCCCCCCCCCCCCCCCGGCTCAAAAAAAGTGTAAATATTATACACTTTTTCTACGCAAACGTGGACGAGTACATCTGTATGAATAGCAAACTTTAGGCCAAATTTTAGCCTAAAGTAAACTTTACGGGCAAGATTTAGTTACTGACAAGTGCAAAAGGGTACACGTGTGCGAGCCACTTCAACGCGTCCGACTGTGCATTTATCGCAGCAGATAGTACGCGGTGAGCAAGTCGCCTGCTCCTTCCGCAGGGGTTCCGGTGACGTCCGAACGACGCCGAGTTCTCATTGGCTTTGACTGGAAAGATAGTGGGTGGACCTCATTGCTAGATGCCTTGAGGTCTACCTACTTTTTTTTCCAATTATCCAATAGAAGCTTGGCGTCTGACATCATCGCAACCCCTGTGCAAGGAGCAGACGAACTTGGGCTCTCTATTGACGGCAATCAAAGGAAGACGCTCTTGGCAGAGCATATCAATGAACCTGTTTGCATTATGCAGCCGGAGTAATAATTTGTAAGTGGGAGTCTGTTTGCACTGTTCTTAACTACGCATCGTGGTGGATTCATAATCAAAATTGTATGTTGCGCCGCTTATCACATATTCAACAAAAATATTTTTTTTATATATTATGCATGTAATTGGATGAGACCGACTAAACGATTAATTACTCTATTAAAGGGTGGCGATTAATTGGGTTAAAACTTTTAATCGACGCCCAGCCCTTGGTTTTAGTAATTAACTTGCGCGTGGTGATTTTATGTAACTGTTTTGTTTGTTTGTTTTAGTTTTTATTTTACGCGGCGGCGTACGCGTCGCCGATCGGTGCATGTTTTGCTTTTTATGTGTGTGCATGTTTGCTCCGATTCGTATCACTCATTAGTGGCGCCATAAATTTGGTTGTGTGTGTGTGCGTGTGTGTGTGTGTGTGTGTGTGTTTAGTGAATATCTTGTTTACTAGTGTCTATGGGCGCGTGCGGGAGTGTGCGTGTGCGCGTGTGCGTTTACGCAGGAGAGCGAGTGTGTTGGAGGAAGGTGGGAACTCGATTGTCTGTCTTTATTCCGCGATATTATTTCCTTTGTTACTTTATGCACTTATTTTGTGAATGTCTTACCTCGTTATGTACTATAGGCACGAATAATACCGGCGCTCACATTCAAGATTGTTTGTGCGTGTTCCCGGTATTGAACGTTTTAGTAAGGAGTTTATGAAAGTTTGTGCGTTGAGGTTGCTTGATTCCCTTTCTTGCTGAGGCACAACTTTGAGCTAGTGAAAAATGCCGCATTAGTTCCGCTTTGTGCTGTATAACGCCTAACGGTCGCACACTCAAGAAAAAAGGGTGTAAAAGGGTGTATCGTTACACCCTTTGTCCCATATAATACACCCCAAAACTTCATTTCGACGTACTGAGCCCTATAGTCGAACAGACGGCCCCAAATTTTACGAGGGGCTTGGTAACGGTGCAACATAACTTTTTAAATAGCTAAAGTACGTATCAAAGACCACATAAAGAAAACACCGAGTTTTTACAGTAGGGCCAAGAAAACCCTGATTATGTTTTTTGTAGTCGGTAAAACGTACATTAGCTATTTAATAAGTTGTACCACACGGCTATCAAGCCCCTCGTAAAAGTTCGGGCCGTCTGTTCGACTATAGGGCGCTGTACGTCGAATTGAAGTTTTGGGGTGTATTATATGGAACAAAGGGTGTAACGATACACCCTTTTACACCATTTTTCCATGGGCGTGCGAATTCTCCGATTGGCTGAGAGAGAGAGAGAGAGAAAGAAAGAGAGAGAGAGAGAGAGAGACGACCACGTACGGGGAAAATAGCTGCAACAAAAAGGTATGCTAATTCGCTTATCTTCTTATATAGAACACCATAACTTATTACAGGACTGTTGAAGAGTAGCCGTCACTTGTACCATTACATTAACAGGACGTTACTTTGTTGTCATTTCATCTTATATTTCCACTGAAATACATTCAGGAGAAGGAACTACAGGACGCTACGACGCGGTTTCGTCTTGTTTGTCGCTAAGGCAAAATGTAATTTCTAGTAATTGTTTTATATAAAAAGTGTACTGTTTGAGCGAGTATTGTTAATTCCAGCCTCGTTAAAAAAAGCGAGACCTTAAACCCATTAGGTAATTTAGACCTGTAAACGCCACTGAAAAAAATAAAAAGGTTCATGCGATGCGGTTGTATCACACGCGACATTATAGGCGTGTTTGGATGCATCCACAATCTTCAACCGGTTGATCTAGCAAATACCTGAGAATTACCCGCGATGTTCGGGTTCTACGGTGCGTTTGCGATGTGGCACCTGCCTCTCAGAATATGAATTTTTATCTTCCTGTCTCAAATTGTATATCCTTCGTTTTTGACAGCCGTTTGGACGCTTTGTCAAAAAAGACACACAAGGTCGTCATGGAAAATTATTATTTTTTTGTTTAATTTACGTTCTACATTTAGTGCACCCATTCAGGCACGAAATTATTATTTTAATTACTTCGACACACAAAAAAAAAAATAACACGAATGACTCGCTCAATAATTTGTAGGAAACCTATTGTTGGTTTCAGCGCAAGTCCGGACGCGGCCGACAGTACGAGCTAACGGGAACACTCAAGGAGTGACAAAAGTGCAAGACACTAGGCCTTTCCTCTCTATGATTGGTTCGGTGACGATAGAACATGCACATGAACGTGACTAGCACCACGATGATGCGCTTTGGAAGCTGTCTGATTGATCCCATGCATCCAAACTTGAGCTAAAACAAAGTCTTCGGATTCGGATTGAGTCACTTTTTTAGTGTTTATTTTCGTGGGTTTAAATAAACGACTACACCGCCTATACTTTGATTCGCTTTAAGTCCGACCACATCCCACAGCCGACGCTACACTACAAAGGAGGTAATCAAGCAGCTCCTAAAGTGCATCATCAGGGCGCGCTCGTTGTCTTCGAGGGTTTGTCTTCATCGGCTAAACCAATCAAACAGAGAAGCAGTTGCGCCGCCTTCACTGTGCGTGAATTGTTTAGTAAGTGATAAGAAAGGCACAAGGATAATGGACGCCGTGAGGAGAAACTATAACGCAGATAGATCGACTATGTCGAATGGTAGCGTCAGCCGCGGTCGTATTTAAAACAGAATTCAGTCTAGTCAACATTATAGCGAGGCGGTACTGTCATAGAACAACGTGTAGAAACGTGGTAGGTGTATTTTCGCACTCTTTATTGAACAAACATTATGAAACTCTTTAACATGCAGCAAACGTTTTATAAACTTTATAAAGTTTTTTTTAATATTATAAATAAGCTCTTTAATATATGGCAAAGTTGAGCTAAATTTTGTTTGCAAAACCTTATTTGTCAGGACGTTGATATTAATCTTGTCCTTGCGTATTATTCGAGCCTCTTCGTAAATTCGTTTTAAAAAATATAAACGCACCCGAAGCTCCTTTCGCATTTCAGCTAAAGTAGAAATGACTTCAGGTCTCCTACTTCAATTTAGTTCAGACCGGCGGCTTTTCACGAACGCGTCACAAAAGGCGCGACGTCGTGGCTCGTTCTCGTTCCTCGATTGGCTGAACTGGACAAAGATGAGGGTGACGTCAGCGGGTTCTCGGCACCCGATTGGAGCACCGTTTCGAAGACCTCAAGAACGGCACGGGTTTACGAGGTTCGATTGGCGCGGCAAGCCCGTGGACTTCTCTGTGCTCCATCTTAGCGTTAAAGAAAGCGCAGTCCGTCGCGCAGTTGGTTCGGCCGTCTGCTGATTCGCTTCCTCTCCCTGGAGCAGGTTCCTTAATTGGTCCTAAGCTGTGGACGGGAGCAAATCAATTAGTCTCGTCCCGAGTTAATAAAGTAGCCGGGAAGGCGCGATGAAGGCATCCATTTTTTTCTTTCTCTCTCTCTCTCTCTCTCTTGCTGTAGTTTGTAGTGTCATGCTTGTCCAGAATACTTTGCTATTTTCTTCCCTTTCATTGACTCGACGAGGGTATCGTTTGTCGGCCGCGGCGAATTGATTATTTCCTTGCCGCGTTTCACGTTTTTTTTTTTTTTTCCGTTTGGATTATTTGAGCGCGACTTTGCTAAAGGAAGCGGTATGTGTTCATTTTTATACCGTCTCCATGCTTCTTTTTCTTTTTGTATTTTTACTATAGGAACTACTATATTTATTCTTATGAATCTGCTTCTTTAGACACAATTTTTTAGATATATTAACGATAGTCGAAATGTTTGTGTGGTATTCTTGTCACTCGTCAAGCCTCTTTTGTGTCCTCCAAGGTGAAGAAACCGGGCGTCCGTAATTTAATTTTTCTTATTTTGATGTCTTTTTGTAAAGTTCCCTAAATGTCCGTAATTTCCCAAACGATGCCCAACAAGACGTGCCAAGACGAGGAAAATAAACCTTTCTAAACATTTAAGACGCTGTCACGTTCAAAATAAAGCTGGGTTTGTTCAGATATGGATTTTATTTTGTTTTTCTTCGCATTTTATTATACACTTTTTTACCTATACAAGCTTCATCAACTCGCCAAAAAACGAATATGCTTTTGACCAAATGTTCCTTAAAAAAAAAAAGAAACGGCTCGGGTTACAGAAACGTTTATCTTTTATAGGCAGCCAAAAGAACATATCCGGTAGTCGCGCTTGTGAGACAACACTGTTAACCCGGGGTTACTCTCTTCATGCATAATACAAAAGACTCGATGGTCGCTGCAGGCATGTTGTCATAATTAATGAAAAAAAAAAACGTCTCTAGCACGTGCAGAACATGTTTTGCTTGATGCATGTCCATCAAACATGTCTGCAGGGAGTTCTTGCATGACGAATGTGACATGACCGCCATACAGAAAAGAAACCATGTAGACAATTTCTGGAGACTGTCTCTTTGAATGCTCTATAATATAATTAGTCTCACCCTAGGATGGACTAAAGGCAAAAGCTACGAACCACCAGATCCAATCACAAGCCACTTAGACATTGCGTGGTATTTTGTTTCGATGCACCTGTCGGTGCCTGCCTGTATAGGACCAATAATGGCTATGTGCGGATAGTTGTTAGAATGGATAAACACTGAATGACTCGTCAGTTTCACATCGCAAAGAAAGCAACGACATGCAGGGTCTTTGCAGTGTCGAAGGTATAAAAATTATGCGGCGCTTTCTGATTCGGAGCATAATTCGTCCATCCCTAATCAATGCTAAGCACGTCATAGTTTAACGTGTAACGTGATTGGGTATGGCGGCCCGTAGCTTTGGCCTTTAGTCCATCGTAGGATGAGAGAAAGTAGAGTAGTACCACGGCTCTGCTAGACTGCCGGGACTCATTCTTTCTTGTGTACACCCCCCTTCCCCCTCCCCCCCCCCCCCCTCAAATGACACGCGTAAGAGACTCGTTATTGCGTGAAGCGCTCCGATGGCGTGTCTCTCAGTCAGCATGGCATTGAACATCGTGTGTTGTGTTGTTGATGTTCCGTAATGCCCACCATCCCACTGAAACGACAAAAAAAAATTAAAAAATCACCTAGAATTTTCTAGCACGTGATACATGCACGCGAAGGTACCTTTTACAGGCGTGCAGCCTGTTGTTGCTCGGGAAATAAGCGCCGCTGACCCCAATCCTTTCAAAGGTATCTTCTCGTGCAGGATGCACGCTCCGTGACCGATTTCTTGTTCGTGTCGGTTTTTCATGTCAACCATACTAGTGAAAGAAAGACGTAACAGTCTCATTACGTCTCGTGTAACGTTTCTAATGTAGTCCTCCCCATCTTAAATGCATTTCGGCGACCTCTCATGCTTTTGTTTACTTCATTTTTCTTTCCGTGCGTGCCGCATTCTGTTGTCCCCTCATCAGTCAAATACAACTTATACAGGCTGTAATGAAGAGCATGATTGCTTTCTTTAAATATCCCTTTATTTTTATGAACTATAATTTTACTGTTTTTGCTCGCTCCCTTACGTTTTACTTCGTTTTATTTTCGACGCGGGTCTCAGGTTACTGCTGATTCCTCGGACCCGAAATTTTTTTTGGGCCCCAGTTTACGTTTAGCGAGACAGAGAAACAAAGAGAGAAATCGAAGATCCCAGAAAATGACGGCCACTGCAAAATGCATACAATGAATAACGAAAGTCCATGCGAGGAATGCGCCGGCCTTTACTTTGTAAGAAGTCTTCGACATGGATCCCAACCATCGGTATGAAACATATCAGCCAATGAAGAGCGAGAAGCTTTTCACGTGGTCTTGGTTGTCGGGTGCGCAGTTAGGTTGAGCGTACGGTCAAGTGGATCACGCCCGGAAATCGAACGGCTCGCATCGACTGTAACGTTGGCTGTTTTCCGGTTTGAATATCGGACGTCTTTTCGCTGGACACATTGTTTTGGAGAGCGACGTTGATACTAATGGTAGGGGAAGAAAAAAGGGGAAAGGGGGTGGCGATTGAAGTGGGTCTTCACGAAATATTTGCGTATATATATGTGGTGCGACACATTTTGTTGGTAACTTATTTTCAAGTCTTTTTTTATTCTCCCGTTCAGGCACTCGTTTTCTTTGCAGTTTCGGTTGTTAAAAAGAAAAAGCTGGAAATATATATTACGCTACAAATGAAAGCTATGTTTACTGAAAACCCCGTGATGTGCGTTCGATAAGTTTGGACCAACCGTGACAACGTTCTTTTGCGTATTCAATCCCACTCATGAAAGAACACAGATACACCGCAGAGAATTGTGACAAGTCAATTAGATGGACCTATTTACGAGCAAGTTATTGAGAGATAATACAGAAAGTGACTAGGCTCCCCTCCAACTGCACTGCCACGCTTTTCATCACGAATAAAATTAACAATTGATTTCTTTATTGTTCTTACTTTTGAATTTGACGTGATTCCAAAACGTGTCAGGCGCGGTTTAAAGCAGGTTATTAGAAGTTTCTATGCGGCATATTTTGAATCTAGGACATAACTATTAAAGTGCACTATTGTATACTCCTCGTACGAACGTCTCAATCTCCGTGACAGGGGAGTTTATCCTCTTATTTTGTTTTATATACAGATTGTATCTAAAAATGTGCATAACGGAGTTACTCTCAATTTCAACGTAACATTTTTTTTTTCGTATAAACCGAATATTAAAACGTCTAAGTAATGAAACGAGAAGGTACGCGAACAGACCATGCAATTCTCGCGTGGCCTGCTCAAAAAAGCAGTGCCTCGACGATCGATGGCGATCAAAACATTTTTTTTTCGTTGTTTTCTTTTTATGCCACTGCGTCGGCAGGCCGTGTACTTCCGCTCAGGAATTAATTAATACTCGATAAAACCCGCAAGCGTCCCAACCTTTAAATCCAGCGATAATTACCCTAATGCATTTACCTAATGGAAGCCTTCAGTACATATTTGCGTAGGTGCGCGCTAAAGTATTTATAATTTGCGTCGGAGGTTCGGCTGGTGCTAGTGTGTGGTTTCAAAATGAACTAGACGGCAGCGAATCTGAATTTAACATCCAGTAACGCATTTTGATGAGAAAGGGTTGGTGGATGTTTACTCTAGCGAGGTATTTAATAGCAAAATTTAGAAAGAATTGTCATGTCATAAATAGCTCACAACATTTTTCAGTCATGTAGACGAAAATGTTGGCCAATTGTGGTGTTCTGTTTCAAATTTATTGTAAAAATACCAGCCCAAAAAGGGGTTCATAAACGGATTTATGCACACTGTTTGACACTGGGAGCGCGAAGGCGGCATCAGCGACTTCCTGCAGGGGGGTTGGAGCGAACGAAGGGCATCTCGAAAGTCTAGAGAGGCGGCCAGAGCTGCGCAATAACATTGGATGGGCGCAATTAAAACGTCAAACTGAGGTGAGATATAAGTAAATAATGCAATACTTATGAATAATACTCGCTTTATTTGCGGTTTATGATTAGGCGCAAGTATAGTTTTGTTTTAGCGTTCAAAACACACATGCGCGCTAAAAAAACTTTGGAAATTGAGAACACCCAGAAGACCCTTGGCGCGCAATAAAACCGGCACGGTATATTAAATAATAAAAAGAAAAGCATATTTTGTACTTTATGTACCTGCGCAGTTTTACGCGTTTTATAAACGCACCTAAAGTTGCACTATAGAGGGGGGGGGGGGGGGGTGAAGGTGATTGTAGTGACATATACTGCTTTCTGATAATCAATGTCTGCATCATAGGGATGACGGGGATATGGCGCACATTGAACAAGCCCTGTATCCTTTCAAATGTTATTCTCACTAGGTTCGTCGCCTGTCTTTGCACACCTGCCGTAAAATATTGGATTGGGCCTGATATACTGCAAAATCAAACATCGCTCACTGAACACAAAATGTACTGTAACTATAAAATAATTAAGATTTTATAATGCTTTTAAAGATACATACTCTTCCTACGACCAAAGTAACAAAGGTGATTCCTCATATTCTTTGGCGAAAAAAACGAAATGCACGCAAGGTGTCTCATAGGAATGCCTAGGAGGACTGCAAAATGTGAATGGTTGACCTCTGCTTTAAATTAAATTTGAAAGAAGCGAAGGAGCTAGCGGGAGCTGAACCTCTAGCGTAACTTTTGATAACTCAATGGTACGTACTGCCCGAACAGTTGAGGAAAGTGCGTGGACGCTGGCTAATGTTAGGACAGAGTAGAAACCTCCCTCGTAATCTTCGAGCGAGTTCCGGTTAGATTTTTGAGCGCTATCCCTCGTTTGTTGGTATTAAATTAAGAACTTCCGTTTTTCGCCGAAACGTTTATTTAATAGGATGAGGCAAATCTTATTGTTGCTATTTACAGATTTAAAAATTTACCCTGAAAAGTGAATCAAATATATGAGTTAGCTTGTGTTCACCCGCATTGAGCGGGTGAACACATTTATATATTTAGGAATTTACCTTTCTGAAGACGTATCATGGAAGAGTCACGTCAACTACATTTGTTCTAAAGCTAATAAAACATTAGAATTTTAAAGAAGGCATCTTTTTCTCGCAAACTAATTTGTTAAACGTTTATAACATATTACACTAGCCAGAACTAAGCTGGAGTATGCCTCAGTGATATGGAACCCTCATCAAAGCTATTTAATTAACCAACTGGAAGCTGTCCGAAATCGTGCTATTCGTTTTATCACTCGTAACTACACTAGGAATAGCATCTCTTCTTTAAGACAGTCCATATCCCTACAAACTCTCGACGCTCCTAGAAAAATAGGCCGTCTCTGTTTCATGCAGAGATTGTACTATAACCCGTGGTCTCCCCAAACCTGTATTTCTCGAACCCATCATATTTCCTCTCGTCTCCACCATGCCTGTGAAGTTCAACCCATTTTTTTCGAAAACCAACACATTCAATTACTCACCTCTTCCATTATGAATATCAGGTTGGAATAGCTTGCCTACAAGCTTGTCAACTACCAATGACCATAAATTTTTTCGCAGCTGATTTCTAAAATGTTCGAATAATGTTAATATAAAAATGTTTCCTGCTCTTTTCTTCATTTTCTATCTTTTTTTTGTAGTGTTTTGTTGTCTTGTACTCGAACCTTGATTATGATACCCCCTTTATGTAATGCCTTTTTCTTTTCTTTTGTATTTGGGTTGATGAGAATGGTTTCGCGTCGGCTGCCATGGCTGCGTGCTGCGTCGGCTGCTCGACTGCGCGTGTGCCAGTGGTGCGGTGGTGCTTTTAGCTACCGGCAGGGGGCAGTGGCGTGGTCCTTTTGGTTATCGGCCTATTTCGTCTACCAGTACTTTAATTTCGGTGGCAACAGCTCTGCCACGTTTTTTTGGGGGGGGGTTCCCGAGTGACGAAAGGTAAAGACGGAGGCTGCTTACTTTGCTTTATACATTTTCGGATTGCCGAAGACTTGCTGATGCATGTTTCATATTGGCAGATTTATTGTAGAAGGTCAAAAAGAACGGGGCATTTATGTTAAGATGAGCGGTATTGGGGGATCGGTGTTAGAGCACCGCAGCTCAGAAGCATGGGCGTGGTGCAACTAGCACTGCAAAAGGAACCTGTGAAAGAACGTGGTGATAATAATATAATAATATAATCGTTTATTTTCACTTCAAAGGAGTGTGCAGAGCAGGGAAAAAAGCTGCAGTTGTAGCTTGACAGGGCCCTGCCCCCCGACACTTGACACAGAGCACAAAATAAAATTCAAACTAAATGATCCCTCAAAGCATAACAGAACATTTCAATTCTAACCAGCGAAGAGGTGGAGTAACGATAATAATAATAATGCGGACATAAAACTCACAAAATATATACCGGGTCAAGTAATAATAAAGTAATGATAATGCAAATATTTTAACTGGTGAATCAGCATAAATAACACACTTTACAAGCAACACGCCATACATACACGCATGCATACATACCTACATACATGCATACACACCTAATCAAGTAAAACGCTAATTACAACAAAGTTGAATGTGTGATTGCAGGTCTGTGAATACTTGAATAGTTTCGTGTAGATTTTGTTACTTTGTTGTGCAGTGAAGTGAATGTTTTTTTTTGTATTTTTCTTTGTATAAGGAGCGTGCCCAATAAGAAGAGTACTTGCAAATAAAGTTCGGACTTATGCTTACACTGGCAATATGAAAAGTCACCCATCTTACGCCGCGAAACACCAGTGGCTGGGAGCACTTGGCATTCATTGATTGACAATATAATGAGAAGTGGCTATCGCTGGCCATGCACTTGCCGAGCCGATCTTAATCCAGCGATGCAATGTCAAATGCGATCATTCTGGAAGCGTAGGATATTTGCATAAAAAGGTAAACACACAATTTTCTCTTTCTTCTAAAAACGACATTGTCATTACACTGTTTTGTGAAAGAGCGAGACGGTGGCGATGGGATATGCCAGCCCGTTCGGAGTTCGGAGCAGCTCCCTCTTCTCTGAACCTCACGACGACAATAGGATGCAAGTCCGTTCTGAGTTCGGAGGCTGTTCCGAACTCCGAACAAACTTGCATCCGGTTGTCTCTGAGGGTTGAAGAGAGGGAGAAGAGGGACAACGCTTCTCACACCCTCTCCATTAACCTAGCAACTGCCATGACGACGGCGCGCGTATTTTATTTCTTTTTGTTTTTTTGTTGATTTCTTCTTATTTTGTAGAAACCTAACGCCCGTTAGGAGAGATTTGGCGCTGCCGTCTGCAGTTGGAGTCCCAATGGGAGGTATAGGAAGATTCCGGGGGTTGGTGGAAGGAAAATATTTAGGATCAACGATGGCACGATTTAAAAAGCATTACTAACGCGTTTTGACGGCAAAGTAAACCTCGTTTTCTCCTTTTCAAAGCATTGTCAACTTTTCCTTCCGATAATCGCACATAGCTACGGTATTTTTTTAAGAAAGAAAAAGCCACCTCTTGTTTTCTCCTTGGGTTGGTTTCATCCGACCGCGATCACCGTATCCCCTGAATCCACTAGAAAGGAGAGCACGCCATCGAGAAAGCAAACAGTTCGAAGATTCTTCAAAGGGGTTGCATTAGTCAAACAAAGTCGGACTTTGCGGAAGTGGAGCACTCTCGGGTTTTCTCGACGCGCACCGAGAATACACGGCTCTCGGAGAAGGAAAGAAAGTGCCTGCTCCCCATTCATTCGGGAATGCAGAAGAAAAAAAGAAAGGAAGAGGGGGATGTAAGCGCATTGCGATTCAAGGTTCTCGATGTCGTTTGTTCTTGTGATCGCTGCTTCGGGAGGTAGTTGCATCAGTACGAACCGTATCAAAACCGTACTGTCACCCTCAGAACATTTTCGGGTGAAAGTGACGCGCTAATGTTTGAGGAAGGGTAGCGAGCTTCACATTGTAACGCTCCTCGTACATTTCCGACAAAGAAACATATTTTTTACTGAAGCCGGCTAGCGAGTAGGGCATTGGAACGCCATTGCAACGACTGAGGCAAAGTACGTACCACTTTCTGGACCAGAGTATACTTAGTGCTCTATTGTAGCCCCAATTCAACATTTAAAAAAAAGTGTAGGAACGCATTTTTGTTTTGTTGTTGTTAAACGTATGGCGAATGTTCTACTGTGACGTCACTGCAACATTGAATACATGGAAATACGTTTTGCTTTGAAGCATTGTGGTGAGGACTTGCGTGTTAAGTTACTGTCTCGCAAGATATCCCGCCCCCTTACAAAATACCTTTATCGCCATTGTCTGTTAACGTCTGCAAAGCAGTGGCTCTCAGCCATTGATATTTCGCGGACCGCTTGTGGATCGGCGGCGATGATGGAGGACCCCGTTCGTGGTGAGGGGAAGAGAAAGGTGCATGTTAATTATAATAATGATTTAATAAATGAATATAACTAAGGCCTAGTGTGAAGCAGACTTCTCTCATTGACATACACACTAGTAAACTCACCCGAAAATTGAAATAGCAAGCGCCCTCTTTCTCTCCAACTCACAAAACTAGCTTGCAGCGTGTGTGCGTTTCTGTATATTTCAGTTGCTGCTTTCACTGATCCGTTATCGTAATTAGCGATATAAATTAAATATTAACTAATTAGCGATATTAAAAAAATATCATGAAAACTGTTTGCTCAATGGCTGCCGATGGGGCTGAGGGCCAGTCAAGCTTCTTGTTCAAGCTTTTTCTTTTTTGCTCCATTTCTTTAAATGGAAATAAAGATTATTATTATTATTATTATTATTATTATTATTATATTATTATTATTATATTATATATTATTATATTATTATTATTATTATTATTATTATTATTATTATTTAAAATGAAAGGAGGAGGTACAGCACGTTCGGGATTAACGTATTCCAACTGGAGACCTTTCTTGGTCGACCAGGGCGCAGTGTCCTCGCGGTGCATTTCACTTCGGAGCAGCGACGTTCGGCTGACCATTAAACATGGATGATGTGCGCACGTTTGCTTTGTTGGGTAAACGAAGCTAGACACGTGGAAGCGACGCTTCGATACCGCCGGCGTCTTACGCTGTACAAAAGAGGCTATGGCTCTAGGCAGTGTCGTTCCCGCCGGTCGACTTTACCGCAGTGTCCGCTTCATGCACTCCACTCCACTTCTTCACTTTGGCTTCACGTGGAGAAACATGTGCATTAGAGCAGGTTGTGCGTATCTGCTGTGTATTTAGTTGCGTGGGCTTGTGTTAGTGCACGCCCGTGTTGGTGTGTTTTTGTTTCGTTTACATATTTGTGTTTTTATCGTGCGCTCTATCACTGTCCGCATGAGTTCGCGGGAATACATTAAATTCTAGATGGACATTACATCCCAGTGGGGCGACTACGCAACCATCTCCACTCCTTTTTTTTTCCCCTTTCGTGAGTATAGTGAGGGATTGTAAAGGCCATTAAACTACTTTCATTCATTGAATACTGGTCAGAAGAAACCCTTGACGGTCATAACCTATCATTAAATCAATCAAAAACGTTACGTTTTCAAAACACGGAGAATGTTTCTTCTTGCTTTGAACAAAATCAGAGATAACGACTAGAATTCATTCCTCTATCTTTGTAGCCAAAGTAGGCTATCACGTGATCCGATTCCGATGTGACCGTCACGTATAAGAGTGAAAAGGCGTTAAAGAACCGGGAAAATTAAACGTTTAATTATACTAACTTGGACCTAGATGCAAAAAGCTCACTGCGGCGTTGTTTGCGCCAATATAGCGTGACTGGCGAGACTGAACGTTAACACACGACTGGCCAACTGTAGCCATCTTGTGCTTCCTTTTATGTTATTGGGCGAACGAGAAGACGATTGAAATTAAAATCACCGGTTAGGTGGTTTATGCCGTCACCCAATTAAGGGTCAGACGGCCCATACATTCCTCCGTGCACCGGCATCATATGTTGAGGACCTCGTGCCGCTGGGCAAACAAATAAGCCGACACTTTTCACAGCAAGAAAAAAGGCAACTTTTCGGCGACTCGAGCAAGCTTAGGTAGTACCTGCTGTAAATATTCACGAATAGCTTGTTTTGTTTGCGGTTAGTTCTTTTATTAGGCAAAACGGTTTTCGCCCTACTTTTTTATGTGTTTGAATACGTCCGCGAGTAACGCTTATTTTTGTACGCACTCTGAGACACTGATGGCCCAGTCAGCGTGACAGACATCGGTGTTTGTCCAGCAACAAAGAAAATTAGCTTGTGATGCTTGACTTGCGTCCAGCGCATAATTTTCACCCCATTTATTTCTTGCGTAGCCTTTTGTTGATTCTAAACCGCAAAAAGGATTTCTAAAAAAGTGTAGTTAATCTGCCTTTGAGCACTGTTTCTTCTTTGTGTCCTAAATAGAGCCGAGCCGCCTTTTCAGTCTTTGTGTGTTGGAAAAAGAAAAAGAAGAGCATAGAATTTTGGATTGTGTTTAATTTGAAGGGTATCTAGACTCAACGTTGCTGCTGCTCTATCAGCGAATTAAGGATAAATAAAGAGTTTCGGTTCGGGCGGTACCCCGGGGGAAATTTAAGGAGTTCGGATGAGGCGCCTTGTGCATGCAAACGCGAAATTAATTGGAGTCCTTTGGAACAAAGAGAATCTAGAACGAAACTTGGCGTGAACATTGCGTGGATCTAAACCAAGACGTCCTGGGATCTGAGTAGCGGAAACATCGTTGACAGCTCAGAAAAATTGCATGCACTGTATTTGCAAATAAAATTGCATACGTTTTCATTCTTATTTTGTGATTGCCTTATCTTGTCCGTCATTCGCTTCACTTTCAGTGCGACTATGTCTTGTGCATTTATTTTTACGCGACATAGTCACATTTAAATATTAGTAAACCAAATGTCGTTGATTAGAGTTGGAGGAGTTTAGAAGAGAGGAACAAAGATGGCTTGGAAGCGCGTGGAGACCGAGCGCATGGAGGCAGTTCGAGCGGGAACACCATCGCAGTCGGGGGTCGTTTTTTTTAAATTCTAAACTGGTGCCCAACGTGAGGCCAGTTGTAGAGAACGCCTTTGAACCAAAGACCAAGCGATCATATATTCTGCTTAGTGTAGCTTCAACACTAGGGCTTTACGAAATGGTTTGCGCCGCGCTGCCGACGTCGAGTAAACGAGCCAACGTTTTCCTGGATAAAATACCGTGAGTTAGCTCTGACGTGCAACGAAAGGCGGCGCTACCTGCAGTAAAGTATCGTGGAATAGGTCGTACCGTCTGGTCTATATTTTATGAGACGCAAAAAAAAAAAAGGAACGCGACAGATTCCGCTGGCATGCAAAGAGCGCAGTTGCCGTAGGTGAGACCATAGCCTCCTCTATACTTACAAAGCCTGGCGAGGATCTCGTAGCACAGAATATTTCTCGGGGAGTCCGGTAGTGAGCTGCACAGCTTTTGAGCGGCGAGGACCCGAAACACACTGTTCGCTCGGGAGAAACCGATGTGACTGACTGCTGATATCAAGGCTACGGCGATTGCGGCCGCCGAGGCCTGTGGCGGAGGCTACGCCGTCAGCGTGCTCAGCCTCGTCGTCGCATTGTGCAGCTGCGCAGCGGAAGAACCCATAGGGCAGAACCGACTGTTTTGTTTCGACGTCTATTTACGACGTTGCTTCAGAGGCCTCTATCCTGGGTGCCAACGTAATGAACGACAGCGCTCCAGGGTACATTTTCGGCCAACTGCGACTGAAAAACGAAGGAAGCGCGCGCCCTCGCAGGACACTGATTCATCTGCTTTCACAAAGCCGACGAATGTAGGTATTAAACAATAACACAATGCATATTTTTATACTATGAAATAATTTCAAGGTTCCTGAGTTTACGGTGAAGTTTCTTTTCTTTTTGTATAATTAGAATGTTCAGTAAAAATATCCTTTAACGAATTCTTATTTTCGTACCCATTCTGGTTTCGTTTTCACTTCCCGGCATGGAAACGTTTTTTGCTATTGAAAATCATTCGGGAGAAGACGTTTTTGGTCTTCCTAAATAAGGGAACCTTAAAATGTCTTCAAGACATCTTTGAAAGGACCTAAATGTCTCGACTAGTTCCAGACGTCCCGACGACGTCTTCCTCGGGACGAAGACGTCTCGACCAGCTGAGGACGTCCTGAGGACCATCTGCGTTCTGGGCAGTTGTGTGCCCTATGGCGCATGAACCACCGAAAACTCCAAGCAGGTGATACTGACCTTTCGAAGCTTATCCCGCTGTTCCCGCGTATCAATATCTGTAATCTGTAATCAATCAATCCCGGCAGTTTGCCGCACAATTTTTAGCGCAAACGAAACAGACGAAACCGAAACGGAGGAATGGAGGAGGGGCGGCGTTCTATTTACCCTCGCCAACAGGAAAAAAAAAATATAGTGTGCTTCGGCGTTTTGCCGCAGCGGGGAGCCCGTTACATGAGTTTCCTCTTATCCGTTGCTTGCCGCTCTACCTTTTAACTTTTGGCAGCCGCGTCACGTGACTATCTGCCAGGCTTGCTCAGTTTAGAGGAGGCTATGGTGACACTGATCTACATGCCGCCAATGTTGGTCATGGCCACGCGCTGGGAATAGCAAGACACAGAACACGCGCCAAGTGTTAGGAATTGTCATGGTTCGGCTATTGGCGTCATTGCAGCGATTGTACACTAGCCACCACCCGAATTTTTCCCCAGCTATCGATTACCACGAGCCCAAATCGAGTGCCCACGCAATGCTCGGGTCCAAAATATAAGATACATTCAAAAATCGTCACTGGACGGTACTGCGACCGCTCAGCTACGTCACCAAGTTTTGCGAAGGAGAGACTGATTGGAAATGCTCGCTTCCGTCCTTGAAATAACACTGCAACAAAGGAGTTCAATTGCCAGTGGCGTTTTGTGCGGGAATCTTTGAGTCCCACTAGTGCGAGTAAGCACGTGTAAAGTGAAAAACATTTCGATTGGAGATCGTTGCACCGTCCCTTTAATATGGTCAAACGAGTTTGGAATTTCGTCTGCAGATCTAAGTATCCATACTCAATAGAACTGCATGAGGGCAAGCTGATTAGTTACATTGGTATTGAGCGATTAACAATAAACTGGTTTTGCCCACTGAGTTACGGTCGGCCCCGTTCCCGGAAGCCGAGAGATAGCGCAAGTTGTGAGGACGCGCCCATCCAAAAATTCTGGGGTTGCCCTCACACATTAGTTGACCCGGCTTTGTCAGGGGATGATTGCGATCACTATGAGACAGTTGACTGAGAAGAAAAACACCCATTAGGGAGGGGAGAATGATGTTTAAGCGTCCGACGTGGTGTTTCTTTCGGAGATGCGTTCACACTTCTGTGAGCCGGGCAAATTCTTTCCGAATCAATAAATTCATTTCTTGTCGACACTGAATAAAAATGCTTGCTTCCTTTTGAAAAAAAAACAAAAACAAAACAACTGTTGGTTCTTCGAGACACTTGATTAGAACAGATGTTCTGGCCGCTTTTATTGCGATAAGCACAAAGAATACCGTATTTTCTAGTCATATAATAATTAAAATGTTGCTTAAAAAATGAAGTTCAAAAATGTGTTGCTGTAGTCGTGGCTTTTTCTTTTCTTTTTTTTTTAGGGGGGGGGGGGCACCCTGGAAAGAGGAAGAGGAACGAGGCTAATAAATTAAGTTACCTCAAAAAGTAATGGTGCTCTGAAGGTCCAACTTCGAAAACAAACGCTTCGTACCGCTTTAGGGCAGCATTCACAATCCTTACGTAATTCTAGAAACAAGCTGGATATGATTAAGAGCGGCCTTGCCCGGCGGCATCGCAATCCGAGCCATTCTCTGCTACGAGCCAAGTCGCCCCATACGTCGACCAAAATATCGTCAACCTTGTACGCTGCCTTCTCCACCCAATGGGGACCGGCTTCCAAGTGACCCTCTGCTCCTGTCATGTGATCCGCATAGGCAGACACCCAGAGTTGGCACATCCAGGCCGGCGGCGTTCCACCCTTTACGAACTCAGCTTACAGTCTCAACTGACGTGAAGCTTTGGCATCAATAAAGGGAGAAAACAGAAAAGTCTTAGCTTACAACGAGAGCGCAAGGCACCGTCCTCCTGACAACCCAAGACAGCTCAATCCCTTTTGTCGTGTGCGTGCTCGTGGGTACCAACTATATATGCTTGTCGTCAGTTTCGTGTTGTCAGCCTCCGAGAGTCGGTGAGTGCAGCTTTCTTTAGCAGCTTCTCGGTATCGTGGATAGAAAGTGGGTATGCACTGTAATTCGATTTCAGGTTTCGCAAGTTAGCGATCTCTATTCGGTTTTCTCGCGATAACGCAGACATTCAGGATACATAAAGTTTGTGGTTACGTCAGATTTCTTTTTTTCTGATTTAAGCCTGCCTGTTGCATAATTTCGTTATTTCGTGACACTAACGTTATCTTCAGAAATATACCATAAAAAGCTATGTAAACATAATTCTGGGCTTGGAGCTTTGTGACTTACATGGTTCGTTCTCCTCTTGAAGCATTAAATGGTGTACATCTTTTGTACAAAGAAGAGGTCGGCCAGTGACCAATCGGATTCCATCTCGACAACTTTGTTTTATAATAATGGTCAAATATAAATTTAATTGGCGGGCCGGAAGTGCCGAATAAACGGGGAAGAAGAAGTAGACAGAGACGAAGCTTTCCAAGCTGAAAAGGTGTGATGACGCAACAACTGTTGCTAGAAACAAAACTAGACTGGCGGTGATCCCTTACATTCCTAATCTGTCTTACAATCTAAAAGAAGTGGCTTCACACTTTCAGATGCCTGTTGTGTTTTCTGCCACAAGCGAGCCTTATAATTCATGTCAAAAAAAAAATAAAGGAAACTGAAGACGGCAAAGCGTACCATAAGAAATTCCTCAGAGATGTTTGTAGCGTGTGCAGTATCAGCGGTATACATTCCCATGACTTTGAAAGGTCGTATGTCGGACAAACGGGAAGATGCATTTCGTCCTATTCTTTCGTGAATGTCCGGCCAACTCTTGCGTCAGAACTGTGGCGACAGAAGCCTGCTGAGATAGCAGGGCATCGACTGCTCTCCAAATGGAGGGATGACAGTCACCTGCCATGCTGGAAAATCTTCTATTCCACGCCTCCGCAAGGTTATCCCTCCTGTGGTCTTCGGCCACCGTTGGGACATGCATGTTCCACATGCTTAGAGGATCCTCCGGAACCTCAACGTTCCATCCCTTTTTAGTATCCGGCTAAACGTACCGTTGACATACGTGCTGTTAAAGTACCCGAAAAGGTCTTCCGCTCCAAGAAGTGTGATCGTCCGCAAGAAGTCCATTCGGATTGCGACGTCATCCAAAAGTAAGAATGCGAGTCAGTTCATCATACCAACAAACAGCCTAAATGCGTCGCTTTCCTTATAAAGAGGAACTAGCGAGAGCTCTTATTTTTTTTTGTGCCTTGGGCTCTGACGAAAATGAAAATAGAACCCACGGGTGGTGATGTCTTCTCCGAAAACTGCAGGGCGCAGAGTCTATGGCAGCTGCCTCAAAATCGGTTATCACGAGGTAGGGTCAGACGAAGCTCCGTTGGCTTCTGAAATGGCAACAACAGCGCTGGGAACTTCCTCGTAGGACTCCTGCGTCTTGTTTTCAATGAAGGCGGACACCACTGGTACTGCGACTTCCCCAAGAGGAACGCGAAACACGTAAATCTGCAGAAACAGCTTGGGTGACATTGCGAAATTTCCATCCATAAGGATGGCGTCACTTTGGGAGAGCAGCCGTCGGCATTATGCTGTTGCGAAGGCGGTGATCCTGTAGCGAGCTTGTAGCTCATTGTCATGGATAAGGAGTTCCTCCGGAGATGATCCACTGGTCGTCGTCCACACCCCATCAATGAAGAGATCGGTAAGACTCGCTGGCGTTGGTGGATAGATGAAACGTCTCTGACGGGAATATCCCTCTTGAAAATTTCTTCGGCCGAGACTCGAGCTTTCGCGGACTCCTGGAGGTTGCGAAGGGCTTCTGCACAGACTGCACTTGGAGGTCCATTCGTCTCTCGTGCAGTTTTCTTTAACGCTGCTCGAAACTTCGATACCTATGCAAGCTCTGGATCTGGCGGGCGCATGTTTCCACAAGACTCGTGACTGCTGGTTGTTTTCTTCTGTAATAACAGTCCCTTTGCAGCTTCGGGTTCTATCCACGCAGCGCTAGCGGACGCCTGAGGCGACGGCCTTGTGCTTGGTATATTGGAATCCCTCGAAATGTAGCTTCTTGCCAGTCTGATTGGTGTCGCTGTAGTCGATACCTGAGAGGTTAAAACAAATAAAAAATAAAGAGTAATTAAGACGTAAGATTGTAATTAAAGTATGAAAAGTTCTACAAGGCAATTAATAAGCAGAAATAAAAATTAACCACCACCAAAGAACGAGAAGCACTCATGACGAAGTTGTCTTACTAAAACATTCATTTTATTATTATACTTGTTGGTCATACAATTATCTCATCTCATATAAATATAGCACAAATATGATAGTCTTCTAGGTATTAAAAAATTGACTAAATCGTCAAAAGATAATAGCTATGGTTTGGACAACCGAACGCATTATAATCATTATGCTTAAATAACGTTGAAAGAAATACAAAGCGCAAAAAAGACACAAGAGAACAGCACAAGCTCGAAGCTAAATGTTTGGTCAGTAAAGCAAAATTTTCACGTGGATACCTTCCAACCAGTGAAACACTTCTTGGTCTAATTTTCGAAAGGCAATTAAACACAATGATAATAAAGACGGTTAAACAGAGCTGCTTTCTTTCTTAGATCGTGTACACTTGCTTTCTCCTTCTTATCACAAAACTCAGTGAAATAATATTGTCACGAATGACAAGTGATGAGGCGGCGAATGACTGAGTAAACTGAACGTTTAATGGGGCGAACTTGTGCCCAGAAATAAAAGGAAAAAGAAAGATAACAACAGAGCGTCGCGGGCGTCGAAGGCGGCGAAGCAGCAATATCGAACGCTGAGGCGAAACTGACTCGACAAGGTCGCGGGCGGCCTCTTATCTAGAGTGAGTCACTATCTCGAAGATTCCGCGGAGAAGGTTCGAGCGTAGCGCGCTCGAGGCGAGAATGAACAAGCACTTTCTAGAACAACAAAAAGCAGGAATAAATGATAGAAGTTACATCCGGAACAAGAATAAACGAGAACTTTCTAGGGGTCCTTGACCGAGCGTTGCTTTCTCGGCCCTGCAGCGCGGCATTATCCCCCCCCCCCCCCCCCTTTAGAAGTGCATCGTCCCGATGCAACACATAACACAAAGCCACAACAAAAGGATAGCAGAATCGCGAGCCACAGTTCACAGTTTAACGAGAGTTCAAAGTTCTATCGCTCGTAATACGGCTTGAGCCGCACGACGCGGACTACTTCGGGTCGTGGTCGGCGTCGTCTTGATGGTCTAGTTCCGTCGGGAAGCACTTCGTAGTTTAAGTCCCCGAGACGGCGAAGAACCTTGTAGGGTCCAAAGTAGCGCTTGAGCAATTTCTCGCTGAGACCGCGACGACGGATCGGCGTCCAAACCCACACTCTGTCTCCGGGCTGGAAGTGGACGGCGCGGCGACGAAGATTGTACCGGCGAGCGTCGACACGCTGTTGATCGTGGATTCGAAGGCGGGCTAGTTGGCGTGCTTCTTCTGCTCTCTGGCTGACCACATGGGCATCGTCGCATCCGTCATCCACGGGCTCATGGGGCAGCATCGCGTCCAGCATGGTCGTCACTTTTCTTCCATGCACCAGCTCGAATGGTGTAAGCCCGGTTGTTTCTTGAGCTGCGGTGTTGTAGGCGAACGTGATGTATGGTAATACCTCGTCCCACGTCTTGTGCTCTACGTCGACGTACATGGAGATCATGTCGGCGATCGTCTTGTTGAGCCGCTCCGTTAGCCCGTTGGTCTGCGGATGGTACGCGGTGGTCCGACGATGGCTGGTGTGGCTTAACCGAAGAACTTCTTGAGTCACCTGTGCCATGAAGGATGACCCGCGATCTGTGATCAGCACTTCAGGTGCGCCGTGTCGAAGGAGAATAGATTCGACGAAAAACTTGGCGACTTCTAGCGCTGTTCCCGATGGCAGGGCTTTCGTCTCGGCGTATCGTGTAAGATAATCGGTCGCGACGATAATCCACCGATTTCCTTGCGTCGATGTTGGGACCGGCCCAAGTAAATCCATTCCGACCTGCTGGAAGGGCGTAGTCGGGGCAGGTATCGGCTGCAGGAGTCCTGCTGGTTTCGTCGGAGGCCTCTTACGTCGTTGGCACTCATGGCACGACCGTGTGTACAGGTGGACTGTTTTCGGGAGTCTCGGCCAGTAGTACTTGTCACGAATCCGGGCGAGCGTCCTGCTGTAGCCAAGGTATCCAGCCGTCGGGACGTCATGGCATGCATGAAAGATTTCTTCTCGTAGGCTGGCCGGAACAACCAGCAGCCACGCAGGGTTGCTCGTTCCGAAGTTCTTCTTGAAGAGCACGCCTCGCCGCAGAACGAAGCTTGACAAGTCTCGGGCCAAGACTCGCGGAACTGAACTTCCTTGACCTTCGAGGTGGTCGATCACGGCGCGAAGCTCGGGGTCGTCTCGTTGAAGTGCTCCCATGTCGGTGTCCGTAATTGCTCCGAGAAAATGGGCGTCATCGTCGTCGTCGGTGCTGTCGGGAGGAGATTCGACTGGGGCCCTAGACAAACAATCGGAGTCATTATGCTTGCGGCCAGACTTGTACACAATGGTCACGTCGAATTCTTGCAGTCGAAAGCTCCAGCGAGCGAGGCGTCCTGACGGGTCCTTGAGGCTGGCGAGCCAACAGAGAGCGCGGTGGTCCGTGACAACGCGGAACGGGATCCCGTACAGGTACGGGCGGAACTTGGTTAACGCCCAAACGACAGCGAGACATTCCTTGTCGGTTGTTGAGTAATTTTTCTCTGCCTTGGACAGTGCCCGGCTTGCGTAAGCGATCACACTCTCTGCTCCGTCTTGTCTTTGGACGAGCACCGCACCTAGCCCGGCGTTGCTAGCGTCTGTGTGGACTTCCATTTCCGCTGATGGATCGAAGTGTCCGAGGATAGGGGGCGACTGGAGTCTTTCCCTCAGTGCGATGAACGCTTGTTCTTGCTCCTCCCCCCACAGGAAGTTCACGTCGTTCTTTGTCAGATGCGTGAGCGGTGCAGAAATCTTGGCAAAATCGCGAACGAAATGTCTGTAGTATGCGCACAGCCCAAGAAATCTTCGTACGGCTTTCTTGTCTGATGGCTTCGGAAATTCGGCGACAGCGGATGTCTTTGCAGGGTCAGGACTTACACCTTGAGCACTCACGACATGGCCCAGGAACTTGAGCTCGCCGTAAGCGAACCGACATTTTGACGGCTTCAGTGTCAGTCCGGCATTCTGGATAGCCTGCAGCACGGTTCGCAAACGTCTCAGGTGCTCGTCGAAGTTGCTGGCGAATACCACGACGTCGTCGAGATAGACGAGACAACTTTGCCATTTCAAGCCGGAAAGAACAGTGTCCATTACGCGCTGGAACGTCGCCGGTGCTGTGCATAGTCCGAAGGGCATCACTTTAAATTCGTACAGCCCGTCCGGTGTGACGAAGGCAGTCTTTTCACGATCTCGTTCGTCGACCTTGATCTGCCAGTACCCACTCTTCAGGTCCATCGACGAAAAGTATCGGGAGTGGCGCAGCCGGTCCAGGGTGTCATCGATGCGTGGCAGCGGGTAGACGTCCTTCTTTGTGACGGCGTTCAGTCGGCGATAGTCCACGCAGAACCGAAGAGTCCCCTCTTTCTTTTTCACCAGGACTACCGGTGAAGCCCACGGACTGCTTGATGGCTGGACAATGTCGTCATCGAGCATTTCTTGGACCTGCTTCTGGATGACTTCTCTCTCTTTCACAGAGACACGGTACGGCGACCGATGAACAGGAAGCGCGTTGTCTTCAGTGACAATTCGGTGTTTCGCAACGGTCGTTTGGCGCACCTTCGACGACGTGGAGAAGCACTCATTGAACTTGGCGAGAAGGTCACTGAGTTGTCGTCGTTGTGGGGTGGGCAGGGTTGGGTCGATGTCAAACTGCGAAGGCGGCGTTGCTTTGGGTGGCCACGAAGAGAGGTCTTCTGATATTGCGGCGATTGCGGCTGAGTCCGGGAGTTCCTCGGCGTGACCCACGGCGGTGCCTCTCGTAAGGTGCTGGGCCTCCTGTCGGAAGTTCGTTACGAGTGCGACAGTGTGTCCGTCTTGGAGCTCCACAACGCCTCTTGCGATTCCGATCCCTCTTCCTAGAAGCAACTGGAGGCTTCCTTCGAGCAAAACGTCGCCGCAGAAAGTCTCATCGACCCCGACGGGTACGAAAACACTTGACCGCGGAGGTAGGTTCACGTGGTTTGCGAGGACTCGTTCCGCGGATGACGTCGCTTTGGGTTCCTCCGGTGGTGGAGCGGGTTTTCGTAGCGTCAGCCGGTTTGCTCCGAGATCAATGACGGCGCCATACTCGCAGAGAAAGTCCATTCCAAGGATAACGTCCCTCGAACAGTCTTGCAGAACGACGAACTTGACAGGGCACGTCTCACCGTGGATCGCGACGCGAGAGGTGCATCTCCCGACTGGCGTGATGAGATGTCCTCCGGCGGTTCGTATTTGGGGTCCATCCAACGGCGTCATGACTTTTCGAAGGCGGCGGGAGAGCCTCCCACAAAAGACTGAGTAGTCCGCTCCGGTGTCCACGAGTGCCGTCGCGTCGTGGCCGTCGATGATAACGTTGAGGTTGTTGGACACCGAAGCAGGAGCGTCGTTGCAATGCGCAGCGTCGGGAGAGTGGGAGCGCTCCGTCGTTCTTGGAGGCTCTTTACTTCGGTCGTCTTCGGCAACGCCACCTCCAGGCGTTGCCGCGCCTAGTTTTCCCGGCGAGAAATGGGCGACAGGCTCTCACGACGAGGTCGGCTCACGACGAGACTAACCAAAAGTACGTACTCACGGTGTTGGAGCTGGGGTTGTGGGCCAACTTGGTAGAGCAATCCTTAGGTTTTGCGGTTTACCAATGAACAGAGTTATGGCGTTCCCGTGTCCCAACTCATATACCTTGGTGGTGGCACAAGCTTACGGCCATTCATTGTCCTACAAATGCCTTCTGAGAGAGATCTCTGATGTGTTATCTACCGTAGTGTACCCTGCAATGTGATGCTTACAGCCACAAAAAATAAGATGCCCTCTAAGGTTCTTTTTAGGCTATATTTGAAGGTCGACGTTTGACAAAGCAGATGGGGTCCAGGGGACCACAAACACAGATCCCATGAAAAGTTCGGTCTCGGTTAGTCGAGGTTTGACAAAATGCATGGTCAAGGTCAAGACGGTCATAAAGGCAGATGCTGTGCAAGCTACTTTTCTGACTATTTTTCAAGTTCGATGTTTAACCTCAAGTTGAACGTACGAAACGAAGAACGAATGGTGAAAATAGTGCGCAAAAATATTAACTCTATATTGACAAACTGCTCGCAGCAAAAGTATTTTGCGAATTACATTTAATAACCAAAACCTATGAAGAGTACGCAACAAAAAAAGTACTTCAAAATGACCAACGGCTCATATCATAAGTAGTTTAGCACGAATAAACACTCGCAATCTACAAACCTGTGAAAAGCAAGAAGAAAAAACTCTGCGAAAATGACTTGGGACCATTTTGTCCGGCCTAGCACTTGGGACCATTTTTTTCCAGGACCATATTGTCATTGACAATAATCTCCGGGACCATATCGTCCGGATCCCAATAAAGCCAGTGTTTTTTTTTAAATTTTAATTATAAAAATCCCAGTTGTCAAGACCTCGTTTATTTTCCGGAAGATATTTTATTTTAGACTATTTCGTTAACATAAGGAGGTCCGCTTAGACGTCGGGAAGAGGGCCGCGGTTGGAGTTGCAAGCCAATGAATCACCTCGGATGCACCAGGATTCTAATTACCTTAGTAAACCCCAGCTTTATTCGCGTGCCAAGGTAGACGCAGTGCTCGAAATCAAAACTGTGGCCCGTTGCCCAACAGTGGTCAACCAGCTCCGTCTTTGACCTATGGGCAAATGTGGCTCCTGCCACGTCACGCTTGTGTTTTATATGGTGCAAAGTTTTCGGCCGGTCTCTCCAATACGCGATGTGCCACAATCTAGACATTTAAACTTTTTGCACAACACCACACAGGGACGCTGGGGGAAGGGGGGGGGGGGGGGGTGAGGGTTGTCTTTTGGTTTGGAAGCCAGGTCAAAAAGTTAATGATGAGGTTTGAAAGCTGCTCTGATGTTAGAAATGGCGAGGGCCCTGTGAATAGACTCAGAACCGCCTTTAATATATAGAATTGTTTCTTGCCCTGCTCTAATATGAATTTTCTTCTGACGTCTCCTATCCGCCTAAGCGTGACTTCGATAAAACGTCTAGGGTAATCCCGCTTCGCCAGCGAGGCGACAATGACTGTATCTTCAGATGATCATAGTTCCGGATTACAAGAAATATTTTCCGACCAGTACGAGGGGCGTTCATAAAGTTCGTATTATCGGCACAACAAATTAAAGGAAACTGAACAAAACAGGCATCGACATGAGCGCGCGTCCCTCTAGTTTCCGGACAGTATAAACATCGCATGCTATAGTAGCTTGAAACGCCGCTAGGGAGACAAAACAAAAATGGCACCGCCCGTCGGTGCCAAGCACATGCAGTGATCTATTTTTTTCATTTGAAGGGAAGCAATGTCAAGGACATTCATTGCAATCTGGGAGCGTTGTTAGGGGACAACGTTCCAGTTTACGACACTTTTGGTTAAATGGCACATACGCTTCTAGTGTTGCCAAATAACAGGGAAGCATTTCAAGGACGGCGACCAAGTGATTGCTGAAGTGAAGCGATTTCTGAACACTCAAGACGAGGAGTTCTATAACAATAGCCTCCGGCATGTGGTGCATCGCTAGAAAAAGTGGGTAACTTTTGGTGGCGAACATGTAGAAAAAGTCTAAACTCCTACTCGAGTTTGAATTACTGAATCTCTATTCCTTCGTGACAATAATACGAACTTTATGAACGCCCCTCGTATAGCAAGGTTTTAGGACTGCTCTTTTTTGTTCAATCGGATAATGTGAGTTGAAGTTTAAGAAGTTACCTGTGTCGAAACCTTAGCGGTACAAAGTTCTTTCTATGTGTCCGGTACTGTTACAGCACACATTAACATCTACACTCTAAGAAATGCATGCGCGTCTACTTACCCGCAAAACACTCAAAGAGCGAGTCTCTGCGATCTACGAAATCAGCCCACCGAATGATGAGGCGGAACATTCGTTTAGACTTAAAAATGAAGTTTGCGCTGTGGCATTACGCAATGCAAAGCCTCATGCTTGCATTGCGTACTGCCACAGCGCAGACTTAATTTTCAGGTTTAAACAGATGTTCCGCCTCATCATTCGCTGAGCTGATTTCGTAGATCGTAGGGATTGGCTCTTTGAGTGTTTTGCGGGTAAGTAGACACGCAGGCATTTCTTAGAGTGTACGAAAGGCAGTGTGTTGTTCTGTTTTACTTCACGTGAAAATTGGATTGACCATTCAACCCTGTTCAAAGCTAAACGAAAGTCATTAGCATGGTCTCTGTTTAAAATTTCAAAAGTCTCTTTCCCGTAACGCCTATAAAGCCTGACTGGGTGCACAGTCCTCTGTAAAGCGGTTTACTCCACGCGCTCCATGATCAGATTTGCCATAGTCTCAGAAACCGGACTTTCCATTGGTCAACCTTCAATCTGGTGAAAGATTTGTCCCCAAAATGTGAAATAAGATCGGCTAAGACAAAACCGTAACAGTATAACAATGTCCTCTATTGTTAACGATGTGCGTAAGGGGAGTGTGTCATCATTACGTAAGCGCGTTTCAGCTACTCCCACAGCTAGAGGGGTGGGGACATTTGAAAACAATGTCACGCTATTAAAAAAAAAAAGAATAACGTCATCCTCGCCAAGGACGTGATATTGAACGTGGCTTACGAACTCCTGAAAATTACGTACCGTCAAATTTGTTTCCAGTTATCGGAGTGATGAGGTCAACTAAATATTTTGACAGGCTGTAAGTGTGGAGAACAAGCAAATTGTTGTGTGTATGTTTATACAGCCGGAAGTTAGTCTTCCTCAGTGGGCGTCTGGTGTCTCAGCTGTAGATGAGCAATTTAGCCAGTGCGGTACAACCACTAACCTGGGGTCTTTAACGTGCATCACGCAGTAGTGATACACGACCGCGCCAACGAATGAAACAATCGGGCGCAATGGGCATTCGGGTTTGTGAACTCTCGGGAGACCAGCCAGGCTCGAGATCACCTCCTTGACGAAAATGCCGCAATGCTTTCTTTGGATGTTGTGTCATTGCTTACAAATGTCCCCACCCCCCTAGCTGAGAGATCAGCTGAAACGCGCTTTCGCAATGATGACATGCTCACCTCAATCACATCATAAACAGTCGAGGACCTCGCTATACTGTTACGGTTTTGTCTTACCCAGTCTCATTTAGCATTTCGTGGACAAATCTATCACCAGATTGAAGGTTGTCCAATGGGTAGTCCAGTTTCTGTGACTATGGCGAATCTGATCATGGAGCATTGGGGGAAACCATTTTACAGCGGACTGTGCACCCAGTCAGGCTTTATAGGTGTTACCTGAACGAAACTTTTGTAATTTCAAACAAAGACCATGTTAATGACTTTTATTTAACTGTGAACAGCGTTGAACCAATATGCACGTGACAATCCAATATGCACGTGAAGAAGAACTAGAACAGCACACTACCTTTCCTAGATGTCAATGTGTGCAGTTACAGCACCGGACACATAGAATTAACTGAGTACCGTAAAGCTTGCGACACAGGTAATTTCTTAAATTTCAACGCAGCTCATTTGGTATAGTACAGAGCAGTAAAAACCCTGCTACATTGGTCCGAACACATTTCTTTTAATATGGATCTACGAGTATCTAAGATACAGTCATTGTCGACTCGCTGTTGAAGCGGGATTATCCAAGACGTTTTATCTAAATCACGCTTAAGCGGATGGCACAAGGGAGACGTCAGGATAAAAATCATAATAGAGCAGGGCAAGAAACAATTCCTTTTATTAAAGGCGTTCCTGAGTCTATTCGCAGGGCCTTCGCTTTTTTAAATATCCGAACAGCTTTCAAACCTCATCTTAAACTACGTGACCTCGTTTCGAAATCAAAAAACAAAGCTCCGTGGAGTCCCAGTGTGATGTTGTGTATAAATTGAACTATATAGATTGTGACGCATCGTTTATTGGAAAGGCAGGTCGGAAGCGTTACACCCATATGAAATAACACAAGCGTGACGTTGCGAAAGCCACACATGCCACTAGGGCAAAGACGAAGCTGGTTGACCATTGTTAGACAACAGGCCACAGTTTTGATTTTGAGAAAACGTCGATCATGGCGCGTGAACAAATGTGGTGTCCACGAAGGTACTTAGAATCATCGTGCATCCGGAGTGATTCATAGGCTTGTAACTCCAGCCCCAGCCCCCTTCCCGAAGTGCATGCGGGCCTCCTTAAATACATTTTCTGGTTGGCGTTTCTCTCATTGCTGCCGCTGGGATTCACTGATAATGTCTCCCGTATGGGACACGAGATGTCTGATTAAATTGCTATTTGTGTTATGTCAAGTCGGTGTAGTATATTTCATTATGATGAGTCCCGACTTCTCGAACGTTTTGGCATTAATAGTTTGTTGTTTGCAACAGACGTTCACTTATGAGTGCGCTTCATCTTTGCCTGCTACGTCGTCCCTGTTTATTCGACACTTCCGTCCAGCGATGAACCACATAGACCATATTTCTTTCTTAATAAATTCACTCCGAAATATTTGAACTAGGGATAGCCAAGGTTGTGAATATAAAGTATGAGACGTGACACAAAAATGACCAATAAACCGATGTAGTATGAGACGTGACACATCATAATTTTATAGATTACAAATTGCGATATATTAGAGGCGACTATAGTTTGCAGAACGATGTTTTCTAGACAAAAAGTAAACTAATCAAAATGTGTAAATACTTTCGCAGAGAGTGCACCTTTACAAAAAGAAAAAAAAATCATAAGAAGAAAAAGCTTTCATCCAAGTTGACAATTGTAAGCATAAAAGCAACCATATTGTATTAGCGTAGGTCTGTATATAAAAAGGACGTACTTAATCTTCCGTGGAATCATGGAAAAGCTGCTTTTATTTTTCAGAATCCAGAAGAAAAGGAAACATGGTAATCAAGAACGTCGCTCTCCTCTGTTTCGCTCTGTGTAGCGCCACGGCTCGGATTCGTCACGGTGAAACAGGTACGACCATATTGTTTTCAGTGATACAGCTTTGTATTTACGTAAATAAAATATATGTCCCAAACTTGGGGTCTTGGGCACTTTTTAATTTCCAATCTGGTGGCGGTAGTAGAAGCAAGGCATAAAGACAACCTGCGCAAGGAGTACAGTTACCTTTCGCGTCACTCTGGGAGTAAGAGATTCACTCCAGAAAAAACGATAAAAAGTTGACGTTGTCAGAGAGCATACTGTTTCAGATGGCAACTTCAGTGGCCGGAGTTAGGCCACGCTTTTCTGTGTGTTGTCTCGACACAATTTGTCAGAAAATGGTTTTTACGCTAGTATAAAGACGCTTGAGGTTGACTTATACCCGTTGTTACACGGGCAAACTTAACTGCTGTTACGCTAAGCCACAGTCAGCGCACAATACTTGCCGACAACATTCTGCGGCTATGCAGTCAAAGCTATGGGCGAACGTGCGCTTGATCATCTTGTGCATCTATTTAAGCAGTGCACGCGCGCTCTTCACGTGTTATGGAATAGTTGTCCGAGAGTATACTGCGGTATCTGTGGTGCCGCGAAACAGCAGTTAAGCTGAGTTAACCGCGGTTAAGTGTGCCCGTGTAACAGGGGTATTAGTTTTCATGAAAACATACTGCGCTGAGGATGACTGAACTCATTCGCATATGGCGCAGGCGTCCTCCGCTCCCCGCGTTTGCCGACGAGACCGAATTTTACGTACGATACGTTTCGGTGGGCCTCATCTACGAACGGTTCGTCTGGCTAAGTTCCTCAAACCTTCTTCAAAACCCCATAAAGCAATATTGGCGGTCGCAATTTTTTGTGGCACGAAGCATGCGATTGAATCCTACTGTTCGCCGCAGCCCTTGTGTCCAATACATGCTCAGGACACGTGAGCTAGCTACGGCAGACACGGAGAATAGTCACCGCGGTCACAAGATGGCGTTCACTTTTGTAAGGGTCGATTGGGCGTGCCTATATTCACATCACGCCACCACGTCTCAAGCTTGAAAAAGATAAGGCGCTCCTTGGGTATCCCACCCAAATTTCTCGTATGTAAAGTTTAATAGCGATATACTAATATCTTGGCAGCGTGACGTCACGGTGTCAAGTCGTGGAGTCACGTGACGTTACTTAACTTGTCACAATAACGCGTGACGCCGCGCCACCTGCATCACGTGAAATTACGACTTGATGCAGTGACATCGCGTGAGCCGGCATAGTCTGACACATCTCACGTGATCACGTAACCAGGTGACCTACCAGCCAATGTCATCCGGAAGACGAGGTCTAAGCATGGCCCCGTCGTTAGTGGATCCCCAAGCGGCAAACACGCTGAAGCTCCACGAGAGACGCCGCAAAGGGCCAGACGCGTTCGTCTTGGTGTCGCGGCCCATACGGTTATTATAATGTACGCTGTAGGCTCAACTGGTGCTAATGTCTATGCGACTTCCTGGGTGCAAATTGAAGCAGACAGCAACCAGTCTACTTTTGCAGTGCTCCTGCGCATTTCTATGAGAAAACGCGCGTGTATTTTGACTCTTCGCCGGAAGATAACATAGAGCACATTTGTTGCTGTGGTCGTAACGAATAGCAGGTAACTATATTAAGAATATAAAAGTATAATTGCTTTAGTTATAGCATTTTCGTTTACCACTGAAGGACGTCAAATTTCGCTATATTTCAGGACCAAACCTCCGTTCCTTAGCAGGTATGTAAAAACGAGCCTCGATTCGAAGCGAAATGACGATCGAAAGAATGTAGAATGTGCGCAAGGACCGACGGCATTCCGATAGCGCTTATATATTTCTAATATGCCCATCCTGTCACTATATAAATATGACCCCGACGTGCATTTTTCCGAGCGGTTAAAAAGATCCGAAACGTAAAAAAATAATGTACACATCGCGACACTGTTAGCGCGAACACGACATCGGCACATTTTAGCATTGTACTTGTAAATAGTATTAGCGAGCACGAAATGTTATCGCTTACATTATAGAACTAAATGAGCTCTTTTCGTAGCAATATTAACGTGGATGAGATCCCTTGGTTTCAAAGTGAAAAACTGGAAAAACCGGCGATCGCTTGTTCGCGCTAACAGTGTCGCGCTCTGTACGTGGGCTATGAAAGGTGTGTCATGTTTTTTTCCTATGTCAAGCAGCTTTTATCGCGCACCGGTTCTCTGGCTTTTCACTATTTTGCACCAGCCACGTGACCGAGTGGCCCATAGTGGCTTCATTCATTTGAACCACTTGGCCTATAGTTGATTACCGCTAAGTTTAGCTGATGAGGGCATGGTATGGCCAGGGCGACTAGGCCGCCTCTAAATTCTTACTCAGTTAATATGTGTATTCCGGATTTGTAACAAGCTGGAATATATGACGCGATCTAACTCACGAAAGAGTTGTCGCATGCAATCTCATTCCCATGCTGATTTTCAAAAACAATAATGGAGATTATCATTCCCTAATCTTGTGTCGTGCGTGTCGCACCGTTTTCTACAGTTGTCACTCGGGGAGCTCGATCTTTATTCACAGCGGCTCTGGGAAAGAAGGCGAGCGAATTAAGGCACTAAATTTCTCGACTTCGCGTTACCACTTCTATTCAATATTCGCTGCATAAATTAATACAGGTCTAGATCAGTAGTGTAGGCAGGGTGGTCGAAACCCACCCCCCCCCCTCCTAATGCCAAAGCTCCCCTCCCCCCCCCCCCCCGGGTCGGACTTTGCACGGGGCGTGGAGCAAAGGGAGAGCGCCTACAATCTCCAGCTTATATGCTTTCGGGAAAATATTTGTGGGGTAAGAAATACTCATGTAAATAATATAGGCAATATTTCTTCACTCATGTTTCTTTGATGGAATGCGGAACTTGATCTCAGCTATGTAGATGACGGGTATTTCGAAACATTTGTGGGGTGAAAGATGGCAACCTCAGGGTCAAATATGACAAGCTATCCTCACTAAAATACACAGTTCAATCAAACCAAAGCGAACATAAAAAAACGAGCACATGGTGATGATATAAAACGATGTCAGTGATGTAGGTATTATTAGATGAATTGTAAAAAAAAAAAAGAAAAACAATTGCAATGTAAGCAACGGGTGGCGCTGCGCTCACGCACAACTTGAGTACTGATGATCAGAATTACGTGCTTCCGACTAGACATTACCACGAATAAAAAAGTAACTTTGACTAGTTATTTCAGAACGCAATTTACAGCCTCTCCTGATCATCTCATTTATGCCTACACATTAAGATGCAGCCGGCTGCGTTCACGGCAAAAAATATCCACGACGTCCTCCGCTTGAACTTCAATGTCGCGGTAAGCCACTGCCCTATGGCAATTGCTGAATCGCTCATCCCCGCTTGGTAGCTGCAGCGCGAGTGCGGCCACCGGACCTCCATCTTGCGTGCAGCGAAATCGCGTCTTTGCTAGCGTTGCAGAAGCAGGCGGCAGCGTGCTGAAGACACGTTTTCTACTCGTTCGTCGTCATTCGCCGAAGAAGTTATTTAAAACCTCGTGTAAGCCGTGAGACTTGCCGTTGAGAACACGTGGAAATATTTACGGAAGCGGAGTGCCCCAGGAAAAATGCACAACTTGTGGAAAGAAAGTTTCGCCAGTCTAGCAAAGTGACAAAAACTTCCCTGGCAAGCCGAAGTGCGGCGTATCTATGCCTTCGCACGCTTGGATACCGATAAGAATCGACACCGTGCGGATGCGTTTTGCGTGGGGAATGCGTGTGAAGCCGTATGTGCCACTAGAACAGTGTTTTATCTTACACTGACGACTGTATTTAAAACTTGCTGCACTCGCGGTTGAGGAACGAGCTTGATCCAGCGTCCAGTGGTGACGGAAGAGGGAAGGGGGGGGGGGGGGGAAGTACGTATTTTTGCGTTATTTGGCGGTTTACACAATACCGCGCACAATAGCTCCTGATCACTAATCTGTACTGGCCCATTATCAGCCTACGTAATTGCCCATGACGTTTGAGCACGTGTCGCCTAATTGTGATTGGTCTACAGATTACAAGCGACTATATGGGCCGCGCTTGAAAGATTTTTATTCTCGCCGCCTTGTGCTTTTTCTTTCGAAAACCCTCCTTGCTCCACAGCGTTTCTGTTTTTGTGCTGCCATGTGATCTATTAGAGTAGGTTTGGAGCATAGCCATGGTTAATAGTGCATAGGAGAAACCGTACAGATCCCCCCCCCCCTTTTTTTGTTAACTCGCCTTAACAGCTGTATGATCCAGAACGCCGTGGCCGATATATAATGCAAAGACATCTACGCGCGACACGCCTTCAAAACTTTGTCGGGAAGCCGATTCTTGATTGGTATCCAAGCGTGCGAATGCACAGAGATGCAGCAGTTCGGCGTGCCAAGGAAGCTTTGATCACGCCGCCAGACCGGTGAAGCTTGCTTTGGACGAGTTGTAACTTTTTCCTACGGCACTGCGCTTTAGTAAAGCTTTCCTTGTTTTTCTCAAATGTAAGTCTCACCACTTACACAATGTTTTAAAAAGACTACTTTAGCGAATGACGACAAATCAGTAAAATACGCGTTTTCAGCACGCTGCCACCACCCCCTGCAACGCTAGAAAAAATTCGATTTTTCTGCATGCACGTTTGTCGTCCGGCGACCGCACTCGCGGAGCGAGGATGCGCGATCCAGCATTTGTCATAGAGATCAGTGCGGTAAGCATTCAAGAGTGCTAGACCGAGCAGTCGATCATACAATGTGGATGCTCTATTGTATCTTTTCAACTGTTGCAGTGAAAAGAACGAGCGCTTAGTTTCCGCCGTCGTTAAGGGCAGAGTCGCTAAGATCTTTCTTGATGAGACGATGGACGTTTGGGAATAGGGCCTCCTGACAGAGGTCGATCGCCTGTAGCACTGACGTGACGGGCGTTTCACGTTTCTCCCTCTAGCATTTGGCAGCCCATGTGAGCTGCCCGGATTGGAGTTCAGGAACTGAAACCGTGCCTGAATAGAGCTCGGAAAACTCTTCAGCGCCGGTAGTATCCCCGCTTTCCGAGATCTTTGCAGGCAGAAGTGATGAAAGTTATTTCAACGTGCGCCGGTGCTTTTTAAATCTCCAATATAACTGCGTGATCAGGTTATTCTTGAAAGAAAGGAACACGGAGCGCTTAAAATGCTCTTCAGTTCTTTTATGGGAACGTTAGAGCGGTGACGTTGCCGACTTGTTAGTCGCGGCATCTGAATTTGAACTTCCCCTGTCTCGGCCATTTTGATAGCGGCTTGGAATAATGCCTAGTCTTTGTGCTTGGACGCTTGCTCTGATTTTTCAGCGTCAATTTTTTTTGTTTTGGTTTTTTTTTTGGTAAAGCTTAATTTTTCTTGACAGTATAGCTATCCATTTGTTTTGTCTGGCCGGCACGCGTTGGTAATGCAGTGCCACCTCAAAAAGCGGGGGTAGTTGTGTCCTTCGAGGAACCTTTTAAAATTGGTGGGCCGCAACTACGACGACAGTAGAACAGTGAGCCACCACGCCCGTATTCCTGTAAATGAAGCCTGCTCCGTTTTGAAAAATTACAAGGCAGCTTTACCATTTTATCTTAACAGCGACTCCCCAATCTTTGTGTGAGCGTCGTGCACCATCACCTTCGTCATTTGGGGGGGGGGGGGGGGGAATAATACATTGAACTTGCCCCCCGCCCCCCGAAACGAAATCCTGCCTACGCCACTGATTTAGATGGTCTAGCGCTTATAAGGTTGCATTGTTTAACATTCTTTTTGTAGATCATTTGTGAATGATGTACAATGATGTACATCAATGTTGTACATGATTGTTGTATATCATTATTGTATGCGAGTTTGTTTTATGTTTGTGCTTTTTTCTAGACGCATAATTTGCTTTAACCTTAAGTTTTTTTAGCGTGGAAGTTCTTTTTTTTATTATTTTGTATTTTAGAGCGCAGTTTCTAGGGCCCGTTTCCGGGTTTCGCGGCGACGGTGTAACCGCGGTAAATTTTGCGGGAAAATTGGCGTCCCGTGACCTCCACACAAATTCAATTTCCCGACAAATGTAGCGGGGAAATTCAGTTTCTCCGCTATATATAGTGGGGAAATTCAGTTTATCCGCTAAATTTCGCAGACAAATTGGATTGGTGTTGAGGTCACGTGACGTCAGTTTTCCGGCTAAATCTAGCGGAGAAACTGAATTTGTTCTTGGGTGACGTGACAAGAAATTATGTGACTCATTTTCCCCACTAAATTTAACTAGAAAACTGAACTTGCGTTGTGGTCAGGCGACGTCAATTCTTCCGCCAAATTTAGCAGGGAAACTTAACGCGCTAAATTGAGCGGGGAAATTTTCCGGCGAAATTTAGTGTTAGATTTTCCCCGATAAATTTAACGGGAGAAGGAGAGGAGGACAAAAGGAGGAGGAGGGAAGCAGGAGGCGCGAAGAGGAGGAGGAGGAGGGGTTGATAATGAGGAGCAAAGCAGGGGACGGGGAGGAGGAGGACAGGGATGGGCATACCCTCCCCCACCGTACCATCTCCTCCTCCTCCTCAAGAGCTGCGCTCTAGTTTCGCATTAAAGAGATTTGTAAATGCCTTTAATTTTTTATTTAATGTCTGGTTGCTGTGGAGCATTAGAGGTGCCCGATGCTTGCCAAGCCGTACACTACAAAGCTTTTTCCTTTTGTCTCCTTCATAGTCGATGTAAATAAAGGTAGTATCTATAATATTATTCGGAGCGAAAAGTCTCGCGAACAGCTCATTTTTCCGAGCTATCTTTAACACTCTTCAGATCAATGGGCATAATACATAAATTAATATATTTATTAGAAACATGGCTCATGTGCCAATTATACTACGGACTTGTTCACTCTCATTTGTTTCACTTCTCATTAATTTGGGGAACGATCCATTGCTTGGTTACTGCACACCAGTTAATACTGCTCAACCTTACAAACTTTATTTTTCGTTATCTCAAAACTGAAATGGATTTATTTTATGTGCAATTTCCGCTGAGAAATACACACTAGAACTTAAAAGTTGTGGAATATGCTAGAGGGCGAATGCGTACGAGCTCTGTTGAACAAAAATTTACACTACAAATTTCCCAACTTAAAACATGCATCATAGAATTCTGGATATGGCTGAAAGAGTAAAAATACAATGATTATATTTTCCAGAATAAATACCATATATCACAAAAACTTATATACACTATCGTTTTTCCTTCTTGTTGACTAACTTGTCTGTGATTTTAAATTGTTGTGCCGTTCTGAAACGTGCAGGTGGCACGGGACCTTGGTCAGGTGCAATCATGCACATTTTGTACCTGCCGCCCCACTTAAAAAAAAAAATGACATGAAATACAATACTTTCCGGCGGAACTTCATGTTTTTCTTTTTCATTGCCATTGCAGACAAATGCCCACCACTGGACCCCAACTGGGAGGACAAGCTGGACGAGCTTTTCTCGGCACTTCCGGCGGACTTCCCCAACGCGATTCCGACGGGCGTTTTCCAGGACCCCGACACTGACCTCGTATTCACGTTGGGGAACACCAGCTTCAGTGGTCTCGAGGGTCTCAAGCCGGATCGGCCGTACGAGACGTTCTGCAGGGACAGCGAGAGGGTCATCCAGTTCAGCCTCCGTGCAACGGAGTTTCTCCAACTGTCCATTCCATGGACCATGTGTTCTGGACTTAACGGGTCTATACGCGCCGTGGCTCCCTTGTCCAGGATCGAGGGACAGATCCATGTGGACAAGACGGAAGGCGCGAGCAAGTGGGTGCTCGAAAGCCTGGAAATGGTGCGGCTGGAACGGCAGTATATCACTGTCGACGGCATGGGATCAGGAGTGAAGTCTGTGATGCGCTGGGTCGATGCCCTGATGGGTGGGATGATTAGGGTGCTTTGGGTAAACATGTCGCCGATCGTGATTTCGCACGCTCTGGAAAACACAGCAAAGCAAGTAGGCATCGCTTTGGAATCGACGGCAAAATGTTTAAACTACGACTCCTAAAAATGGTTTAGGGTGGAAAAACAAACAAAATATTAGCAGTCTTGTCTCGAAATCTCCCTTTGCTTGTAAGATTTCAATCGTCACCTGAAAAGGTACTCCGAATGTATTCTTCACCATTTCCGCCAAAACTGGCGCAGGCGTGCGCCGGGTAATTGTTTTCTGTACTGATAACACTAAACAAAAGTTTGATCTAGAAATATTCTAATTGTTGTGCCATTTGCATACGTTTTCTTTCCCAAATAAAAGGGTCACGATGCTTCTCGATGTGTATTGTCTGAATGTCTTTTTCAAGTCGGAAACCGGTCAGCTTGAAAACATAGAAAGATCAGCCAAAACGTGTATATTTGAGCATAAGGGATACGAAAAGGCGGAAGTGATCTCGTGTGCGACAAAGCCGAACCCGCAGACGCATTTCTTTTTGGCGTGGAGAGAACAACATCTCGGCAAATAGATCATGATGCAGGTTCGAACCTAGAATTGTCTCGGCTGAATCAAAAGCAATTAAGTGTTTAACCACTCGAGCAAAACCAAAAGCGCGCTTAGCGGCACTAACACTAAAGACGGGGTCACACTGCTTATACATAATATAAAAGACAGCCTGCCAACAGATTCGAAAGCAACTCGGCATGAGATCCGTGCTTCGAATGCCACATGGTAGCGAGTTCAAGGAGAAACTTGGCACACGGCATTTAAACCTCGGATATTGCAGTGACTGATGTTTGGAGTCTCTTTTTATGGTGTACAATCAGTGAGACCCCGGCTTAAGAGTATGACGTATCCGTGACGTCACTGATACTTTTATATAAATGATTGGCAGACGCATCTTTCGGATGCTGCCAGTTTTTGTTTATTATTTTTCGCTTAAAGGCCGGCCCGGAAGCAGAGAGAAGGAACCCGACCCTCACTTTCCTTCTCGCCACTGTGAAAGGAGGAAATCGGCTCTTGATTCCTCCTCGCCATTTTCGGATTTTTTTTTTTTTTGCCGGCTGCTTTTTTTTTTTGCCGGCTGCCTGATTTTTTCTTTTTTTTTTTCTTGGGGGGGGGGGGGGGCAAGTTTGGGGTGGGGGAAATGAAGGCTTGAAGGATTTGAAAAGATTATCCAGAAGCCAGCCGGCACACCTGCGACAAGGAGCTGAACCAACCGAGTAGCTGTTTTGAGCGAGCTTGGCACTGGCTTTTCCCAACGAGTTGGATAGGCTTTTTTTAGCATTGGTTTGGAGGACGATTCTTGCTGTTGTGAGGGCACAAATAACTTGTTCTGTTCAAAGAAGTAGTCATTGAAGTATATATGTTAAGATAAATATCTGATTTGGCATCTTTCGTTGTTAAGGCGAATTCATGGCGACAACGGGAAGTACGAGCAGCGTTTTTCGGTATCTCAGGGATAGCGCTCCATAGACCAGTGGTTCTGAATCATTATGGTTCGTGGACCGGCAGAGGTGACAGAGGATCCCATCCGTAGTGGGATCCTCCGTAGAGCGTTTTGCTGTAGGGCATTTCGGTGTGGACTTTTCGGTGCACAGACATTTCTGTGTAAGGACTTTTTGCTGCAAAGACTTTTCGGTGTGGGACTTTTCGGTGCGCGGATATTTCGGTGCACGGACATTTTGATGCATGGACATTCGACGCTAGGGTTCGCTCGCCGGTATTTCTTTTCCAACGTACGCACTACACGCTTCACATCGTGTTTGCGCGTTGAGTCGATAGATATAGTCTCCTCTATAAGTTTTTGGCTTTATTATTGCTACTGCGTGTAAAAAAGGACCCAAACAGCAAGAAGATTGAGAAGTTGTTTGTGCATTCAGAACAATTTTGAATATCTTCAGATGCGCCTCGCGTGATCGTATAGCTCTGATTTTTAATAATTTGTTAATAATAAATGTTTAATAACCTCACATGACGAAAAACAATGTAATTATCACTTGTAACTCATTAGGAAATAAAAATAGGCGTGTACGGGTACAAAATGAGTGTAATAAACAAAATAAGTGGGCAAGGTGGCAGTACACCGTCAACGATGCTAAGCACGCACGTCTTCTTTGCTATACAGATCCTGAGCTGTGTTATCGGAGCGCATGCTGCGGACAACAAAACCTGCTTCGCTGCATCTGAATCGCTGTTTTCGACCGTCGCTCTTCGGAGTGATACTGCGGAACAGCCGATTATCACGGATCAAGTTGTCGACGGAAGCCTTTTCTTCGACACCCAACAGCGCCGCTCGACTATGGTGATGTCATATCCGGATCAAGAATCTACTAAAGGCGGCACATCGTCCTGGTTCGTCAGTGGGCAAGGTGGCAGTACACCATCAACGATGCTAAGCACGCACGTCTTCTTTGCTATACAGGTTAGTCCTGCGTATCCTGCTTGGTATTATCGTAGCAATGATCCATTTATTGTGCTGCTGCCTTGCCCGCAGAGATGTAAACAGTTGTTAATAGATTGTGTTCATGCTGTTGTAAACCTATTAGAACTTTGTGGTGATGTGGAAACAAACCCTGGCCCAACTGACACAAACCCTGCTCCATCAGACACACAGCTAATTTTACAGCTTATTACAGGTCAGCAAGAAATTGCGAAAGGAATACAGGAAGTTAGGGTTGCTCAGACAAGCATGGAACAAAAAATGTCATCTTTCGAAAAGCGTCTAGAAACATTTGAAACAACTCTGGGAACATTCAAAGAGTTAAAAGAGAAGATGGTTAGGTGCGAGACACAAACTTCTCAGTTGGAAAGGCATGTTATTTTTCTGCAAAGTAAAATAGACGACCTAGAGAACCGAGGCCGTAGAAACAACCTCATTATTCATGGCATGGAAGAACTGCCAGATGAATCTACAGAGAGCTTGCATGACCAACTGATTAATGGTGTGTTTCGAGATAGGCTTGGAATTTCGATAACAGGGGTTGAACGATGCCAAAGATTAGGAAGGAAGGTAGCAGATAAGACCCGGCCTGTCATCTTGAAACTGATCGATTTCCGAGAAAAGTTATCTGTATTAAAAACCTGCCGTAAACTGAAGGGTTCAGAAATATTTGTGACCGAGGACTTTTCGCTTAGGGTTCGTGAAATTCGTAGGCATCTTTGGGAGAGTACTGCTGTAAACAGAGCAAATAAAGAAAAAGTTAAACTGATCTACGATAAGGCAGTTGTAAACGGAAAGGTGTATACATGGGATGAGTCAACTAAAAGAGTGCTAGAACAACAAAACGAAATCAGAGATTGACGTCGTGGCCCTAAGCCGGAGGTTCTCGGAATTATAAATGTCAACTGTCGGAGTGTTGTAAATAAGGTGTTAGAGCTTGAGCATTTAATTTCCTTATATTGTCCAAAAATTGTAGTTTTAACTGAAACATGGCTGAATGAAAATATTTTTGACAGTGAATTTCTTCCGCCGAATTATAATGTTTTTCGCAAAGATAGAGACTGGAGAGGAGGGGGTGTTGCAGTCCTTTATGACAAATCTATTAAGCTTTTGAGAATGGAGGATATTCCTGATGTGGAAGGAATCTTTTGTAAAGCACATTTTCATAACAATTCATATATGTTTAGGGCGGTATACAGACCTCCAAATGCACCTCTCTCTGTCTTACAGAATGTTAGAGACTATTTACCAAAACATGTCCAGTCGAATAAAAAAGTAATCCTGTGCGGAGATTTTAACCTACCTAATATCGATTGGCCTAATTTTTCGGCCGGTGCTGTTCACAGTATGCACAACCACGAACTTCTGGACATTGCTTTTACTTTCGATTTTTGTCAAGTTGTAAATGAATTTACTAGAGTACAAGGTGACTCGAAATCAATTTTAGATCTCGTGTTTGTGAATGGCGAAGTTGGAACTAATTATGAGTATGAAGTTGTTGATGGTATCTCAGACCACAGGGCCGTGCTTTTTTCGTTATCTAATATAAATATGCTCACAAAAGTGAAGGAGTCTACTGTTCTAAAGTTTGCACAAGCGGATGACGTTTCCGTTCTTGACTTGTTGGACTTTGAGTTTAATAAATTTCACAGCTTTTCTCTGTCTAGTGGTTGTAGTACCAATTCACTGTGGTTGTATTTTAAAAACCTTGTTCAGAGCTGTATATCACGCTTTGTTCCTAGTAAAACTAAGAAGATTAACCCTTATAATCCATGGATATCGCGCGACTCGATACATTTGAAGCGCCAAATCAGTCGAGCAGGAAAATCGTATAGAAAGAACGGCTTCTTTGCGATCAAGAACAAAATATCAATGTTGTCGGACAAATTAAAAACTCAAATGTATTCAGACAAGTACAAATACTTTAACGTTACACTTAGTCAATTTATTAGAACTTCTCCGGAAAAGTTTTAGAGACACATTAAGCCGTCCTCCCCTATCAGTAATATGTTTATTAGTGACGGTCTGGTTATGAATGATAATACCGCAATTGCCAACTCATTTAATGATCACTTTAAGTCCGTTTTTACAGATGATAATGGAAGCATGCCAAGCTGTATAAAGCATGAACGTTTGCCTAGTATTTCAGATTTAGTTTTAAGTGAGAGTGAGATTTTGAATATGTTACTGAACCTAAACAAAAAGAAGTCTATGGGACCCGATTGCTTGCCAAATGCATTTTCAAGGCGGTACGCTGAGTGGATATCTAAGTATTTATTTATCATTTATAAAAAAATCTTTGTCTGAAGGCTCCCTCCCAAAGGACTGGAAAACGGCCAAAATTAGACCATTACATAAAACAGGGAACAAGCAACTCGTCGCCAACTATAGACCAATTTCGCTTACTTATACGTCCTGTAAGCTACTCGAACATATTATTCATAACCATATTTTTGAATTTCTTGAAGAGAATGCCGTTCTTACACAAAAACAGCATGGTTTCAGGCGTGGTTATTCCACAACCACACAGTTAGTAGAAATGACACATGACTTTGCATCCTCCATAAATAAAGGAAATCAGATTGATGTTATTTTTTTAGATTTTGCGAAGGCCTTTGATAGGGTCTCGCATAACAAGTTAGCAACCAAATTACGCGAAATTTTTAAAAATGATCAACTTGTAAATTGGATCGTGGAATACCTTTCTTATAGACAGCAATACGTAGATTTTCACAAACTTCGTCGTATAAGGTGACTGTAGACTCGGGGGTTCCGCAAGAATCAGTTCTGGGACCTCTTTTATTTTTGTTATTCATTAATGACATTGTGAATAATATTTCTGTTAAACTGAGATTGTATGCTGATGATTGTGTAGTTTATTACGAAGTAAATGATTCTAGTGATCAATATAGGTTAAACAAAGACTTAGATGTGATTGATAAATGGTGTAGCTCTTGGCAGATGTGCATAAATTATGAGAAAAGTGTTTTTATGTCAGTAACTCACAAAAAGAAGCACCTCCAGTTTAAATATTATGTAGGAAACCACAGCCTAGTAGAGGTTTCAGAATACAAGTATCTAGGCATTTGGATAACCAACCGTCTCAGCTGGAATAAGCATATTGATTATGTTACTTCAAATACTCTTCGTAAACTCTTCTTTTTGAAAAGAACTCTAAAATACTCCACCTCCGACACGAGATTACTAGCTTATAAAACTATCATTCGGCCTATGTTAGAATACGTTAACGTCATATGGGACCCATTTACAAAATTAAATTTGACAAAACTAGAAAGAATTCAGAACAAAGCCACTAGGTTCATATTTAATTCATATGGGAGGACATCAGTACAAAATCTTGTCCAAAGAGCTGGCCTCCAGCCGATCACTGAAAGAAATCGGGTGTGCAGATTAAAATTTTTGTATCAGATTATTCATGGGTATTATAAAATTAATGTGCAAGATTATATAACTTTTTCACAGGGCTATTCTACGAGACAAAGACATAGTTTTCCATAGTTCCATTCATGCCTCGTAATAATTGTTTTAAATATTCGTTTTTTTCCACGGACCGTGGTGGAGTGGAACGAGCTTCCCCAAGAGTCAATTGAGCAGGGATCTCTTGATTTGTTTGCAGCGCGTTTAGTATAATAATTTTTTCTGTCTGTTACTGTGTGGCGGAGGATGTGAGTGCCTGTACAGTTGACTTTGTGTATTGTGTTTCATTATGCTCTTACCCCACCTGCTATGATCTCCATGTGAGAATAGCAGTATTACTAAATAAATAAATAAATAAATAATCAAATCAAATATCGATTTAAATCAAGTAAAGAAGCCGAATTTGGTGAATGCTAAATCTATTTTATTTGGTGTTAAATCTTTGCTCATTCTCGTTCGAAAAAAACAGTGGCTGTGTATAATCTGTGGTCAACGTCTCCTTCCGTGCCGTAATGATGTCGCTGGCCGTAAAAAAACCGCCTTACATTCGTGCTTATACAGGGTGATTTTTTTAACGACTAGACATTTTTTTTTCCTAAAAAAGACGTGAGAGTTACGCAATTGCGGTTTGTGCCTTATCGGTAGTCATCAAAAACACCAAATCATTCATTTTGAAAAAGATGTAACGCACATGAAGTAGTTCACGGCACCGCAATCTTTTCGGCCGCCGCGCTCCTCGCCTCTTCTACAGTGGCGTTGTCACAGCGATGCGCATGATTTATCGCTTTGGCTTCACGGCGTTGGGCTGTGCCACGCGGAAATGGAGGCCACATAAAATCAGAACTATATTTTCGCGCCCAAATTAGGAGGACGCCGTATCAGGACGCCGTATAATAGTGTACGCGCGTTACATATTTTTAATAATGGAGGGTTTGGTGGCTTTCCATTATGGCCAACAACTTTCTAAATACGCAATGCCGTATTCTTTTCTAATTAAAAGGTTAATTAGCGAATTTTAGGCAATCGGTCTGTTTTAATTGCGTTCTTTCTTGAACCTAATCCTCGCTTGGCCTTATAGCTCACCTACACAAACCGCAATATGCGCTAATTTTCACTGGACAATTTGGTGGCTTTCGATTATGCCCAACAACTTTCTAAATAAACTATCCCGCTTTCTTTTATAATCAAAAGTTCATTAACAAATGTTAGGTAATCAGTCGGTTTTTGTTGCGTTCTTTCTTGAACCTAATCTTCGCCTGGCCGTATAGCTCACATCCACAAATCGTTAATTTGCATGTTTTTTTTTCTAATATCTAGTAGGAGAAAAAAAAACGCTATATATAAAACAGAGGGTAGTTCTTTTTTGATATAAATAAAGCGTGGGGCACGCGTCTTTCATGCATCTTTTTTTTTTTTCGGCCTATAAAAACAAATCCCGGGACATTCGAAATTGAGTTTATGATGGGGCGGGCAGTTTATCACGTGGTATTTTGTCATGTTTCACAAGCTTTATTACTGGTCAGAAGGAAGCCACGCGAGCCATATCACCTTGCAAACAGCTAATTCGGGTGTTTCTCAAGGAGCTCTAGAACTTTGCAATTGACATTTCGGTTCTTAATACATTTAAAAAGTTTGGAAATTAGTCCTAAACATTTAATTTATTAAGCATAATTAAAAATACTGCAACTCTCGCAAGACGTATGCCAACAACATAAAGTTGGTTTATTAGCGTAAAGTGGCTGCGCTCTAATTTCGCGTTACAGAGATTTGTAGGCGTCTTTAATTTTTATGCTTGGTCTTTAAAGATTCGTGAAAAGCATTCGCGACCTAATCTGTCTAGCCGCGTCCGCGGACAGCGCGGCCTCCTCGGCAAGTTGTTCCCTCGTCAAAGACGACAATGAATAAAAGGTACGATCAAAATCTAAATGCCTGAATAAAGCGCAAGTTTAAAATAATTCTAAGAGTATCAATTGATTTTATTTCTACTATATTCAAATTGCAACACTCGTCGCAGGCAGTATAAAAGGAAGCACTGCACATTTTGGAGCAAACGAGTGCCCACTCAACGGTCATACACTCAAACACGCATCACCACCAGTGGCGTCAGAAAGGGGGGGGGGGGGGGGGGACCGCCCCGGGTGCAGCGCTCAGGGAGGTGTCGCAGCAGACCGCGGTGGCGGAAGTCGCGGCGGACCAAGAGAGAGCGGGGGGGGGGGGGGGGGGTCGCGGCAGGCTGCAACCCCGGGTGCCACTGACCCTCGTGGCGCCACTGATCACCACCCAACCTGTTTGAAAAGTAAATTATTTCCAGTACTTTTGATAGAAAAGGCGAATTTTCTACTGAGCGTGATATTTTGTGGACCCAAAAGTACTATAGCCGAGATCAGTAGTTCACAGCTTCAAGAAGACGAAGAACGACGGATGCATTATTTCCCGCGGAAGTACTGTTTTGACGTTGAATTCCACATAAAATTGTATTTGCACAAATTGTGGCACGATACCGAACTTGCTTGATTACTTTTCTTTTAGAGACAACATAACCAGGCATAATCTACAGATATTGCAGATTTTATTTTAATTGGCGTACAGCGCGAAAGACAAGTAGGGACACTAAAGAACACAATAGAGCTCTGCATTTCTACTGCATTTCTTTCTTTCTGTACTTGTGGGCAGTTAGCCCGCATGACTATATTCAAAAATTGCCAAATCGTTTAAGCCTCCCTTTTTTATAGTTTGTTTCATAGATTAATTAGGAATTGTGGCGAATCCCGGCTGAATTCGGGTACAGATATCGCACGTGTTCAAGGACACATTTCGCCATGATTTCCCGCTTGGTGATGACGTTGAGCTGGCCGCTGTTCCGCTTCTTTTCTAGTTAGGCCGGGCAACGTCAGGCGCCTAAATTAGCCAGGCAGCCCCAAAACGTGCGGTAGTATACCTTCCGAACTCCTGGTTTTTTTGGAGATGGTCGCTAACCTTCGCCCACCCTGACAGAGTCCCGAACAATTATGCAAGGGCTGCAGAGGCTATCTAGGCATTCCATTTCTTAATCTACGAACAAATGAGAACAGAAGAGAATAAAAACTTCGTAATACCTGCTGTCTTTTAATAAATGGCATAATATGCTACTATTGCTAGTTGCACTGTTTTACGCGAAGAAAATTGTGAATTTGCGGTTCAATCTCCGCGTTTCCCGTTCTCTTTGCTGATACGCAAGATATTTGTCGGCTGTCGAGTTTTCAGTTACATTTGTTGAGAGAAACTAAAGGCACGTTTGGCCACCAAGAAATTTTTTCAAAGGCTGAGGATACATCAAATATACCATAAACCGTTTCACTTTTTATGGAAGTTTGTTTTTTTACTCTTCTTAGTTGCTTCAACGAGGTGGCCGTCACTCTAGTAAACACCTGTAGCACGAACCTATATATTATGCCCCAGAAATGGTCAGACTGTGTTCATTTCGATACATGACTATATTGTCAACATGCAACTAATTTTACATGCTTCGCCCTCTGACTGCAATATTTTGACTGGTATTTACTCATGATTATTACTTTGAACAAAACAAATAGTGATACAATCACTCTTCAGTGTGCTGTTGTTAGAACGACCAATTTTCAACTCTCTGGGTAGAGCTCAAATTCAGATGAAAATACCCACATTTTTTTTCTTCTGCTTTGATGTTCAAGTTCCATTGACTCGAAATAAATATGCGGTGTTGTAGCGTATGTGGCCGCATGCGGAAGTATTTGAGTGTGTTTTAGAGCTGCAGAAAAATAGTAAAAAAAAAAAAAGGAGAAAAGAGAGCCAGCCCGAACCCTTCCGAGCTCATATCCAGCCTGCCTAACTAATCCCTGATGTTTGGGATTGAAGAAGAGAACCTTGAAGGTTACAGAGATTTTGTCGGGGGGCCGGTAAGCCCATTAGCACTCGTGCGAGAAGGCCGTAAAAAGCGAGGAGGAAAATGGAGGAGGAAAGTGAAGGAGGAAAAAAAGAAAAGAGGGGGAATCTTCTGCCACGCTGAAGAAAATTTTGAGCGCCACGGCCCTCGCTAACCCTAACTTTGTATACAGCTCCTTAAGAATAGGGACGCAGTTCCTTTCAATTCCCTTTCAAGCTTTTTCATGCGTTGTCTGGGAATGAAATTGCATTTTTGACATCAGAGGAGGGGCAGAAAGTGACATTCATTTGTGAGTATTGCTATATATCTCTTGTCCCCGCGGAGCCGGTCCGGCGACACCTCCTTCCAGTCGGAAATAAATACATGCATCGGTCACCGCCCACCCAGTGAGCATGCACGAGGGTCGTGCAAATACTGTTTTGCACCCGATAGAGCAATGTCATTCCCAGCTTCAAATCCGCGAAGAGAGTAGGCGACAGCAGTATGATAACCAAACGGGTTAATATACCGCATGGGGGGGTGCCCAGAATGCTAGGCCATAGTGCCACACTGCGACAATAGGAAGTGACAGTTTAAAACAATCTCTCTTTCAAGAGCTTAACGCGTCCGGGTCTCCCTGCAGCATGACATGTTTACCTCTCCGGCCTCAATGCCATTGTACCACCTAATACTGCCGTACACGTAGGTCGTGGCTCTACTCTGCATTCAGAAGACTCTGAATCACGCGTTCAAGCTTTGAACAAACTGTGGCACCCTTATTTGTGGGCAATGCGAGCTCACCTGATTGGGCCCCGCACTACACTCTTAACGGCGTACCCTTTATGGCTACCTATAGACGGATGAAACTTCTATTTTAGAAGGTACGAAGTCGTTTTTTAAAGGTTTCATACATTTTCCGTTACCTTAGAAGTTAAAGCGGCGATTCGTTTTTTTTTTTTTTGTCTAGGATTACGTTTAGTGGTTACGCTGCGACTCTTGTGTTGTAACCTCCAAAATGCAACGTTGGACAAGAACGGCTAACCTCTATACGATTGACACGATTGTTTACTTTTGTTTCCTCCCAAAAAGATAACTCAGAAAAGGAAAGACGGAGGGAGGGGCCGACACGAGCGAGAGAGGAGGCATAATAAGAGGAGGAGTGAACCCAACGTTTTTAGTTCAACAAATTCCGAAACTATAGAGACGTAACCTCACGTGACTAAACTCCGTGGCGCCAGCACTGCCTTCACCGCCGACACTTCGCTTTTGGAGGTATCGCGGTTGTGGTCGCGCGCGGCTGTTGTGCATGGTTTCGGATCGGAACTCGTCGTCGCTGCTGTTTCATCTGGATTACTCTAAGACGACAAATCTTCACAAGGTATGCTTGACGTTTGGCTAGTGAGAAAGATGTTATACTTCGACGCAGGATTGAATCTGCATCACAGCTTCGGTTCAAGTTTCTATACCGAATATTCTTTATACGCAGCTTGGTTCTGAGTCCGAGTTGAGGCTCCAAAGGCAAGTGTCTGCCTTCGTGGACGTCGGGATCAATGCAGTCAACACCCTTTCGGACATGAACGGAAAGCGCTGTACCTTCTCACATTGAGCGACACCTCAAGCCAGCTGGAGCGAAGTACCTTTTGACCAACCAGGTACGGAAGGTTTCAAGATTAGTTTTGTGCATTGTCTTGTGTGAGGTTTCCGTTGACAAGTTGTATACTTCTGCCGTATATGATTTATGCAAGTAACAATAGAATGCCTTAGGTTCGCAAAATACTGATATTGAAACATTTATTACATACTGGCAGACAATGTCCCCTTGTAGTACTTTCAACGAGGGACAAAATTCACATATTGTCAGACCAATATTGATAAATGATCACCACACCAATGATATGAAAAATTCCCCAAGCTTGGTGAGTTAATTTCTTTTTTGTCTGTTCATACCGCAGGCAGAGGTGCCAGACAGGCACACTTTGTCTGTCCATCACATATACGCAACAGCTGAGAAGATTGTGATTTACGGCCGAAAACCAGGAGAACGTATTCCACTCAGTGAAAGCCTTCGTGATCGCACTTCCGCAGCCGTTGACATTGCTCCAAAAACTGCTTTTGCCCAAGGACACTGCACCCCAAGTATTAATGAACGGAAAGCTGAAAGCTTTGCTGATTAAGCTGGGACAATGAAGACCTGTGTGTGCTTTGTCGAACATTACCTTGCATAGAAAGTTCATTCATTTTGGAACCTCGTCGTGGACAGGGCGTTTTAATTTTTGTTTGTCATTACTTTAAGGCTTTGACAATAAAGGGAGTAGTTCTCAACATTTGTCGCATTATTTAAGCTTCCCAAGCGCATATCTTTATGCGGGATGTTCATATTCGCCAATCAGCGAGGCTATGTAAGCGTAAAAATGACAAGGGTCACAAATATAATATTATTGAGTATAGTGCTTTAAATGAGGGCCGATCTTAGGGCGGGGGACGTGCTTCGTGTTTATTTTGTTGCTAAATGCTATATTCAAGGAGAGTTTAAATTGGCGAAAATGACTTGCTAAAAAGTATACATAAGTAGATACTATATACAGAGCGTATTTTTATTCTTTACTGTGTTTTTAAGAAAAGGAGGTATTGCTACGTGGATGCAGTTTTTGCCGCATTTTTGTGGGGCTCTGCGTACATTAGATGAGGGGATAAACGTCCCATTTTGTTGAATAATTAATCAAAATATGTTGATTAACTTTCGAATTAATGGCTCAATTGGCCATGTCGCAATTGCAGTCATAACGGGACGAATTATTAAAGCCTGACCCAATTTAGACAGTTCACAAAAAATAAATTACAACGTTTGAGATATTTGTCGTTTAAAAGTTTGCCTTCCTTGCTTGATTCAAAACCGCTCGCAGAAAGGCGAGCCTGGTTATGGTGCGTAGAAGCGTGGCGGAGTTTTATCGGCTCCTCGTAACTATCTCGACGGCGTGCCTTTGGTGGACGCGCCGGTGTCAAACTTAAATGATAGTGACGGAGGGACAGAGGTAACTGCGTCACTTTCCTGCGGATTATATTCAGCTTGCGGCCTTGAATTGAGCGAAGGCAAAATTTTAACCATGAATATCTCAAAGATCGTTGTCTTTTCACGAACTGCCTCGATTGGGTTAGGCAGTAACCATTACTCACGTTATGACTGCAATTGCAACATGAACAATTAAGCCATTAATTAAAAGGTTAGTTATCAAATTTCGATTAATTAGTGAACATAATGAGAAGTTTTTCATCTCATATAATTTCCGCCGACCAAACGAAAATACGGTAAAGACTGCATCCATGTAGGTATTACCGCCTTTTCTAAAAACAACTCTAAAGAATAAAAAAAGCCCCGACGCAACGGCCGCCCACATTTTTAAACATTACAAAAAAAAAAAAGAACCGTGTATCTCAGACGCTACTCTAACCTTTATGCAGGAGCTTCCACGTGACCACTGCATAGAGAGTACAGTGTTTGCGGTTACATTGTAACTAGTATATTTAAAGGTACAAATTTGCAAAAACGTACCCTCTACTAAAGGTTACCCCGCTAAGAGTGTACTTGCGGCGCCTTCGCTGAGCTTTTTTACAGCGATAGCTGTTAGTGAGACACTTCGCGGTTTCGCGCCGTCGACCCCGCTCCATATTGACCTACACTATTTTTGGCACTGCTCGAAGACATTTCACAGGCCGCTGATAACAAGATTAAATAAATGGTCATGCATAGTAGTAAGATACCATGTGTGGTCAGGAAAACGGTTCCCGCTGGGCAGTCTGGCAGTGCACTGGGATAGGCGCCCATGTGACCAAGAATTTGCGTAAACAATTCTCCAGAGATACGCAGATAAAACTGCGTTAGAATTTTACGATGCATTCTGTATCTGAAAGAAAAGGGAAAAACAAGTGCGTTAGTGCCCCGTCAATCGACCGGATAGATGAGTTTTTTTTGTTTTGTTTTTTTCTAAACAAATAGCCGGACAATTGATATTAATAGTGTGTGTTTGTCTCATTAAATTTTTATTTCAGAGTGCACTGCGTCTTGAATACTTCTGGGGTGAACTGTGATCGGGCATTTCAACGAGGTGCAAGAAAGAAGAAGACGGGATTCGAAAAGAAAAGAAGCACGAGACAACAGGCAGAAAAAGAAGAGGTGACTGAAACAACGAGAACGAAAGCGGACTGGGGGTTGTCTTCCTGGGAGCCGTCGAGGCAAACAAAACGACTGGGCGTAACTGCGAGGGACAACCGGGCCGTATCCTGAAGACGATGTTCCGTTGTCCCGGACGACTCCAAGCGGCGGCTTCACCGACCATGGAAGACATCACCACGTCGTTGCCACAACGCCACGTCACCACATCGTTGCCACAACGTCACCACCGTCATTGTCAGGTGAAGTGAAGTGAAGTGTTTCACTCCGACCTCCACTAACTTATTTGACTCGAGACTCGCATTTATTAGTCAGTGACTCATCAACTAGTTGTTTTATGGCTACCCTAAGGGAATTGTGTATCCCGTAACGTATTTCGTGTTTGTCTTTAAATTTGTATCGCTATTGTTTTTCAACGGAACTACTAAAGCTCACACAAAAACAGTACCTGCCTCGTCAATAATTTAATGCATTCAAACAGAGCTTGACCTTGAATAACGAACCTCCTCACAAATTCCTTGCTCCTTTTTATTTGGCGCTTTCGTTCAGCACGTGTGACTATTTGTACCGAAGTGACGTTCGAAAACACGCCACCCCTTACGCAGACAGCTGAAATGCTCGCTGCTGAATACACCCTCATTGTTTACAAAACGATATATAATTTTCGTCCGGTGTGTTACTTGGATTATTACGAAACGCCTATGGGAACTCTTTGGTGCGGACTCGCAACTTTACCGTTAATTCAGTCCATAATCTCCTAAATGACACTTTAGCTTCTCCGACGTCACACCTCAGCTGTCGCTGTGTTACACCTTACGGGTTACGTTAGTGTTTATTCTTTTTGTGTAGTGCTGAAGAACGAAAAACACCTTTAGACGTCCGAAATCAGCTAGGTTGAGCAAGGCAATCGAAAGTGCCAGCTTCATGCCACCACCGCTAGGGTACGCGTTTTTTTTATCTCTAGGGTGGTGACACCGGAACATCTCTCGTTTTAACGCTTGTTTTCTTTTGCTTTTCTTCATCTTTTTATAAATATTGGAACGCCTGAAACGCCAGAGGTTCAACTGGCGCTTGTGTGTTGCAGCAAATTGAAGCAGACAGCAACCAGTCGGAAATTGACTTCCAGTAATGTATTTCTATGGGAAAAGTGAGTGCATTTTCCCTCTGCGCTCGATTATAATAGCAAATATCACAAATAATTCGCACGCACTAGGCACAGTGGAACATTTCTCAGTCACGCAGACGAAATGATTGGTCAGTTACGGCGTTTTATTTTAAATTCGTGGCATGAAAAACGGTGCTAAAACCGCATCGTACATGCATTTATGCACATTGTTGGACACTGTTAGCGCGAACACGGCAACGGGTGGTTCATAGCATGCAGGATATACGTGATAAACGAACGAAGGGCATGTGGAAAACCAAGAGAGACGGCACGAACTACGCAGTAACACTACAGTGCCTTTAAGGGGGTATGTGAATAAGTAAACTCCTTGTGCATGTGGAAAACCAAGAGAGACGGCACGAACTACGCAGTAACACTGAATAAGTAACTCCTTGTGCATGCAGACGATCAAAATAAATTGAAAGCCACGTAACATAGTCCGATTTGCAATACATAAGTACTGCTTTATTCTTTCTGCTCATGGATATGTGCGAAGATGCTTGTCCTGGGCTCAAATGATCACCCGCAAGCTCCAATTTTTTGCAAATAGGGAGAAGCCAGAGAACAGGGCCGGCTTGCTAGAACCAGCGTCTCAGCTGAGACTGGGTGAAAGAAAGCACTGCCAAAGTCAGCGCACGAGCCTGAGCGGGACTCAAGCTGCGTCTCAAGACGCTCGCGCGCCCCAGCCTTTGCAGTGCTTTCTTTCACCCAGTCTCAGCTGAGACGCTGTTCTAGCAAGCCGGCCCAGGTTCCCGATAAAAACTGTCCGACATAGGAAATAATAAAAAGGACACCTTTTGCAGCCCACGTACTTTTTTTGTTACGTTAGAATGTTTTTTTAACCGATCGTGAAGATGCGCACGACGGAGTCATTTTCATATAATGACAGGACGGGCATATAAGCAATGTATAAGCACCACCGGAATGCTAGCGAACCTTGAACACAGCCTACATTCCTTTCGATCGTTATTTTGCTTAGAATCGTCGCTCGTTTTACATACCTGCCACGGTACAGATATTTGGGCATACAATATAGCGAAGTTTAACATCGTTTAGTGGTAAAGAAAAGTGCTGTAACTAGAGCACCTACACTTTTACAATGTTAATAGAGGTACATACTATCCGGTACAACTGAAATAACAAAAGTTATTCATGTTATTTTCCGCGGAAAAGACAAAATTCACGCACGCGTTTTCCCATAGGAATGCACAGGAGCACCGCAAAAGTAGACTGGTTGCTGTCTGCTTCAATGTGCCTCTCGGAAGTCGCATAGACACTAGCGTCAGTTGAACCTCTAGCGAAAATTATAATAACGCTATGCCTGAAACGCCGTCTCTTGGCTCACACTCTTAGCGCCTTAGCTTTGACCTGTGCTTCGACGGCGTTCGAATTGTTGTGGTGTGTTTGTATTTTCCTCGTGATCGCGTTCCGCACCAGAGCAGGCACGCTTCTACATGTGTGACAGTTTAAGACAGAGTTATTATAATATACGCTAGAGGTTCAATTGGCGCTAGTGTGTATGCGACGTCCGTGACGCAAATTGAAGCAGACAGCAACCAGTCTACTTTTGCGGTGCTCCTGAGCATTCCTATGGGAAAACGCGCGTGCATTTTGTCTCTTCGCCGGAAAATAACACGCAACACTTTGGTTATTTGGGTCGTACAGAATAGTATGCACATTGATTAACACTGTAAAAGTGCAATTGCTTTAGTTAGCAAATTTTTCTTCATCAGTGAACCGATGTTTAACTTCGCTACATTTCAGTCCCAAACATGTGTTCCACAGAAGGTGTGTAAAAACAAGCGACGATTCAAAGCCAAAATAAAATCGAAAAGAATACAGAGTGTGTTCAAGGTTCGCCAGCATCCCGGTGACGCTTATATATTTCTGATATGTCAGTCCTGTCACTATATGAATATCACCCCGTTGTGCATATGCAGATAAAAACATTCAAAAGGTAATTAATAAAGTACGTGGGCTATTAGAGGTGTCTCTGCCGGGCATCTTTTATCGGGCACTTGTTCTCAAAGACATCGAGCGTGCGGGTGATATTTCGACCGTAGAACGGGTATCTTCGCACGGAGCAGGAAGGGTAAAGCAGTACTTAATTATATACTTATATTTAAAATCGGAATATATTACGTGTCCTACAATTTATTTTGATCGCACATGCACGGTTAGTTACTGATCCAGTGTTCCTGCGTAGTCCTTGTCGTCTCTCTTGTCCTTGATTCGTTTGGCACGTATATCCCTCATGCTGAAAAGCGCCGACGTCGTGTTCGCGCTAACAGTGTCCGACAGTGCACATAAATACACGTACGAAGCCGTTTTAGCACCATTTTTAATGCGATGAATTTGAAAGACAAAAGCCGTAACTGACCAATTATTTCGTCGACCTGTCTGAGAAATCTTCCAAGCTGCCTGGTATGTACAAATTATTCGGGATATTTGCTCTTATGACCGAGCGCAGGGAGAAGATGCACTCACTTTTTCCCATAGAAATGCATTGCCGGACGTCAATTTTCGACTGGTTGCTGTCTGCTTCAATTTGCGTCAGCACACTAGCGCCACTTGAACCTCTAGCGTACAATATAATAACTCTATGGTTTGAGACGCTCAAGTTTGTACTCCCCACAGCAAGTCCTAACAAGTCCCTTTTCGCAGCGCCCCCTGGCAAACGCAGGAGGCCGGCACCCGTTGGACCGACTTTTAACTCCTTCCATTTTTTAAAGTCAACTTACTTTTTATGTTTAGGCGACGCTACGCCGCCGCGTTCTTTCTTCCTCCTGCTTTTATGCTGTTTTTTTTTTTTGTTTTTTTAAATCTTTTTTGTTTACTTTATGTTAGGGGCGTGCGAATATTGAAAGTTTCGAATACGAATCGAATACGAATAAGACAAAAAACGGGCTTCGAATATCGAATCGAATATCGAATATGTGTCTTGCAATGAAAACTTACAAAACAAGACGTAACAGCACGTTTTATTGCCTTTTCAAAATAAATCAATGCAACTGCATTTTACTGGGCTGCAGCAGGCTAAAGATGATTCTAGTAATGCACTCATTACAATTATCGTGTAGGAAAATCAACTGTTACTGTTCAGAAAGTAAGCGCTCCCTACGCGCCGTGACAACATTTCCGCCAGTAGAAAGACCCTTAAATCGGGAAACCTGCGAAAGTTCCCTCAAGTTCGAAGAAGTTTGACTTATGGACAGTGTTGCCCGGCTCCTACACGTATAGTTCAAATTTTGGGAAACAAATAATATAGAAAGTAGTTTATTTGATTTTTTATAAAATGGTAACCAATGTTTACTCCATATAAAAGCGAAAATATACGCTTTTAACGCTTTCATTAGTTATTAATGTGAACCTGTGATGCCAATAAACCAAACAAATATTGCACTTTTCCTCCGCCAGTTGAGTCAATTAGTTTTCATTTTTTTTAATATTAACGCATGCGCACAAAAGTAGAACTTGAGTTGAACCTTTGTCGAACACCACGTTGAAAGGTCGAAAAAGTCGAACTTAGTCGAACTCGAAACTGGGCAGGTTCGCGATAACTCTAATTTTAACTGAGCGGGAGTGGCAGGCACTGGTTGCAGGAGTTGTTGTCGATGGCGATGCAATGTTCTGCTCGTTCCTAGCTTTTTCTTTGTTTTGTTTTTTTTAATTTTCGAACATTTATATTAGATAACACTCTCGAGATATATTTTATATTTATATTTCACTCTCGAGGTTTATTTTATTGCATCAAGTTATAGAACGTGCAATTGCATCACATATTTCTATTCAAGCGCCACACAACAAAGAGCTTGGTGAAAAAGAAACCGATACTGATTCTGCCTTGCTGCCATCGGACAAATAGAAACGGAGCAGACCGATAACGCATGGATCATACGCCTTTCTCAGTGAATAAACATATTCATAGGGGAATGCGTGGCAAGCAGATTATTCGTTACTTGTTCGAATATTCGTAGTTTGTGCGAATATCCGCCGTTTTTCGCGAATATTCGGCTTTGGCCGAATTTTCGGGAACTTCCGAATATGCAATTATCGAATCGAATACGTTTCGAATAAGGAAAATATTCGATTCGTATTCGAAATTTCGAATATTCGCACACCCCTACTTTATGTTCGACCCATCGTGTATTTTGCTTTACCGAACCATCGCGTATTTTGCTTTGCCTTGTTTGGCTTAGTTTTTACTCTCTTTCGCTTCGGCGCTTATTACGGCCGGTTCGCATGCTACGCTGTGTCGGGACATTTTGAGGGCCGTCTGAAACTTTGTTGTTGTTGTTGTTTTCTATTACTGTAGTCTTCGACAATCTTCTATCTTCTATCTTCGCCTTCGATTGAGTTTCTCATCCGAAATCTTATTGTGTGATTTTTGGTATTTATTAAATATAAAATAAAGTGCAAGCTCGTTATACATTTCTATGCGAAGTGTATTTGTGTACGCGTGCAAGTCTGCAATGGGTCAACGTTTGTTGATCAACCGGTCGCCTTCCAGCATACACCAGCGCATACTTGGAGGTGGCAGGCATGCCATGGGTTGCCTGCCAGTGCAAAAACAAGTTTTTGCGACGTGTTGGAAAATCCTTCTTCCCCTTCCGAAGACTGAACAAACGTGAGTAATCACATTACTGCAGCATTCAAATTAAAGTGGAAGAGCTATCTAAGTCTGGCTTAAAACTCGCCACTGACGCCTCAACAGACGAATATGACAACTCCACGTAGAACTTCAGGGACGACAGAACAGACGCACAACTGAACACCCAGTTCTAAGTAGCAGGATGGGCATCCAGTCAGATCTGTCATCACGCTTGCCAAGTCCAACAAAAATTAGAAACACGGAACACCGCGAAAGACATCCTGTTTAAGAAAAAGAAATATTGGCAACCACCTGCGCAACGATCGTCGTCGTTGAAGGAGTTTCTTTGCTGGGTGATTTGTATCTTTGTATCGTCTCCTAACGTCTTTGTTTTGTTCATCGTTGTTCGCGACTGTTTTTCATTTCTTTTTTTTCGTCTGGGGTGTAGACCCCATCTTTCATGCAAAGTTCAGAAAGTGTTTGCACCGTAATTTTTCTCGTTACGTTTTGTTTTTGTTATGCACCAGCGGCTGGTGCGCTTGCTCTTGTTATCTTAACATGTTGTTTGCGCACCTTTTAATGATCACCTATTCAGGTAATAAATTTTGACAACTCAGATTGTAATGGATCAAGAGTAATCTCTTACGACGTAGTTCGAGCAGCTAAACGCCTTTTCCCCCTTTCCCAGACGCGCTTGAAACGCGTGTGATCCACTGAGTGGCGTCCGAGACCGCTAAATGAACTGCTCTATCTTTGTTTGTGCGCGCGTTGTTATTTGATTGTCGTTGCAGTTGCGATCAGTGAATTCTTCATTGCAAGCGGACTGATCGCAACTAATTGTTTCGGCTGTTGGGGCGACGAAACGTGCCTCGCAAAGTTCGAGGGTGTCGTGTAGCCTATAGCTTTCCATTGCGTCGTCTGGTTCCATTAACTCCGAGTCCGCTAGAGGCATTACTGTCGCGTTCGCCGCCACTTCCATGGGTTTTCGGAGCAGTTTCCAGTATTGGCGAAGCTATACATTATTTGCTTATATGTTTCTGCCATCTTTAACCTCCCTGAAATGCCACAGTTGTCAAAAATACTCTGGCGAGATGGCACTACCATGTCACGAGTGGCGGTATCGCCTGGTTAATGGTGGAACGCGTCTCCGAATGGGAAGTTTAGTTTAGCAGCCTATGCCGCCCACACGTCAGAAGTGGTCCCGCAGTCGGAACAAATGACATCACAAGCCGCAGTATCACGCTGTTGGATGTTGCGATCCTGGCGGTTAGTCATAGGAAAGCTGACGAAAAGCACGAGCGACCCCGTGTGTCATTGTCATCACGACGTCCCAACTTCTGGTTGCCGAGGCTTCGGTGGGCTGCCAAAAACTAGAGAGTGACCTGCACGGCATGACATTCCTATGACGTCTCCAAGCGGAAATCAAGGGACAACATTTTTGGACGCGGTAAACATCCGCGTTGCAGGCACCATACCTATTGTTAACGAAAATGTCGCCAGTCTCTACTCACTGACAATTTAAGAAACGCTGGACGTGGCACCGCGCGTCTAAAAGAAACATCAAAATAATAAAAAAAATTAAAGGGCCTAAATAGCACACAATTTATTTTTTTTATTTTTTACTTTTTCCACTAAAAAATTGAAAGACGTTTACAATTCTCTGTAATACCGAATTATAGCACATCTCTTGAGGCGGAGGAGGGGATGGGTATGGAGGGGAGGGGAAGCACCTCCTCCGCCTCCGTACCCATCCCTCCTACGCTTCTGCTCCCCTCCCATTTAGCGGAATATTTTCCCTAAATTTCCCGCTAAATTTATGGAAATTTTCCCGCTTTATTTAGCCGGGAAATTTTTCCGCTAAAATTAGTGGGAAAATTTTTCCGTCAAATTTAGCGGGAAAATTGACCGCCAAAATTAGCGGTAACATTTCCCCGTTAAATTTAGCGTGGAAATGTTCACGCTAAATTTAGGAGGGAAAAGTCCCCAAAATGCAACGCGCGGTTACGCCCGTTTGGATTATTTCCAAAATGCAACGCGCACGCTTACGCCGACGCCGACGCCGCTCAAGCCGGAAACGGGCGCCTAAGAGATGCGCTCTAAAACGAAAATTTGAAGATTTATTTACGTTGTTAAACGCAATTTAGGGGGGGGGGGGGGGAGGGGGGGCCCCACTCTGGGCCTTCCCATAACAGAAGGTGCTTAGATAGCTAAGCACGGTTTTTCGGTCTATTGATTGGTCTATTGAAACGTTCGCTGTAAAATTGTTTCTCCGTGCCGTTTTGGTATTTTTATCGGCATTATAATTTTCAGAAGCACATAAGCTAAATAGAGTTATTAGTGTTGTTTTTTGTTCAAAAATATAACGACACTGAGTTTTCCGCCTTGGTGTCAAACGAAAAGAAACATGGCTGTCGGCGTTTGCTGCGTGCTCAACAAACGTAATTCGTTTAACTTTTTTTTTTTTTTATATAAGTGCGAGTTGTATCGCGTTCACTGGGGTGTTTAGAGGAAGATCTCCTCAACCGACCTAGTTTGCAGCAAACAACTGCCGCAAGTACGTCCCTTCGGAAGCGCTGCGCGAGTGTTTATTTTTGGAGCGGGACTGGCCAAGGCCTTGCGTCCCATGTCAAGTATGTTGCTAAATCTGATGTTAGTGGCTATACGCGTTGTAACGGGCGGTTGCTTGCGCCACCTTTCCTAAGAAACACGCCTCAGTTTTTACAGACCGTCATCTGTGTGCTGTATAAGCCGAGCAAACGTCTAGAGAGCCATATCCCCAAGCTCTCTACATTCATATGTTGTTACGAAGATCTACTTCGTTAACAGTCACGAGCCTCATACTCAGGACAACATTCATCATCTTTGTTGCGATCAGCATCGTCAGCGGGGGCTCGAGACGCAGCCCAGTTTCTTTAAAATCTGGCCTGCGCCCCATCGGTCGTGGTAATAAAAACTCCTGACAACGAACCAATATAAATATATTCCTATTTAGATGATATGTATATAGTTAAATACTATATTTAAAACTAGACTCTCAACAAATATTTGTGCTCGGAATCAATGGGGGGAACACTCGCGACCCGCGTGACCTAAATGTGGCTTACGTGGGTCAAATGCTTTGGAGGCTTGCGCTTTGGTGCATAACCATTAATTAGTCAAAGTAACCATAAAGTTACCCCAAATATACTTAGAACTTAAAGTCTTAATGGTGTAACTACAAAAATGCGCACAGTGTGTGGCGAAAAAGCGATTTCATATTAAAAAAAAAGACCATGTGAACTGCAGCGCCAGCGAAAGACGATTCGCTGTTTCCACTCTTCTTTTCCTGGGACCACCGCGCTAGGTGCAGACGACTGAGAAAGACCGGGGCTGGGATCTACAAGGCAGCGCCATGTTAGGCCACCCACCGTATTCCTTCCTGCAAGCCGTATAGTGTTTTCAACTCTTCATCTTTGTTATTCGTATATTTCGGGAGGTTGTTAGAGTGAGACATGGTGTAGAACGTGGATGAGCCATTTTCCGCTAGGCCAAAGTCCGACGCGGCATGCCAGCTTTCTTTATTTTTTTTTTCTTTGCGTTGCGTGCTCGCTTTTAAACGGGCCGTAAATTGTAAGCTCCCTCTTGTTTAAATTCGGAGGTAGGTGGCCAGGGAGTTGTTGTTGTTGTAAGCGTTGAAGTGAAATTAGGGGGGGGGGGGAAATAGAGACAATCGTGTACGCGCGCTAGGCGCGTTTGTCACTGACTCTTGGGATAGGGTGAGGGGAGAAAAGTCGGCCAGGGAGCGTGGTGCATCTGCGTCCGCCGTTCTGTGCGCTCCCGTGTCCCTTCTGCCCCTTTTCATATCTTTGTTTCCCTGTGCGTCTTTTTTTCATGATGCACCCTTATCCTGTCTTTCTCTTTTATGTATTTCCCTTTTTCATTTTCTTAGCTAGTTCTGCCCTTCTCTTTTTTTGTACACTCTATTTTTTTTTATACATATTCATATATCACTTCGCCTATTTTATCTCTGTCCCCCCCCCCCCCTTTTCTCTTTCTCTCTGTATATCATTCTGTGTTTTTCTACGACTCTTAAGACCTTTTTATGTGTATCTACGCCCGTCTACTTATTTCTGTATCTGCACTTTTTTTATCCATGTCCCCATTTCTGTCTTTTCATTCATATCGTCTCTGCAAGATCAGAACTACTTCTTTCTTTCCCGAAAAATAAATAATGCGCGTGCTCATCGATGTTTACGACAGCCGCTTATACTACATTATAACAAATGCATTTATGGGCAGACGCGCAGTCTTACAATGAATAACGCATCCTAAAACAGAAAACAAACAAAAAATGAAAGGTCGAATAAACCATCGCTCACCACGCGATACGAATAATAACGCACCATCCCAAAACTAGAGATCTCATGCATGGCATGTAATAACTCGGGGGTAGACTAGGGGCTGGTGTCCCGCTTGAATCCCGCGCCGGCCTCGTCAAAACGGAAAAACGGTAGAGATCCAGGGCGTCTCTCTTTAAGGCCGTTTATTTACATAGTAGCGTGAAAATCAGAGAGTGCATTAAGAGTGCGGTGGACGGGCCTTTATATAACGAATACTGGGATTAGGGGACCGCTTTGCCATTGGTCAGATGGCTTGGCATTCCCTCGCGTGATGTGACTTCATGGAAGCTTCCTTCAGAGTCGGAATACTGGCGCCTGTGTATGGAAGACATCCAAATGGCAGTATCTCGCTGCTCTGGTGCCGGCGCCCCCATGAACCGAGAGTAATTCACAATAGACGCGTACACAACACACGGCGCGTGAGGTCAGGATCGAGTGTTGTTTCCTTTTCAAGGAAAGCAGGGGCCTCAGAATGCAGCCATGGGCACGTGCGTCGTCCACTTAGCCGACCAAGGTTAAGGTGCCTCAGGCAGACGGAGCCGACCAAGGTTACGGTCCCGCAGGCAGAAGAAAGCAGACGTGGCGGAATGCAGCCACGGGCATCGTCCGCCGAGCCGATCAAGGTTAGGGTCCCGCAAGCAGACGAAGCCGTAGACATGATTCATCACCGGCACGGTTCTTTCTTGAGGCTTGTTTTACTTTGAAACCATAAGGCCGATTTTAACAGCAAACATAACAGAAGGCCGTTCACAACAGGCATTATCACTTAGCTGGGTTGTTAAAGTAGTGTAATCAATACCTTGAAGACTAATACCGGAAACTCTTGCGGCGCGCGGGTAAACACTGATCGCAGCGCCCCTGGCGAGCCGGTAGTTTTCGCGGGCAGACAAACTCATCGGACTCAATTGTCTTTGCCTATTTTCGCTCGAGGCAACCAACGAAGAAGTCTTGACATCAATGTGTCAAAAATGGTTGGAGCTGCACTCTTAGAAAAAAGGGTATCGATAGTCCTTCCTAAGGGGAGGAACGGTCTTGTAACCTATGTTCCTTTAGAAAGGGAGGAACTTTCGTCCCTGAAGCAGGGGAGCAAATAGTGCCTCCGTCCCCTGCATCTTATTATGGCGGCCCTGAATCGAGCAAATCGAGCTCAGTGAGGCTTGACGAGGACGCTAGGTCTCTTCTACGGGACGAGAGGAGCAGCAAATAAAAGCGTAACACGAGCTTTCCGCGAGCTGTGTTTATTTCCGAAACCAGATTCCCCCCGCAGGTACAGAAACTTCCGTTTTAAAAGCAGTTACTCAGTCCTCTCGTCGTCAGCACTGCGATGTTAAAGGGAGAGAACCGATACCCAGTGACTTCGCGCCCTTTACGTCTTACCTTTGCTGTTCCTCGAGTCACAATTCCTTCGTCAACCGCACATCACGGAGGAATGGAAAACCAATCCGCGAAACCAAAAGCCGCTCTCAAAAGAACAAGCTCGAAGCCGCTGTTTATCGCGTAGCGTGAAAGAAGGTTAAATCGCTTGCCACCAAATGGCAGGGTCAAGCAGAGTAATTGCAAGTAGCTAGGCTAGGTGGTGCTAGGTACCGCCCAATTCATGTTGTACAAAAAATAGTTTTATTTCCTCAGGCCACTATACGCATCGCGATAGTCGGGAACCTCTGCGACCTCTGCTATACACTCATGTAGACACATTACGCATTCTACAAGCATCAGGTGAACGTACATTTAGCGCCTACACATACATGACACATACAAACATCGATACAACGGCACACTAACCCGAACACTATACCCGAGCTCTGCGTTTCCGTATTTTATACTGGTCGTTTTGAACGTACGGAATTTCTCGGTGACTCCCTAAGAAATAAAAAATATTCCCAGCAATGTCATACCTCTGAGAGTATTTTGAATGGCTCAGGGGAAGAATCTCTTATTAAGAAGTAAACGCTCGATCATGCCGTAATTATTTGAAAGCCAATAAATCAAGCCGCTCCAATGCGGTTCGATGCCATGAGTTTGTTTCCCCGTACGACACGTCGTAGCCTGCATTTATACTGTAGCGTTTGTTTTTTGTTTGGCTGCACTTGCCGTCTTGAATTAATCTCTGTAGAGCGGATATTGACTCAGCTGGAAGTGATGCTTCACGGGCAGAGAAATTGCTTTTCGATCAACCTGAATGCAGTCAAAGCCGCGACTTGCCGCAGTGTACGGAGCTACGCTGTGGGAGCTCGAAAACTTCTAGCGCTCATCCCAGCGCGCCACTTCAAGGGCAGTTTCTCGAGGAACCGTAATATATTTAAACAGCAAAATAAAGGGTAGCTTTTCTTTTTTTTCGATTTTACCTACTATTCTTTTTTAATGCTAAAATTCCACACTGTAAATATACGTACTTTCCGTCATAATTTTGTACTGTTCAGTCCTTTCCCCAGAGCGCAATCGCTCTCGGCGAGGAGACAACTGACTACGCAACTGACAGTCACATTGGTCACTGTACGATAGCAGCTTACTATTCAGACCAGCGTTCCAACTATGACTATCCGCAAGTCGATTGATTTCACGTGCCTAATCCCTCGAGTGGTCTTAAACTTTTTAATGTAAAGCGGAATGACAACTTGCGACACCCCGCCCCCTCCGATCACGGCCCGATCAGCGGCATCAATGCCCGACAGTTTACGTCATCTTATCTTGTTGTTACACCACTGATACGCGAGGACACGGTCACATCGGCGATAATTCCAGTCTTCTGTTCACAGCCCACAACACTGCCATCACAATGTTGCTCCTATGTTGCTGACACGCAGAAATACTGAACCACGTTGAACGCCGGTGGGCACTCCGGCATCGGAAAACAGAACCGAACTCGGCACGGAAGGCACCCAGGGAGCCGGCAGCAAAACCTGCCTGTCTTGGACGCAGTTCCTGCGATTTCCATAACGTCGAAAACGTCGACGCAGTTCCGCTTGGTTCCGCTACCATAGCAACTGTAGTTCGGCGTGGGCAAGGCGTGGGACCCGCAATCCGGAGACGGCCATCTTACTCAGTGTACGTAGCGCTGCTGGCACTGCTCGGGAACTTCGCTGTTTCTAGCGGCTTCGTTTGCTCGTTTGATAAAATTAGTGATAAAAACGTCAATGCAACCGAAATGTTCTTCGCGTTTGGACTAGAAGACAAAATTACAGGCGGCCTTCGCTGTTGCTGAAGCTCAATCAACTCAACAACATTTAAAAAACAACGTGCGCGACGTGCTCGAAAAACGAAACCGAAAGAAGATGAGTCGGGAGGGTGAAAGCTTTCTCCCGTCTGCCCGGAGAAGGAGAAAAACGTTTCGTTCCTCCCTGTTTCTCGTGTCCGCTTGGGGGCGCGTCAGTAGAAGGGAGGAAGACGCGCCGTTGCTACATTTTTCCTCCATTTTTTCTTAGAGTGTGATGCGGAAAGGGGGCAAGGGAATGGACTTGGAAGCGCTTTCGCGGACACTCCCTTCCGATAAGCCCTCCGCAACGAGGAAGCTGGTACTGCGCCTGCGCGGTGATGACCTTGACTGTTAAGTTTCAGGTATCGTAGCAAGTTGAGGAGACGTGGCGGGACAGCGGAAACGATCTACGAAAACCCCCTATTAAGGTTTTACACACACACAGCTTGAAAATGCAGGCACTCCTACTTGCCCTTGACTGGAAAGACAACGGGGAGTTTTCTTAGATCCTTTTCCCTATTCCGCAAAGCTCTCCTCAACGAAAATGCCGCTAGTGCTCAAGAGCGCCGCCGCTGGCCTCGACGGCAGAGTTCCGGATACCGTAGCGGGTTGCGAAGAACGTTGTGGGACGGAAGAAACGTTCTACGATAACTCTCTTATATACTCGCCCTTGGTTGTTGATCAGCGACTGAGGCTGCTGTCCTCGAGCCGATGTTTCTCCTGAGCGTGCACGTGTGTCGTTCACTCGCGTACACATCAACGAGTCTGGCTGCCTGCTCAACGTGCCGCCTCGGTGGCTCCGAGGCGAGAGCGCTGGCCTACGGATCCCCATGTGGCGGGTTCGAATCCCGGCCGAGGTGCCCGCAATCTGACGGAGGCTTATTGCGGAGTAGGCGCCGTGTAACCGAGCTTTCGGTTGCACGTCAAAAGATCCCCAGGTGGTCGAAATTAATCCTCAGTCCTCCGCTGGGGCGTGCCAGATGCCCGTCGTTGGTTTGGCACGTAAAACCCCCAAATTTGACTTTTGCCTGCTCAACGTTTAGTTCGGCTTTTAGGGATACGCGATGTCTGAGTACGTGTTAAGTCCCCCGAATCGGGCAAGGCACATTACGAAATCATTGCGGAATGTTTCATGAGTCGAATGCGTCATGATTCGAATGAGTCATGAGTCGAATGCGTCATGATCAGTTAGCTATACAGTTTCAGAATATAATGCTTGATAACATGAACGAATGCAGACAAGAAACTATCTTGTCTGGATTGGGACGATGTCCATGAAACGAACACAGATAAAGCATATAATTTGTTCTTGAACAAGTTAAAAAAAACGATACGAAAGCTGCCTTCCGTACAAAACATTAAGCACTCATAGGAAAGGTCGTAAACCATGGATTACAAAAGTATTGCTCATAAAATTCGAAATGAAGTGCGTTATATCAAGAATTTGTAAAAACAAAATCAATCGAACAACTAACAGGTTTTTAACGTTATAGAAACCAATTAAACAAAGAACTCTAAAATGCTAACGAAATCAATTTTTGTGATTTTTTTTTGTCGTGTAACAACAGAGTCGACTTAGTGTAGAAAAAAATAAACTCTGTCTTGGGTCGTTCGTCTGCTACAAAACAAGTTTTAAAGATCAACCACAATGGTTAAGAGCTGTCAGGACAAGCATTGTCAAATGCGTTTAATGACTAGTTTGTAAGTCTGGTTAAAGAACATCCCGAGTCAGATGCTTGCAAATATATCAATGCTCGAAATAACCAATGCATGTTTCTTATGCCTATTACTGCTTAAGAGGTAATATCTGCCTTTAATGTACAGGGTGTCACAAAAGAAAATTTACACGGTCTTTTTAACCGCAAAAACAAACTAGGCATCGCCGAACGCTCATTCTCCGCCCAAAGGAAGAGCTAGAGGTCACAACCAAATGCCAAAGTTTCAGCCCGATCCGATAACTTAATCAAAAGTTATAGGTGATTTTCTAAAAATTTCAATGGGAAAATGGCGGCCGACGGAGTTTTCAAACACATGGGGCTAATGCAGTGAGTGCGCAGGCGAGCTGGTGGATGTTAACCATTTTGTTCTTAGCCCGAGACTGAGGCAGGAAAATGGGGCTCTATGGCACCAGAAACCTAAAACGGGCAAAAATGGGCTCCTGTTTCTCATTGAACTTTTCAGAAAATCACTTATAACTTTTGATTAAGTTATCGGATCGGGCTCAAACTTTGGCATCTGGTTGTGACCTCTAGCTCTACATTTGGGCGGAGAATGAACATTCGTCGATGCCTAGTTTATTTTTGCGGTAAAAAAGACCGTGTACATTTTTTTTGTGACACCCTGTACTAAAAATATCAAAAGCTGCGATTCCGATGGATTGCAGATCAAACGAGATAAATATGTAATTGAAATTTTTTTCTTTCCTAAGCACACATGTTCAATCTCTGTTTTACAAACGGCGTGTTTCCTTATGCAACTAGCGAAGGTAACGGTTTTATATAAAAAAGGAAATAAAAAAAAAACTGGGCCAATTATTGACCTATTTCAATTTTTTTTTTGTTTTCTACGCAAGATAGGTCGTAGTAAAAGTAACTCGAGTAATAATTTTAATACATTTTCAAATGGGTATCTAGTATCTTATCTTAAATACCTTTATTGAGTATTTGGCTCAACACTAGATTCAAGTAGCTGATTTCCTTGCAAGGTAATTGGCTGTATTTTTTCAGTAAAAACTAGCAAGCGCGTGTCTCTTATTTTATTTAACAACTTTATTTTTCCTAAATACTTTGTTAATTTTATCTAAGTTAAAGCTAGCAGTTGTGCTTCCGTCGTACCCCGCACGTGCATTGCAATTTTATTAGTTTACTTCGTTCATTTTATCTGGTGATGTTAAGCGTCTGTGCGTATCTTTAGTTGTTTTATCATCTTGCACAGTAATTAGTGACAATGATGCGTACGTTTATACTTTTTTTACATTAAAGGGTACAATTCGCATACTAAATAAGAACGTGCATTTTCTGAAATTTTACAATCTCTCCATCGTATTTTTTGTGTCGCAGTACGGTGCAAGAGACAGCAGAGGCTACGTGCGTAGCCAGTTGACAAATAATTACATTATATAATGTAATCACTAATAAAATGTGTAATATCAAGGATATTAGTACAGAACGAGATTATAGAAATGGTACACCAACATTTACTAAAGGAACCAGTTTACAATGAAGGCCTAACCAGAGTTTGTTGACACGCCCGAAGAATAAACGTGCGAAACCCTGTCGTCTGCCTCGCGTCCACCGAGGGACTCAGGCCGCTGTGAAATCTGGTCTCCCGTCCGCACGGTGCTCAGGCAGCTACGATATCGGATCTAAACATGTGTTAGAGTAAGCTTCATGACCACGGCTTCCACTCATGATCGCATGTGATCAACATAACATCTGCAGTTGAAAGCGCGCAAACAGCGACGACGCTCAAAACAGTGTTGGCTGCTGCGAATTTGTCGCGGCGACCGCGCTGCCCCGTACACATGCACAGCCACGCCGCCATCTTCCAGAGCGCCGCCTCTCCTCCAACTTGTTCGTTAGACTACCCGTTTAAGCCACTGTACCTGTACTCTTGATTTTGTCGTTAAACGCCGAGGCATTTGTGCCGTCTGCAAAATTGCGTTTTGTTCACAATCACTTTCTGTTTTGGTTTGGGATGGAGAGCCTCTAAAATGCCTCTTCTGTTTTCGGTTGCGTTTTATTCTTTCTTCTGCAATGTTTGTAAAGTGTTTGTGCCGTCCTTATTTTTGCTACTTTTGATTTGTTGCGGTTATGTGCCTATGCGTTTGTGGGAACGTCTGCTACTGGTCGGCTTCCGCTAGCTAGTAGGCACACTAGCGATATCCAGTGGGCCGACTGGCGCGCCAACATTGAAGTTCGGGCATCTTCTTGTGATCACCTATTTTGAGGTGACACGACAAGGTTATTACGTTGTAACTCTCGCATCGAAAGTAAGTTTTGAAAACAGTTCTAATGTGTAAGGCCTTGTCTCCGGTTTTCAGACGCGATTAAGTCATAGGTAATATTCTGAACGGTTTTTAGCCTACTTAATACATAAATAAATGTATGTTTCAATGCGCGCTATAATTTAATTGTCGTTACGGTTGTAATCAGTGGATACTGGTGTGCAAAGGCAATGAACTTAATAAACTTTTTTCTGCCCTTAGGACAGGGAAATGGGGCTAGAAAACGTCTAGAAGATCGCGCAGCATATATAGGGTGGATGAAGTCCCCAGGCTCGATCTATAATGGACCGTAAAAATCGACGCCTGCCCGTAGCCTTCTAAACTTTTCGTCAAAGGTGTATTTACAGGTCGTTTTTTTCTTGTAAAATTACAAAGCGTAGTTTTCTTTTAGTTTAAAATAGGGCAAAGGAACTTGCCAGGGTCTAAGGCGGCCGGTGACCCAGACGACCAAGTCCAGTAGCGGGGTGTGTTTGCGTTCGTATTCATAGATGGCGTCGGGAGCAGCGTCTAAAGGTGCAGCCGACCAGCGAAAATAGCAGACGACACGCAGACGAAATCCGTTGGCAACAAAAGCGCCGTCGTTAGGCAGACGTGTTTTTTTACTTTAAGTTTTGCTTTTTTTTTGCTCGCATTTATTTTGTAGCCGAAGGTACATTTCAAAAAGATTATATTCATTTTAATAAACCACGGTGGTCGCGAGCCGTCGCAATTAGGAAGTAGCGCCATCTATCAATACGAACGCCAAACACACCCCGCTACTGGACCCCTGTCGTCTGCGTTGCTGCCCGCCGTAGACCCTGGCAAGTTTCTTGGCCTTATTTTTCACAAAAAGAGATCTACGCTTTGTAATTTTACAAGAAAAAAACCGACCTGTAGATTACACCTCTGACGAGAAGTTTAGATTGCTACGTGCAGGCGTCGATTTTTACGGTCTATTTTAGATCGAGCCTAGTGACTTGGACCACCCTATACTTTTCCATCGCGTCGTCAGCTTGCGAAAACTCCACGTTCACTAGGGGCGCCACTGTCACCCTTCGCCGTGGCTCCAATATGTTTTCAGATGAGTTTTCAGTATTGGAGAAGCTCTATCGTATTTGGTATAGCAGTGTAAGTGAGAAGAAAATCTACTTCAATACTTAGAACAACCGCCGTAAACGAGGAAACAGATAGTCTTACACCTTCGCATACACAAAGTGCCCCCCCCTCCCCCCCCCCCGCCCCCCCCCCAAAAAAAGAAAAAATAAATAAATAAATAAATATAAACAAACATGTAAAAAGTTTAGTGAGTTTTTTTACTTCAAATGTAAACTAAGCATTTCCGAACCCTCAACCTCAAGCCAAACGTAGCCCTAGTGGTCGGAACCAGATGTCAAAGTTTAAGAGCCAACCGTTATCTCATTAAAATATACATCAACTGATGTTCACAAACGAACCGCAGCGCCCCTGGCTGCACGCCACCGGCGCCTCGCATGCACGATGGGGTGTGGGCAGACATGTACATACCGCGTTACTAGTAACGCGCTACTTCTACTTAGGTAAATTTTCGATAAGGAGTAACGTATTTAGTTCCGTTCTTAGAAAAGGAACGAGTAGCCTACTTGTAAGGCCGAGTAACAAGTAACGGTATTTCGTTACTTTTGAGGACCATAACGTGTACGACAACGTTCAAGCAGCCTAGTTTTAGTTCTAACCTGAGTATGCGAATATTGCGTCAAAGGGAGATGGGCAACCCGAGGAACAACTTAACAGTAGGACAGTATAGCATCGTTTATCGCTGTACACGTCAGTCGAACTACAGATGGCGATGAACTTCACACAGGGAACACATTAAGGTTCGTTGATTGAATCTTCCAGAACGTGTACAGACCGAATGCAAACCCGGAAGTTGCCAACGCGTGAAGGCACAGACGCCGTTGTCGACATCGAACTTTAGAAGCATAGAGAACAGAAGAGAAACGGGAATCCCAGGTTCACCACCTCTTCCTGAAGCAGAACACTGCCGTTCCTTCGAGCGCGTCAGTAGAACGACTCCTCAGCGTCGCCGGAGATGTATTCTCAATGAAGCGGGGATACATAATTCATGAAAATTTCGAAAGGCAACTAATGCTTATGTGCAACGACTGCCGAAACGAAGACAGCAAACCATGAGACACGATCAGTTGTATTTGGTCGTCAAAGTAACGAGAAAGTAACTAACTTCTTTTGTGGTAAAGTATCGCGTTCTTTTTGAGAATCAGTAACGAGTAACGTTTTTAGTTACTTTTTGAGTGAGTAACGAGTAACGGTATTTAGTTTCTGTTTCGGGTAACGTGTCTGAGTATGGACAAGAAGCACGCCATCTCCCTTCAACAAACAATTAGAATGCGATATCGTCGGCGTCGGTGTAAGTCCCCATGCTCTTTTTCGCTGCGCTTCCGAGCAATAACCTACAAATTTAGTGGCCTGAGCAAAGTCAGCAGGGCTCGTTACACCACAAACCTTCGTGTAAATAATGGGACGTGCTGAGAATAATTCTGCGTGAATACTTTTAGAATTAACGCTAGGGACTAATTCACATGCTGACCCAGTTGAAACATTCACCAGACCGGTTTGGTGTGTCCTAGTGTTTTCTGGTGTGAACATCAGACCAGCCTGGTGTGTTCTGGTGCGCACATCAAACCAGCCTAAAGTGCTTGGGTGTGCCCCCAAGAACACGTTAGGCTGGTTTGGTGTGCCCATCACACCATCCTAGTGTGGTCTGATGTGCACACCAAAACACACTAGGCTGGTCTGATGTGCACACCCCAGCACACTAGAACGACATGATGTACACACTATGCCACACGAGACCAGTCTAATGTGCACACCACGGCACACTAAACTGGCCTGATATGCTCACCAGGGTGCCTCTGGTGTGCAGACATTAAGGATAAATGTCTGGTGTTGAATGAAAACATGTTTTCTTGTAAAATTAAATAAGATGTACCGAGCTCAAACACTATATTTGATTTTGTAAGGTGCTTAATTGAAGTGGCGGTGCAACGATTCAGTTTGAATAACATGTACTTTGAGCAAGCATGCTGACACAGTGTAACAAAAGTGTACCCACACGCTCCAGCCTGACGCACAGAATAGAGGTTTTTCTCGTCAACAATCATCGTCAGCAGCTTGTCATCAATAACAACTTGAAAATATTTCAGTGGGATTTTGACATCATCAGAAGCCGTAAACACGGGTTTCACAAGCTCCACGAAACACCGGTCTCCTTTTCGCCAGTCAAAACCTTGCGGCGGTGACTTTTGTTTCTTTCTCGTCGTTGACAGAACTGGACAGGCGGGCATTCCGCCTTTAGTTTTGTTATCGCTTGGAAGTTCTTTTGTTAAGCCCTTCGTTGGCAAGTACAACTCGTCACCGCCACTCACATCACTATCACTAGATCCCGCATCAGACACTGTTCCACTTTCCGGAATCAAAACCACACAGGTACGATCACTACTCCATGTCCGGTTGAAAGAAACCGATGGAATTTCCGTCGGGCAGCAGTAGATTACGAAACCCCCCCCCCCCCCCCCCAAAAAAGATCACAGTGTTAAATTCTGTCAGTAAACAGGTCAACATAGGGATGTACTAAACCACGACAAACAGGAAGCTTTTCTCCCAACAATTACAGCTGATTCCTCGTGTATAAGTCTGTACAATTCAGAGTGAACACCCGCGCCCTAAAACTATCACCCTATCTATTTACCTGCCTAAGCGTTTATCGGCTTAAGACTACCGAAACATTGCGAAATCTAGGTACTGAAGGAACACCAATGAAATCAGAGCTACTATGCGACTCCTCTTGTACACGATACGCATATCTACTATGAACTTTTTCCCCCGACTTTCATGCCTTTAAGGGTAATATACGTTTGCGCTATGGAATCTAAGACTTCTAAAAATGAAAAATTAACATATTACAGAGCAAAATACGAATTACCTTTCAAACAGCAATCGAAGTGCGTAGCACGGCCGCACGGCGAAAAGGAGAACGACGCATTCTGGGCGCCGCCAGGCACATTGGAGCCGACGGACAGAGCCGCCGACGGAGTACCTGGAGAACCCCTGGTGATGACCATTTGAGACCACGAAAACGAAACCAGAACATGTATCTCCTGAAATACGTAACACTTCGCCGGAGTATTTCTTCGTGTCCCAAAAACTAGTATTATATTGAATCTACCCTAGAAGATACACTGTGCCTTAAAGGGTTATAAAAATAAAAACGAATGGAAACTTTTGTGTCGCTTGAAGTGGTGGGAATCGTCGTTCGCGTCTGTGTACACTGGGCAAACGGCCGCGAGGAGGGGGATGTCATCGATGACGTGCAGAGTACTTGTTGCATAGCTATAGCAGAGATTCAAGCACATTATTTTATGTTTTAGTGCTTTAGAGAGCTGATTGTTGCGGGGATAATTACTTCATTTGGCCTGCCAGCTCGTTAGAGCGCGAAGGACGGATAACAAACGTTAATGGAAGCAAGTCACGAGCAACGTAAGTATATTTCTTTGTTTCTTTTTGTGTTTGCTGCATTGCAATGCGGGGATTTCGCATTTTTAGATCTGCTGAGACACTCTTAGCTTGATCTTTAGGGAACGATGCGAGCCTGAATGTATAGCTTTACAGAAAAAAAATTTCTGGGCGGCTATCAGTTCAAAAGTCTTTGTTACCCAGCATAGCCAGCCGGCAAGCATATTCTAGAGTTGACGTTTGGACACCAGTTTGAGTTGTCCTCACCACTTGTGGGGTCGCTCTATAATAATCGTCGCCCGATCAGGATGTGCTTTGCTTGTCTCCCAGGGAGTAACACAAGACAACGAGAAGACAACAAATTGATTTACTGTACTTCCCAGTTGTCCGTCTTCGAGAGCCGGCACTCCGGACCCACCGACCCTGGTTGTCGCCCGTCGTTCAGACCTCGCAGTCGGAGTCCGTGTCCAGGCGTGCGGATCATCCTTTTCACGCCAGCGCTGCGTAGGCAAGCTGTTCCGGGGAATCACAGCCCCAGTCATGCTGCGGATCCACTCCGGGGTTGTCATGGCTTAGGCCGGTATGGCCAGGGCTCGCCGTTTCCGCCGGTCCTGATCCGAACCTCGGTAGTGAAACACTCCGGTGATCGCCATGGGTCAGATCAGCCAGAAGGGCTCCATTGTTCCTACCCGGTCCCTGCATGGTACAGCCCGCTCTTCCTGTTTCCTCGCGCTCGCGCCCGGATAGAATAAAATGTGGGTAATTAGAATCAAACTCTGCATGCTAGAGCACAGTACTCACGTTGCAATGAATGTAGTGTGATATGCAAGCCTGGTGTAAAAAAGGTGAAAGGCAACAAAGTGTACAGTCGGGAGCAAACGTTTGCGGGGCATGGCAGCGCGTGCCGAAATGCATCGCCGCGCCGTGCAACAGCGCGCCACCACATTAAAAAGCCGAGCTTTGCGCATGCACGCCCTTTGAACTGGCAGACATGTCTCTTTCGCTCGTTTCTGTCCGACTCACTGCTGATAACAAAAGTCCGCGCCAGGGGCGCAAGTTGCCATTTCGCTGGCTGTCATGCCTCGAGTCCTCTTCAGCAGCCTCAGCCGCCGCGCTGGTGACGGAGAGATAGCGAGGCGCTAACTTGCGCCCCTGGCGCCGATTCCTGTTATCAGAAGTGCGCCGGAAAGAAACGAGCGAAAAAGACATGATAGCGAGCACGAAAGGCGCGCATGCGCAAAGCGCGGCTCCTTAATGCGGCGACGGGCCGTTAGACGGCGCGGTTGATGAATTTCGGCACGCGCTCCCGTTACCTGCAAACTTTTGCTTCCGACTGTACGTGTGAGAAGGGTATTTACGCTTCGCATGACCTTTTTCTAGAGTAAACCTTGTGCATCCTGTTCTCTGCATGCCGTCAAACTTTTTACCAGACTCAGCGTTGAATTTGGTTGCCGAAACAAAGAAATGTGCTACGAAAATTCACTATCTGAGAACTCGCAGGTTTGTAAGGTTTTGGTTGTGACCGAGTGTGTGCCGAACGGCAATGCACACGTACAACTACAAGTGCTAGAACGGGCCAACGGGCCTCGCGCTTTTTGAAGGCCTGATTACCTGATTCTCGACGGCACTGCGAAGCAACAATCGGCCCGATTGTTCCTACCCTATTTCCACGTGTGGCTGTCTAATTGACTCGTAAAACAACTTGTTTAAATTTGTTATTTTGCCGAGTAGTCTGCAAAACGAGTTCGTCAGACCGCTTTCCATGCCTGCACATCTATTTTCGTTCACTTCAACAATTACTGTTTAATTCACTTACTTGATGCGTCGCACTGCAGTAATACACTTCTGTCGCCGTGTCGCTTCCCGAGATATCAAAGGGAAGCGGTATAGTTTGACGCTTGAGTCGCCTTCGTGACTTTGCCAGTCTTTCACGCAGCAGTAGCACGTTTATTTTTTTTTTTTTTTTTGGGGGGGGGGACCCTAGGAGTAGGCGAGATGTCAGAGGAGCCCGGTGTGGTCATAGAGACGTAAAGCCGGGACTTACTTTGAAGAAAAACTGTTCCCCAAAAGGCTCACGCCTATTCGAAATGCCACATTCACACGTGGTTTCTTAAATGCGCCCACCCGCAGTCCCCGCGACCCGGGCAATCCTGGCCCACCCAGTGTTCTATTTTGGAGCCGCTAGATGGCGCAACGTGTAGTGACAAACTGCATTGCCGGTTAATATCTGGGTAACTTTCAATGAGAGGAGGGGGTGGAGTGGAGTTGAGAGATTCATATTAGCGAGATTCTGCTGTGTACGCCTGCCCCCCCCCCCCCCCCCCTTCGTACAAACACACACACAACGAAGTTGCCCAAGGCGCCTCTGACTGTATGTTGCAAAACGTAATAATTTACTGACAGGGTGACAGTGCTGGAGGGCCCAAATCTAATTATGTATTTTCAATCTAAACTGCTGATAATGTAGTTGCAGGCAGCGACAATCTTAATCTAGTAAAGCAAGTCAATTGTTCAGGAGAAGCTCTGCCCAGTGCTGTTCTGTGCATACTTCAGGCCCCTCCACTGTTGAGGAAATAGTATTTTATACCCTCTGGACACAGGAGCAGAGTAATCAAAATGCGCTGTTTTGGGGGCAGGACCACACTGTCATACCTCTATAGCCAGACTTATAACTCAACAAGTCGTTGATGACAGAACAGGACGACTTCATTTCATGACTTCTTTATGCAGCGTACCACGAGACAGTCATTGCTTACTTGACATGCGAGTAGTTACAACGACAAGATTTGGTAAGGTTGCCAGTATCGCACATGAATGAATACTATCTTAAAGGCGTGATTTAAAAAGGTAGTCTTCATTTATTTAGTGCGTAAAGCAGCCTGGCTGTGGCAACACCATAAGCAAGATACCACTTTCATGGTGGCGACCACAGCACCCTCGTGTCACCTCACCAAATGTACCGCAAGGAAGAGCTGACACTACCTCCACAATTTTGCGTCCTCACAAATCATAAAACAAGTGAAAGTGATTGGCTGATGGTGTGAAAATCAGCCAATCGCTTTCACTTGTTTTATGACACATTACTGAAATCTTACACTTTTAGCAACTGTAGTGTACATTTTGCTTGGGCACTCATTCGACAGGCTCTAAGCATCCTAAATATCAAAAAAGTATGCGCGTGCGACGAGTATTTCTCTAATAACAATAGAAAAAAAAATAGAAATAAGACAAGATAGTTCACCTTCTCGTCCTGCCGTAGGACGAGAAGATGAACTATCTTCGAAAAAGTGTACATGCGGAAGAGAGTGACAACAGTGCTTTTTGATAGCCGTGTCCCACAAATTACAGTTTAGCAGTGCCGATTATCCATATCCAGGAGTTAGTAACGTAGCTCGCTTCGCTAGTATAGACTATCAAAGAAGGCAGAGGTGAGACATATTGATGCCTATTTCTGAACACAGAAAGGGAAGGTAGTGAGCTATGGTGATGGCACACTCATTCGGGTTTTATTTTTGATATCTTGTCATGGAGCCAAAGGTGTTTTTTTTTTACATTCCTTGGCTGCCCGAGACTGCACATATTGATACAAAACATGGCTGTGCACAGCAGTATGCTTCCTCCGTATTTCGCGATTTTGAGTTTAAAAATTGTCAAATGGTTTTATAAAGGGTACCTACAATATCAGATCTGTTAAAAGCACATAGAACAATTTTTTTTTTATCTCAACATATGTATTTGATGTGTACAGCGATAGTGAACCTCCTTTATTAATGTAGATTCCAAAGTTGAAATTTTTCTTTTAAAGGGCTTCTCGGGAGCTTTCTAAAATTGTCTGTTTATAGCTGTAACTTTTTCTATGTGCTCTAAGCATCCCAAAAATTTTAAGTTACAATCACGTTCAGCTTATTTCACTAATAAAAATGTGATAAAAGATAGTGAATCTCAGACGTACAGATGGCGCCACCGAACCCGGCCGAATGTAGGCAAACAACGAACGGGGCTCGTGAGACATTCACAAGCGATGGCTTCACGTGCGGACAAGCAGCTGACCAGTCCTGCTCCTCTGCACCGGAAGCCCTCACTCGCAATTGACTGACAAGTGTCTTTCGCCATTGCACCCCATTCGCCTTGATTCGGTTCAACCACATTTGTTATCTTTCATCACATTCTTGAATAGTGAAATAAGCCACACATGATCGTAAGTGTTTGACTTTTGGATGCTTAGAGCATATAGGTTGAGTTAGGAACATAAATAGGCCATCTTTGAATACTACGGAGTGCCCCTTTAATTTATGACATTTTTATTTCTATATACTGTAAACGACTAAATTTTCGCGAGGACCTAATTTTTGCGAATTTCGCGAGTCACTTACAATTCGCGAAAAATACACCCCGCGAACAATTCGGGCAATATGTGAACACTACGGAAGCTACACTCAATTCGCAAAAATTAGAACCCGTGAATAGTTTCAAATTTTCAGCTTTGGCCCGATTCGCGAAAATTAATTCGTTTACAGTATGTAAAATTCAGCATTTCAGTAAATCAAACCAGGAACATTATTGCAGACGAAAGTGGAGAGTCCATTTGTGTTGCCTGTATTTCTCCACTTTTTGTGCATTTGCTTGACAATTTTACTTACTGCAGATTCATCTTGGACATAGCATAAACATGCGAGAGGCAGATTTACACACGCCCGGGGAAAGGCTGCCACCCCTGGCCGCTTTCTCAAAATGATCAGCCGATCCCTATGGGAGGCTGTGGAGCTCTTCGATAGCAGTGTGTCAAGGCAAGCCTCCAGGCGTCTCCTCTAGGAGGGTGCAGTGGGGAAGAAGCCCCTAACACACAAAAAAACTGACACTCTGACAGGTGGGTATTTCTGATAAACCTGAAAGGGCACAGGATCTGTCGTAACTGTGCTGTGCTTAGCTGTGCACATAATGTGTGTATAGTTTGAATAATAATTTACTACGATTTGAGATATTTTTATGAACCTTGTATTGATTTTGTCTTGTGCAGTACACAGGTACAGTGAGAGGCACTATGAGGTGATACAAGGAGAATCCGGCCAGACCAGGTGAAATGCCCCGTGCGGCGCAGCGCTTGCTTTGCGCACTGGGAGCGAGGCCAAGAGGTTCGATCTACAGTCAAACCATATAATATCGAACCCGATTAATTCTAGCTATTTGTGAACGGACTAGTGGCTGCAATAAAAACGCATAGCGAAAATTGCCGTTGCATTAAACGAAAATCGCATCGTCTTCGGATAGATCAAACTGCCAAGAGCGCTCTTTAGCTCTGCAAGTTGGCTTTAACCGAGTTTGGCGAGCTCTTTGTGGGAAAGCCAGCTTGCAGAGAAAGCTGGCTTTTTTTTCTCTTCGGCGGCCGCGTGGATTGCCGGGAAGAAAAAAAAAATCTCTTTTGCGGAGGGAGAGGGTAAGCCGGTAAGACCTCGAAAAACGAAGAAACGGCCACTGAATGGCTGCGGTGAGCGTTCGCCATGATGTACAAACGCCCCTTCGAGAGTAATCTACTTTTCTAAATCTGGCGTGGTTTTTCGTTGTCAAATTTATTAAAACTTTTATATAGAATTACCTGCTATATCGAACTGGTAGACGTTTTTTTGCGAGTTCGATATTATCGGGTTTGACTGTATTATGTTGCCCACAGGTAGGCGAAAGCAGATTGAACGCAGGAAGGCTACCGAGTGATAAATTGACTCCGATTACCAGGCTGTACACGACAGAAATTCATTATTTACTGTTGTAGTTGTGATTTTATGATTTTAAGGTTTTTTTTTTATGAATAGCTGCTCGTGTATTTGTTTTCTTTTATGCACTGTAGGTGTTATCATGCAATACCAAGTTGCCCAAGCCATCATCTTAGCCATCCGGGTGTGCTGGCAAAAACGGCATGGAAGAAAAGAGTCATGGACAGCCCTATGTGCAAGGGAATGTGCTCGAGTGGTGCGTGTTGGGAAGAAAAGAAAATAGCAAGTTTTATTCTGCTTGTCTTTGTAGTTTTGTTTAATGGCAGAATGGACACCTAAACCTTTGAAAGATTGGTGTTCCTTTTGCACAATTTTCTAGCTGTTGTCATCAGCAGCCCTTTCTGCATTTAAATTATACCATGCATGCATGACCAGGTCACCACAGAAGACACCCGATTGACCGGGTCACAACAGAAGACACTTGGCAGGGTCATACCAAGACACCAGAACATGACAAGACACCAGAACACGCCAAAACACCATGACACCAGAACACCAAGACACCAGAACACGCAGACCCGTGTCTGAATTTGCGCTCTGGTGTAAACGTGAGAAACACACCAGACCCGGTCTAAGGAATTTTTTTTAATATGAAAGGTACTGCTGACAAATTTCAATCGCGAGGTCGCGACGTCTGCAGAAGCGTAGACGGTGTGATGCTCGACGTCGATAGTGAAAATCGCAAGCAGAATCGGACCAAGTGAATCAGTGAATCAAACATGACAAGTCGATGATTAACACTGGTAACAATGATGAACACCTTCTTGTATCTACGGCTTACATCGTGCCTACTGAAAAAGAAGACGTTTTTGAAAAAGCAGATGACAGTTCGAACAATCAGGTGGCCGTTTGAACGTGAAGACGGACTGAACGTGGATGGCGGGTGGTCGCGACAACATGGCGGTATTTCTGCGCTTATGTTTGGACCAAAATTATAAATCTGACAACCACGAGTCTTGTGAATTAAATCTATAGTTCTTACCGCAGAAGCGATCGTGGTTCGACGGAGCCTGGTTTTCCCCTTTCATAGCACATATCCACGTTCTCGGCTCTTTTAACACACTATTCACACGTTTCCCGGCTCTTTTGGTAGATCCCCAGTCGCAGCGTTTTGACGAGTAGGCAGGTTTTATAATTACAATGTAGCGCAAAGACAACACAGGAAGGTTGCGCTACATTGTAATTATGCATAACCAACTAGCCCAACAGCTCATTTTAAGGCAGGTTTTAGTCTGGTTTCTTCAAGAACACAAAAATGCCCGTTTCGCATGGCGACTTTCGCACACAACCCTGACCGCCCCAGGTGCCACCGCCTTGGGGTACAATAAGTGATTTTCTGTCTCCAGTGGGGGCGGCAGCTTTTCCAGTGTCATGTCACTCAAAACCGCATGGATCGTCTTACAGATACTGCCGCTGCTGATCAACTGCGAAACATCTGGAACCGTCTACGTCGATCGTCCACCAAGCGCTGAATCACCGTGGCTTCATTCCCGGTTCGCCGGTGACATCGACTGGAATCATCATCAGAAGACGACGATGACGTCACCAGGGAACCCTATAAAGCCAGACACAAGACCAGCAGTCTCCAGTGGGGGCGGCAGCTTTCCCAGAATCATGTCACTCAAAACCGCATGGATCGTCTTACAGATACTGCCGCTGCTGATCAACTGCGAAACATCTGGAACCGTCTACGTCGATCGTCCACCAAGCGCTGAATCACCGTGGCTTCATTCCCGGTTCGCCGGTGACATCGACTGGAATCATCATCAGAAGACGACGATGACGTCACCAGGGAACCCTATAAAGCCCGACACAAAACCAGCAGTCTCCAGTGGGGGCGGCAGCTTTCCCAGAGTCATGTCACTCAAAACTGCATGGATCGTCTTACAGATACTGCCGCTGCTGATCAACTGCGAAACATCTGGAACCGTCTACGTCGATCGTCCACCAAGCGCTGAATCACCGTGGCTTCATTCCCGGTTCGCCGGTGACATCGACTGGAATCATCATCAGAAGACGACGATGACGTCACCAGGGAACCCTATAAAGCCCGACACAAGACCAGCAGTCTCCAGTGGGGGCGGCAGCTTTCCCAGAGTCATGTCACTCAAAACTGCATGGATCGTCTTACAGATACTGCCGCTGCTGATCAACTGCGAAACATCTGGAACCGTCTACGTCGATCGTCCACCAAGCGCTGAATCACCGTGGCTTCATTCCCGGTTCGCCGGTGACATCGACTGGAATCATCATCAGAAGACGACGATGACGTCACCAGGGAACCCTATAAAGCCCGACACAAGACCAGCAGTCTCCAGTGGGGGCGGCAGCTTTCCCAGAGTCATGTCACTCAAAACCGCATGGATCGTCTTACAGGTTGGTTACTATAAGTTCGACTTCGAATTTCGATCTAATGATGCATGCATTCTTGTGCTGCCGCACCCCACATTCCTTTGTGAGATGTTGAACTGCTGGTGGTCTGGAATCGTTCTGATGTTATCCGGAGATGTAGAGGAAAACCCAGGTCCTGACAGCGATACTAAGGAACTGCTGCAAGAAATATTAGACAAACAAAAGGAAATAGCTAAAGATATAGCGGAAATTAAAGCAAACGAAAGAACCGTGGATAATAGGCTCCGGGCAATGGAAAATAGGCTTGGTCAACTAGATGAAATTTCAAAAATGATTACAGAAAACAAAATAAGCTAGCTAACGTTGAGGTCACAGTTACTTCGCTAGAAAAGACCATTGAATTGCAGCAACAAAGGCTAAGTAACCTTGAAGATAGAGAGAGGCGAAACAATATGATTGTGTTCGGCATTCCAGAAGCGAACAATGAGACAGCTGCAGATTTGGAACAGAAAGTGATAAGAGATATTTTCTTCGGACAACTTGGTGTAACTGTGACGTCTGTTGAAAGAATCCATCGTTTGGGCCCGAAACGACACGACAAAAACAGACCCGTCATCCTCAGGGTATATAATTATAACGAAACGCAGCTGGTGTTCAAGATCTGCAGGAAACTGAAAAATACCCGCGTCAGCGTGTCCGATGACTATTCAAAAGAGACGGTGGAAAAGCGACGGCAACTTTGGAACTCGGCACGACAAGAAAAACGGAACGGAGATAAAGTGCAACTTGTGTATGACAAACTTTTCGTAAATGATGTAGCCTACGTGTGGGATTCTGTAACGAACACGCGCGTTCAACAAAATGCGCGTGTTATACCAATGGCCTCTCAGCACAATTGACATAAAAGAAAAAAAGATGTACGAATAATCACGATAAACGCACAAAGAATACTAAACAAAGCACCGGAATTGAAATATATTATTATTCAGCATGATCCACATGTTATTGTCGTGACCGAGACTTGGCTACATAGTAATATTGCCGACTACGAAGTATTTTCAAGGGACTATAGCGTGGTACGGAAGAACAGAGAAACTAGAGGAGGAGGCGTTGCCATTCTTATAAAGGACTCTCTAAAGTATGAGGCGTTGCCTGGTATTAACGACCATGAGAGCGTATGGTGTAAACTATTCCTTGACGAGATGGTCTTCCTAATTGGTGGCGTGTATAGGGCCCCGGGCACTGGAATTAATTTCCTTGAGAAAATAGACGATTATTTAATAACACTTGTGAAAAACAGAACTAAAATTATCCTAACGGGCGACTTTAACCTGCCCCATATTGATTGGCACGAACTAAGCCTAGGCAGAGGAGATAGATTACATGGAGAATATTTGTTTGATATAATGCTTAAATATGGACTGACACAAGTAGTTAACGAACCAACCAGAATTCAGGGATCATGTCAATCTGTATTAGATATCAGCCTGGTATCTGATTACTTTTCGAATTACAAAGTGTGTGTAGAGCACGGAATTTCAGATCATAAAATGGTTATCTTGACACTAGAGTTGGGCAGTCTACGCTTTCAGAAAACGGACCCTAAAATTGTTTATGATTTTACACGAGCAGACGACACATCGATATTAGATTATCTCGAACTATCTTTAGACCGCATAGATAAAAATAATGACGTAGATTATTTGTGGGGTTATTTCTCAAAAGCAGTCGCCTACTGTCTTGCAAGATTTGTTCCGAAAAAAAAACAATAAAAAGAAACAAGTCTAATCCATGGATAACACGGGACATAATTCACCTTAAACGTAAACTAAAACGAAAAAGAAAGCAGAAAAATAAGAACGCTCTAGAGATTGCTAATCTAAGCCGTGAAGTACGATCGAAGGTCAAGGCTGCTAGAACAGAGTTCTTTTCGACTACCTTGAACGATTACTTAAGGGATTCGCCACGCAGATTCTGGCAGTATCTGTCATGTAAGGAACATAGAGTTAACGAAATCTTAAAGGATGGGAAAGTATGCAGCAATCCAGCAATTGTCGCGACTGAATTTAATAAGTTTTTTCATTCTGTTTTTACCGAAGATAATGATCGTGAAAGTGTTATAACTAATGTTACTGGTCTGCCTGAAACAGAGATTGTAGTCTCGTATGAGGGTGTTCTTTCTATGCTACTGAATATCGATGTAAAAAAAAGCACCGGGATCCAGATAACATTCCAAATGAATTTTTGAGGCGTTACTGTCTAAGAGTTTCTGAGTTTTTAGTACTTATTTTTCGAGCGTCATTGAGCCAGAGAAGGCTACCTAAGGACTGGTTACTTGCGCGAGTAGTCCCTATTCATAAATCTGGGAGTAGACTTGATGTTGGAAATTATCGGCCGATATCCCTTACTTCTACTGCCTGCAAACTCCTCGAACATATTATTTGTAAACATCTCACAGAGTTCATCGAACAGAATGGCTTGTTTTACGAAAGACAACATGGTTTTAGAAGGAAGTTATCAACTGTCACCCAGTTATTTGAAGCGACTCATTATTTCGCATCTGTTTTAAATAGCGTGGTCAAGTAGATGTGATGTCAATTGATCTGTCAAAAGCATTTGACCGAGTCACGCACTCGAAGCTGCTAAAAAAATTGTTGGATTTAGGGTTAAGTACACCTATTGTTTCTTGGATAAAATCTTACTTGTCAAACAGATTTCAATTTGTTGAGATCGCGGGGGAAACTTCCACGCTACTGCCAGTCACTTCCGGTGTGCCTCAGGGCTCGGTTTTGGGGCCAATTTTGTTTCTTGCGTATATCAATGACATTGCAAATGAAATTCATCCATCTGTTGAAGTCCGCCTTTTTGCTGACGATTGTCTAATGTACATAAAAGTTAATTCACAAAGGGACCAAATGCTATTAAATGACTCGTTAATGGCTATGCACGAGTGGTGTCAAAAATGGGATATGAGGATAAATTTTGAAAAGACAACTTTTGTAACGATCACAAAGAAGAGGTCGCCTAATATATTTCCGTATTCCTATAATGGTGCACTTTTGAAACAATCCGAAACTTTTAAATACTTAGGAGTCACAATTTCGAACGATCTAAACTGGAAGGTACATATAGAAAATGTCTGTAGTGCGGCTTTGCGAAAATTTGGGTTTTTAAGACGGGCACTCAAAAATACAACGCCCGAAGTTAAATTATGTGCGTATAAGACTCTAGTTCGATCATCTCTTGAGTACGCGCACGTGATCTGGGATCCATATGTCAAATGTCAAATAGAACAACTTGAGCGTATCCAGCGGCGGGCAGTAAGATTTGGTTATTCAGAGTATCGCCGCACGGAATCGATAGCAGAACTATTAAAAAAAGCGGGGCTGCCATCCTTGGGTCAGCGGAGAAAAATTGCAAGGTTAAAACTTTTCTATCAACTCTACAATGGGTATTGTAACATCAGTTCGAGCGACTATATACAGCTTCCTGGTAGAAGGTCACCGAGAGTTAATAACCAGTTTGGAGTGAAGCCGTATTTCCCAAATCTCGATGTTTTTAAGTACTCCTTTCTTGTAAAAACAATTGAGGAGTGGAATAGTTTGGATGGCGACCTCTTTGTTGGGATTGACAGTGCCGATAAGTTTGAAGGTGTATTATTTGATTTATATGCAGAGCCACACTAGTATTCTTTGGTGGTGGTGACTTTCGGTGGTGTTGTTCAACCGAAATTGTACTCAAATGATTGTATTGTGGTGATTGTACTTGATCTTCGGTTCTTTATTTCTGTTGTTTTATTGCTGTACACTCCTGAAACAGCCCGAAAGGGCTTTCAGTATTGTAAATAAATAAATACATAAATAAATAAATAGATTTCAATAGAAAAATAGACTTGGTTTCGCGCGTCTTACAGCGATAGCTGTCATGGGCTCTTCCCACCGATGGAAATGAAGTCCGTTGTTTGTATTGTAGTTGTAGCAGTTGTAACTGTTAATAAAGTGGTTGTGAGTTGTGGTCATTGATGTTGTAAATGTCATTGTAGAGCATCCGTCGTCGATGTTGCCAAATCCTTTAAAAAGCTCGCTTGCTGCCCGTGGGAACCGAACCCGGGTCCGCGGCGTGCGAAGGAGTGGCATTACCACAAAGCTACACCACTGCGTTAACAACAAGCCGTAAAGTTTTTGCAGAACCTAATGCCAACTGCACGCGCTTTCTAAAACAAAATTACACCATCTTCCCGAGGGGAACCATGGGGTGATGCGGAGCATCGCGGATCGTTATTAACGGTGTTTTTAACGGTGTTAGTAACGTTGTTAGTAACGTTGTTAACTTGCGTGTTATTACGTTGTTAACTTGCGAATGGACGCCGCTTCTCGTTGCCGTAGTTCAGGGTCTGCCGCTCGCTTCAAGCGTTTGCGCTCAGCGTCGCGTGCCCTTCGCTGCGCAGCTTTGTCTTCAGTGGACGTAGCGTTGCTGTTAGTTTGTGGGGTGGTGCTGACGCTTGGTTGCGCCAACCCACTAACTGACGGGTCTGTTGCTTCCATCACACTTCATAGGAAGAACGGAGTGAAGTGGAGTCAACAGCGCTGAACTGAACGCGCGCAGCGCGCTACCGCTGCTTATATTCACACTTGAAGGAGAGGAGACTAGAGGAGGAGAGTTGCGCATGCGCGTGCGGTGTGAGTAGAAGCGAACGCACGCGAAGTGCACGCAGCTGGTAGAGAGAGAGAGAGCGGAGAGAGTAACGCGCAGCTGTTGGAGAGAGGGAAGGAGGAGAGTTGCGCATGCGTAGTGTGAGTGCGGACTACGACGCCGACGCCGCGGGACATAGACCCGAGCAAGAGATGCTCCGCATCTAAAAACAAATAGCCGATAAGCAAATGTTGTAGCACTGTCAATGCCAAGAGCTCGTGCCGGGAGGCGCGCTTTAGCGCTCTGCGCTAGAGCCGGCGTCTTGACTGAAGGCCGGTTCACACAGTTGCGTTTGACTGCGTTTAACTGCGTTGCGGCGAGAACCGAAAGCGAGTCACCGGCACATCTGTACTTCGTATGAAGCGTGCAATCCAATTCAAGGAATCTTCTTGGCACGCGATATAAGCAGCAGGGATGTCCTGGTGTCTCGCTGCCGCAACGCAGTCAAACGCAGTCAAACGCAACTGTCTGAACCGGGCTTTAGACTGCGAGAAGGGAAACACTGCAGGAGCCCGCGCTCAATCGAGGAGTGAGGCACGTGAGCCGAGTCACAGGCGCTTGCGCGCTCCAGGAATGGCAGGCTTTCTTTCGCACAGTTTAAGCTAAGACGTTTATTCTAGCAAGCCGGCCCAGATGTCCATTTTGTTCCGAACGCTTTTGCTCACGCACCCGCGGTGCGTGAACACGACGCAGATGCGCAACGACTTGTCCGCGATGTGTCGCAGCTCTCGCTGCGACTGTAATGTGTATTAACGTATGACTGTTCAGTATTATTTGGCAACTGACGATATTCAGGTTCATGTATATAACTATAACTCCGCTTATAAAGTTATAAGCGGAGTTATAGTTTTATCAAATAAGATAGAGGTTAGTTTCGAAACTTTTGACATCTGGTTTTGAACGCTATGGCTACATTGGAGCCGAGAATGAGCGCAAGGCGATGCGTAGCTTATATTTGCGGTGAAAACAAAACGCGTGAATGTTTTGGGTGCACACCCTGTAGTTCGTGTCACACATTATTCGCATCACCCTCTGTGTGGTTCGGCGCACACCTCAAACTATTTCACACCTCCGTCGCTTCCGAAGCCTACAGTTTCTAGAGTACCGCTTCCCCGAAACTGAATTTTGAATACTCCCCCCCCCCCCCCCCCCCCGCCCCATTCAAGCTGTCCTTGCGATCCAAAACCAGGCGACATTTTCGGAAAAATCTCCGAAGCCTGGAGTATGAAATGAGCCACCCAAACAGGCACCACACCACCGTATACACACGGACGCTTTCTTCGGCTAATTACAGCCCTATGTGCTTCGTCCACACGAATGTGTAGCGGGGGGAAAAGAGGGGAAGGGGAGAGCGCGGATAAATTCTACCGACTTTCAGAAGCATCCTTCCTTCCCGTTCCTCTTCCAATCTCCACGAATGTTTCCGTTCCGACTCGGAAAAGTCGTCGTCGTCGTCCCCAGTAGAACAGAGGAGCGGACCGCCCATTCTCGCAGACGCTGGAAGGACGATGAACGGTGGCTTAGCTATCAAGTTTTATATAGAAGAGAAAAAAAGAAGCGCTCTCGAGTGCGAGGAGAGAACGAAAAAGGGGCGAGGGTAAGGAGCTGTCAAGGCTGGTTCACACCGTTGCGTTTGGATGCAACCGATTGCGTTATGCAGCCAGCTCCGTCGTGATCGCTAACGTCAAGAGAATAACACGCTATCGTCTTCTATTAGATATCAATCGAACACTTGCTAGCTACGTGCATTGCCTAATGCAAATCAATCTTTGTCTTGGCAATCGGGTCAGCTGAACATTGAAAAATAAGGACACGAAGGAAAGGACAGGACAAACACACCGCTGACGTCCTACGGCACAATAAACACTTTTAAAACTACCGTTTAGCCTACCACTTAACGGGGTATCGTAGGACGAAGAAGAAAGGGCCTAGGCTGGGAAGAGGATAAAGCAAAAGTCAGTCGTTAGTCGGCGGTGTGTTTGTCCAGTCCTTTCCTTCGTGTCCTCGTTTCTCCGTGTTAAGCTGACCCGATTGCGAACAGTATGTACCTGCTAGCTCAACTAAAACCCGTAACTCAATCTTTCTCCGTGAACTTATAAAAAAAAAACTCTTAACAATGTTATGAACGATGATTTCTTGGAAATGGGACGTGTAATTGAGCTCCGAAAATACTGCAATACCTTCACTATAGTTCGATTCAGTTCTAGGATTGCCTCAGAGATGGCGCCAGCGTGCTGGGATGTTTCCCAGATAGCCTAAAGACGTTTGCAAGCAGCCGCGCTTTGAGACATAGTCTGCCCACCGTAGATGGAAAATGCTTAGTTTGGGCGCCAGTCTGGAAACCGAGGGTACGCATCGGGAACGCTTGACAATCAGATGATCTACGCAACCTACGCCCTCAGCAAGGTGGCGGCGCCTAGATGCCGTACTTGCAAACGTTTATAGATTGAATAAAAAGTCCATCTCAAACTTTTTTTTTTTTTTTTTTTGGGGGGGGGGGGGGGTAGTTTATGCAATTTAATGGAAAAACGCCTCCTCCGGAGGTTGGTCGCTATTGCGCATGCGCTACGATTTCGCGTGGCGAGGAGGAGAACAGATGAAAAGGCGAAGACGTTTGCAGACGATTAACCCTTTGGGCATCGGAAATGTGTGAACCAGCCTTAATTGTGTGGACAAACGCGTCGGCGTTCCAATTTCCAGGGTTAACGACTGAGAGAGGCATTTACACGCTCCCATGCTAACGCGTATTCGATAACTTTGAGCTGTTTTCATCCAGCTGTCGTCCTAGCTGCTACTGCTGCTGCAAAAAAAAAAATCAAGACAACGAGCGTTTTTTTTTTTGTGACGGTTCTTACGTTGGGCAAGAGAGCTAGCCGTTTATAAAACGCACGACAGACAAAACAAACTCACGCACGCGAGCTGGGAAGGGGAGGCGAGGTTTGAGAGGAATCGGGTGAGGGATCACAGACACATGGTGGTCGATGAAATTAAAGACGGTATAGTGTCCGACCGACCTACCACCCCCTGTGCACTCAGTCGTGAGTTAGATGTAGCTTCGGAGTTATCTGCCTGTTGTCAACATTAGGAACTGGGTTCTTATGGTGGACGAAAGGCCATGTTTGTTTGGCAGTTCGCTAAAGAGACCCAACCTCGTTTATCACTCACAGCGAACTCTAATGTGGGGTTGACTGATGTCACGACGCTAAATGAACAAAAAGCATGGGGCACACAGGGGTCCGTTGGGAACATTTAAAAGGTGTAATCGAGTTTGAGAGAAAAATTCACGTTTGGTTATTGTTCCTACTTTTTGTCATATGTGATGCTAATTTTATGTTGTCCTCTAAGACCACCAGGAACTCTAAGATAAGAGATTTGTTGTTTGCATTGTGCCAAAAAACTGGTATACCTTTTAAATGTAGAGGGTGGTGCGATAGCACGGTGGTGAGTTGGGAGGGTTGGTATGTATTGAAGATGGTAATAAACCGAGCAGCAAATACAAACACAGCAGAAGAAAAGAGAGAGGTCAAGCGCCGACTCACAAATCAATTTATAAAAAACCGAAGAAAGATGATAAAAATCAAATGAAATCTGTTAATGGAAAGGCCTTTTTTTCTACACTGTTCCCTTAATATTTTTTCTTCTTATATATGCCTGCTTTAAAATGTTTACAGCTTAAATAGCTTTAGAAGGAGTTCGAAGTAAAGCAACTTCCAACTTCTTTTCTAATGTTGGGAGATGTTGAGGTGCACAACCCCTTGTCAAGGACGACCTCATGTGTCCTCCTTGACACATGAGGTAGCCTGAGTGAGAACCATTTTTTTATGCTAAACTTGATGAATTTAGATTCCTGACAAGCCTACATATTTCTACCCATTTAATCTTTATTTCCTGTGTATCGTTTTATTAATCATATAACGGCAAGTCTAAATTGTGTCCTCATGGCATATTTTATCTAAAGCTGTCGGACAACCTCTTACCAGTTTGTCTGAATACACTCATGCCGCCTCACACATTTTTACCGACGCCCCTGCTTGAAGCTCTCAGCTGCCAACTGGAGACGTTTTGAGAGAAATACCGCTACATCTTCACAGTCGCATTTGAGCAATAGTGTTGATAAAGAAAACAACTTTATGAAAGATCTCAGAGTTTATGAAGCCATATTGTTTCCTCCTCAGGTATCTCGCCAGCGCCCAAAATGTTCTAATTATCGCTAAAATAAACAAACTGAAACAGAATCGGTCAGTTCTCAGCGGAGCTGCGCAACTCGGGAATTTGAACGAAACCTTTAAGACGAGGTTGTTTTGTTTTGTTTTTATATTCCAAAACAATCACTCTTCAAATTTGCTGTAAAAAAAATTTAAACAACGTGAAGAAGCTCTTGCTCTAATACAGCGTCTTCTGTCTCCACCGTTGATAGAACATTTGGCCAGCAAAGGACGACTGTTAACCTGCGTGCACAATACAGAAGTGTACATACTACCTTGTCCGGAGAGCAGGCCTGGCATGACACGCCATGACGCAATAAACGCAGTGGTTCTCAAATGGGGATCCGCGGAACCTTTGTGGTCCGCGAAGCCATGCCTCACTGGTAAAGTCATCAATAAACACAGCATTTTGTGTGTATGACAATGAGAGAAGTCTACTTCACACCAGCCCTTAGTTATATATATTTAATTAATAAATATTATAATTAACTTATACATTTCTCGTCCCCTCACCACGAACGAGGTCCTCCATCATGTCTGCCCAGCCACAAGGGGTCCACGAAACATCAATGGTTGAGAACCACTGCCTTTTATGATACACGCATCGCGATTAATGTTAGAGCTGAGGCCCTCCGCTAAACGTCAGCTGACGCTCATAGGTGGTTAGAAGACAAGGTTAATAAGCAGGCGAGCTGGTTGACGTTACCGGCGATTCTAACCTTAGGCGGCAGACGACAAAGGGGGCAAAAGACAAACACACACGTCTCAAACTTAACTTAAACGATTTAATTCGCACATCGTTTTTTTTTTTTTATATCACCCCTCACACGAACTCCACCGAGTTTGCAGACGTGTACTTTTTAGGTTCATTTTCTGTTCTTACCATCCTTGACCTCCTACGCGTTTTACTTGGACACTTGATACTAAATTATTTATGGAGTAACGCAGACGAAGCATGCACCCAGCCCCTCAAACATCACAACAGGAAAAAAATGGCTTCGGCGTGTGCCGCAACATCGGCGTCAACGTGAATCGCTCCGATCCCACTGTGGTAGGCTCACGGGCTACCGGAAATCGCGTGGCGAAGACACCTCTAAGCAAACGCCCCCCCCCCCCCCCCCCGCGGTGCCGACGCTGGTCGTTTCGCCACTCCGTCCGTCAGCCCGAGCCGACGAGGCAGCAAACGTCGACGTAACTCTGTCCCTAAAGGATCCAGGTTTATCTGTCTACCGCGACCAGTTCCTACAAGTCCGACATTCTGAACGTAGTGGAGGGCGTCTTCGGCGAGTGTGCCTCGCCGTACTTCAGCGGACGTTAATGGCCCCAGCAATAGCAGTATAATCCTAGTTGTGCACTGTTAGAACATAACTTTATTTGAAGAAAATACATTTCTGAATGTACAATAGCGAACCGGTGAAAGCCTCAAGGGTTTGTGGGCCTGGCTCGGCAGGTGGCGATACAAAAGAAGAGCACATTGTAGTAAGGTACGTTCCAAAAAAGTGGGAAGGGTTATTTGACGTTCCCAATTTACACGTTCTCGGAATTACAAGGTCAATTTGTAGGGCTAGAGAAAAAGAAAAAAATAACTCTTGGTACATATAAAAAAAAAAAAATAGCTTCACCTCACAGTAATGCTTCCGTAATGCTTTCCTGAGCTTTTGCCTCGAAGTTATGGATTGAAAAGATTCCGGTAGGCTATTAAATATTTGTGCAATGTAATACACTCTCGTGCGCTCACCATACTTCGTTCTGATCTGCGGCATTTGAAACCGAAGCGATGACCTCATAGGTCGCTGCGCAATGTAGGCCGTAATAAAACTAGAATTCCAGAAATGGCGAAGTACGACCGTTTCCCTAAAAAGACTCCAAAAAGATGGCGGACGGAGTTCTTCAAGTATACACTCGCTTGAGACATCTGGTCTGTCAAACGAATCACTTTTCAAAATACCTCTTAGCAAGGAGTCAATTCTTGCACGCGTGAAGAGGGAGCACCCCATAAAGATGGTAACACCGTATTGTAAATAGCTGTAAGCCAAAGCATGTGTTACCATTTTTCGCACAGAAAAAGGCAGAAACATGTTATGTTATACAGACAACATGCAACGCTTCTAAATATTTTACATAAATACGTCATATGTGCGCACCAGGACAAAATAACTGTCGAAATATATTCCTAGGTATTTAACTGTTTTCACATACGGAATAGTTTTGCAATCGCACGATGTGCAGTTGGAAGTGTACAGCGCTACCGGGACGGAAATTTCAACATGCTTTAGCGGTTGCCTAAAATAGGCCAGTTTTGTTTTCGACACATTGACTTTAATTAAATTTGCTCGAAACCAGTCCATTCTAGAGATAATATTATTTTGAAGATTTTGAATGGCAACATAATAATCCGGATGATCCGACATTAAAAGGGCGTCATCAGCGTATTGAAAAAATTACATTAAGAAATAACAAAGGGAAAATCGTTCGCGCATAAATTATAGAGTAATGGCAATAGAACTGAACCTTGCGGGGCTCCAGCAGTTAAAAAGGACTTACTGATCTTTCGATTTTTAAACAACACCACTGGGGATCGACCTGAAAGATAGTCTTTTAGGAGTGACAAAAATGGACCAGTCTGCACAGTTTAGAACAGAAGACGTCATCACTTACGCTGTCGAATGGTTTCGAGACATCTAAGAGCACTGCACACGTAAACACACTGTTATCAAAACCAGTATTCAGGAAATCTTCAAAATCTTCCAGTAATGCCTGAGTACGCGGCTCTGCAACAAAACCATACTGACGGTCGGAAAGTAAGTCGAACCTTAGAGAGAAACTAGTCATTGCCCTTAAAACGTGTTTTTTCAGCAGCTGCGAAATGCATGATAAGATTGAAATGGGACGATAGCTGTTGAAATAATTTGTCGCCCTTCCTTTGGAGAGTGCTTTGAAAGTAGCAGTTTTCATTCCATCAGAACTAGAAGTAGATTCTTAAGTTTTACAAAATTTCTACGCAGATCCCGTATATGAATCTCGTCAATGCCAGAAGACGTTTTTTCTTTGTTAGAAAATAAATACTCTCGCAGTTCGTGTTCCGTTATCGAACGAAGATACAGAGAAGCTAGATTGTAGTCGTGCAGCGTAATACGAGGGGCGTGCATAAAGTTCGTATTATTGTCACGAAGGAATAGAGATTCAGCAATCAAACTCGAGTGGGAGTTGAGACTTTCTCTACATATTCGCCACCAAAAGTTACCCACTTTTACTAGCGATGCACTACATGCCGGAGGCCATTGTTATAGAACTCCTGGTTTTGAAGGTTCAGGAATCGCTCCACTTCAGCAATCACTTCGTCGCCGTTCTCGAAATGCTTTACTCTTATTTGGCCACACTGGAAGCGTCTGCGCCTTTTAACCAAAGTGTCATAAACTGGGGTGTTGTCCCCGAACAACGCTCCCAGATTGGAATGAATATCCTTGGCATTTCTTCCCTTCAAATGAAAAAAAAAAAAAAAACGGATCACTCAATGTGCTTGGCACCGACGGGCGGTGCCATTTTTGTTTCGACTCCCTCGAGCTACTTAGCATGCGATGTTTATATTGTGCGGAAACTAGAGGGATGCGCGCTCATGTTGATGCCTGTTTTGTTTCGTTTTTTTTTTAATTTTTTGTGCCGATAATACGAACTTTATGAACGCCCCTCGTAGTAATTGGTGCAATATCACTATCTTGAACTGCACTTGAAGTGCGGGAGAAAAAGGCAATAAAGTTCTCAATAGTTTTCTGTGTAGCTGGCGCAAAGGACTTATCTATCACGTCATCAATTCAGCGTTTTTTTGGTCCACCCGAATCTGATTAGCTCACTGCCAAGTGTTTGCTGCGTCGAAAAGGTTCCTTTCAAATTCTCCCCTAAAATCCTGCGTTTTGAGGAACGGACCAAGGCGCATGCTTTATTTCTGGTTATCTTGTATGCGACCTTGAGTGCTAGTTCACCTGGACAAAGATTGCCGCGCTTCCAGAGCAGGCCCTATACTTTATAGCTGCCAAAAGGTCTGGCGTAAACCACCGAAAGTGCGCTTTACGTTGTCTAATCATTACTTTCCTTTTTGACGTAGATGAAAATTTTGAAAATAAATAAACAACCGTGTCATATGACTGTGAAGCCTCGACTGATGCTAATAGGCCATTTCGATCGAATATGTTTATTTTGTCATCGAACCGCGCTTGATCCGTTTTCGTTATTTCCTTTACATCATTGTCGGAGCTCCTATTCTTTTTTGTTTTATCTGGCACGCTATATAATAATGATCAGACAGTTTTTCAGTTGTCACCGTCGCCTTAATCGAGCACTCGAACATGCCTAAATTCAGCAAGGCGGTGAGTTGGGCGAGTTGGTTGAACATCTTCAAACGTGGAAAAAGCGCAAAAAATTCGACAAGGGACAAGTGAAAGAAGTGCACGGACGAAGCGCTGTATTGAAGCACACAAAAAAGGGCCCGATGTACAAGAAATGAAGTTCAACACAGCGCTTCGTCCGTGCACTTCTTTCACTTGTCCCTTGTCGAATTTTTTGCGCTTTTTCCACGTTTGAAGATGCCTAAATTAATGTGATCTATGCACGAGGACACGAATTTGTCGCTGAAAATTTCTTCCCGAGTTGGTAGATGTATTGCACTTTCAATGCCGTAAGTTGACATTAGGTTGTGATAATCGTATACGACAAGGCGTCAGATTGGATTTGCTTACCACGTAACGCAAACTCCAAACGAGTTTCGGTTGGACCGCCAACTAAAGTCACGGGCGCGTGAACACGCGCTGAAAGATAAAATTCTTCGTTGCAGAACGCCTATACCCTGATTCGTCTGCTGGGTAAACGTAGTAGCAATGTGAAATCTTCTGGGCTGTTGATTGGCTAATATGGGGAGAAGACAGCGGTGAAGCGGCTTGTTATTGGTTGTCTTTGATGTTTAGCGTACGTTTCAGTGTATCCTGTCTTTCTTCAGTGAAACGGAGTATCTGACTTCTGGATTCCGCACTGTGATGACAAGTTGGTCAAAAGGAGTACCTCAAGTTTGCGTTGTGTCACAGCAAGATGGAGTGGTGGAGATTTCGGGGAACGCCGTGTGGCGTTTCATTTGTGGTAAGCATCGGAATTTTGTTCACAAGTGAAGGGATTTTTTTTTGCGAGAAGTAGGAAGACAGTAGAGGAGCTTCCTAAAAAATAAATACAATAGAAGTTACGAAACACCCCATGATATATGCTGTTGAAGAAATCTTCGTGAAAGAAATGGTGGCGTAAGAATGCTATTTAGAATAATTTTGGAAACTAAAGCTCGTGAGAACGGTCTGAAGAAAAGGCATACTGAAGAGTAATGTTTTCTAAATTTATTTTCAAAGAAAGCAGCGATAAAGACTTGAGGGGAGGGAGCGGCGAGCTACCACCCTTCTATGCTTGCAGCGATACCTTGCACAGCCTACCACCGAACACCTAAAAAAAGAACGGGAATTGAAGGCACGCCGTTTGAGTGTAAAGGAGTTTAGGGATAGTACCACGCAAAGGAATACCTCCTCAATCATTGCAATTGGTGTAACTTCAAAACCGTTACTCGGCAGAATGTTTGTTCGTTATTTGCGAGCCACTGCCTTCATAATTTCATAATTCCTTTCCATGAGCCCGTACACGCATAACCGCACAATAATAACACGCGATCTGCGTAGCTGTGTATTCATATGTGGGTGAATACAAAGACGCTTTTTTCCAAGGAAAGTACAGCACGAAAATGAACTTCTGTACGTTGTTCTTGTATATTATGTAAATAAACCATCTTCATCTTTGCATTTCTGGATAAGAATACACGAGAGGAACCCAAAAGTTACCGGCATTAATTTCTGGAGTGCGGGCCGTTCGTAGCAGCAGCTTCCGCCACTAGCAACGCTTAGCGGCACCACTTTTGAGTCAGTTTGCTGACCGGCGTCGTCTGCTAAACTTCTGGCGGCATGTTATGAATTTTTTCCCGAAGCACTTCAAAATCATTTCTCGTTTTTTTTTTTTTTTTTTTTTGGAAATGTTTGATTTGAAGGACCTTCCACATACACACAAATGTTTCTCTTAAAAACTTTTTCATACGGGCGAACAGAAAATAGTTACACGAGGTGAGGTTCGATGAAGGGGGAGGGGGGGGGGAGAAGTGGTGTCATGCCACTTGTGTTCAACAATTGTTTCGCGGACAGGAGAGCGTATGGTGGTGCGTTGTCGCGATAGAACCACCATTCCCCCCCTTTCCGAGAAATCGGGGTGTTTCTGCCTCACTGAGTTGTGCAAGCGTCACAAATCTCCCAGGTAAAACACCTGATCTATAATTTTGCCAGGAGGAACATACTCGGAGTGAACAATGCCCTAATTTGCTCAATGTTTTCATCACTTGAGGAGGTTGAGAGTCGCCCTGAACGAAGTTGGTCGTCGATCAATAATGCACCGGCCTTGAAACAAGAAAACCATTTGTAAACCTGCGATTCTTCATAGGATCTTCTTGTAAGCTATCTGAAGCATTACAGGGTTTCTGCTGCAAATGTTCCTGAAAAGAACGAATTTTCACATCAGCCGTCAGATCCTTAAAATAAAACATTGCAAAAAAAAAAAAAAACGAGGAATGATTTTGAATTCCTTGTGGAAAAAAAATCGCAACATGCCGCCAGAACTTAAGCAGACGACGCCGCTCGGAAAACTGGCTCAAAAGGGGTGCCGCTAAGCGCTTCTGGCGGCGGAAGCTGGTACTACGAACGGCCTGCCCTCCAGACATTCATTCAAGTTACTTCTTTGTCCCCCCTCATATTTGTCCTTTCGCGCTTCGCGGAACCGAAAGAAATAATGCATAGAAGGTTGTCTAGAAGACAAGAAAAAGCAAAAGAAGGCAACGACCGTCAGGTTACAACATGTATGTCTGTGCGGTTGTGGGCCACACATCAGTTGACTATTGTTGCCGTTACATCAACAATAAACAAACAGCAAGCTCGAGCCTGTAGAAATGGTAATCAGCTTAAGAAACGTATAAGGCGTGGTTAATAGCGGGAATCTCATTATCGCGACTAAAACAATCGGAACGCGACATTACCCAATAAGAACACCGTACAACCTATCAAGAAGTAAGAAGCCTGCTCCCTAAGACGCCATACCCTGCTCTTCCCAAGATGTCAGTGACCAAAGTTGTATCACTTGGGTTCAGGGACAAGCGCAACCAAGTTGCATGCAAGCAAATAAAAACAGACAATTGCGGCAAATGCATGTTCCCGCATGGTTCATATTGCTCAACACGGAGACATTTCTAGCGATGGATGAGATCGCGGATCCGTGCAATCCGATTAAGAATCCCCTTGCAGAGAGCATGCAGGGGATTAGAGAGAGAGAGAGGGGGAGTATATACGATGGATTCTCACGCGCGAACTCCGAACGAACAGCCGGCTTATACTTGTGGGGTTCCAGGGGGTTTCAGGGTTGATATCGACCGTACGCTTGGCGGCTCATTGCTTATACTAGGAACATTCAGGTAATGGGCGTAATAAGAAGGAGGGTATATAAGGAAATGTATCTCTGATGGGTGGACACATTTGGCACGCTGTGCGCATCCGATCAATTCCAACCAAGCAGCCGTGTTTTCAGATAGGAAAATCAAGTATTGGTGCTGCTTACCTATCAGAGGAACTCGGTGAATGCCAGACTTGATCGTGGAATGCGCGTAATATATTGCGTTAATTATAAACCGTTACGTATCTCTACAACGAAGTAACAGGCTTGTTACTTTCTATGAACTGCAACAAGAGCCCCTTTTAGAGCGCGCTATCAGGCGCCCGTTTCCGCGTTGAGCGGCGTCGCCGTCACCGTCGACGTCGGCGTCGGCGTCGCCATCGGCGTAACCGCGTGCGTTGCATTATGCGACGTCACTGTTTCCTTCCCAAATTTAGCGGGGAAACTGAATTTGTGTTGAGGTCATATGACGACAGTTTTACAGCTACATTTAGCGGGGAAACTGAATGCGCAGTGTTGCATTATAGGACGTCACAAACCTACAGACCAATTCTGTTCCCCCGCTAAATTTAGCGGGGAATTGAAATTGCTTTGAGGTCATGTGACGTCAATTTTCCCGCTAAATCTAGCAGAGAAACTGAATTTATTCATAGGTGACGTGACACGCAGTCATATAACGTCCTTTTCCCCGCAAAACTTAGCGGGGAAATTGAGTGGGTGTTGAGGTCACGTCGCTTATGAACTAATTCAGAGTCTTTGTGGTGATTATTCGACACGCTGCTCTCATAAATTCGGCAGATAAAACACATTTTGGGCTAAACAAAAGAAGAAACATTTGACCCTTGACAGGTGGGCATGCAAGCAACGTATACCATTACAGTAGGGAAAACAGTGAAACCGACGCTGCGCAATAAAATAATTCGTCCAATTCGCATTCTGCTAGTATTGATGGCCACTTTCCCTGCTCAGTCGCTGTGCCATATTTTAACATATTTATAAAAAGCGTAGAACAAAAAAAAAAATTGTTTTTCTTCACTACACAATAATAAAAAAGGGAATACCCTGGAAATTTGGAAGTAGCCGTAGGAAGCCTTTGACTTATAATCGGAAAATAGAGCAGTTTCGGTACTTTCCTTTAACCTGGCTACGTCAGAGATCGACATGGCAAGCACCGCGCGAAGACTGCCAACGTTGCACGCAAGATGTGAAATAGACGCAATTATTTTTTTTTTTGGTTAGATTCCCACGCATTGAAGAGGAGGGGATTTGTTTATAGTTATTTCGGCAGTTCGATCTTCCACAAATTCCGTATTTATTATGATACACTGCTTTCTTCCGTTCAATTTCAAAATTGAGCCAGGCGGAGACCAGTGACACATTTGAAGACACGGGAGCAGATATATAAATAAACGCTTTTTGACATTTTGAAAGAGAGTAATTTTTGGCAGGGTGCCCACTTTTTTACCCTTTTACAGAGATTAGCCGGGGCAAAGAGAAGCGGGTTCAGGGGACGTTGATGTTCGAGTCTTGATTTTTCGTTTCACTGTTTTGTTCTGCGTTTGGGTGCCTTTTTCTCATTTCTGCGTGTATTTTATTTATTGCTCGATTTTTTTTTGTTTTGTTTGCATAGATTCTTTGCATAGATAATGGGCTTTATACATGCTTTATTGTCGGCTCTTTATAGCATTGTTCTGCTATTGAAAGTAGTGTAAACTACTTAATGTTCGCGATCCCAATATTTTTCGCGAATTCCGGAGAATTTCGAAACTTCTCCAGCTTTAAGTGTTCGCGAATATTTATATCATCAAGAGCCGTGAATACCACCGTTTAGATTTCGCCAAATTTAATTGTTACTTAATTCACCAGAAACCTGGTGCTGCAAAATTTAAAGGTTTTACAGTATCTAAAAGAAAGAGACAACAAACGTAATATTAAATTTGTAATATTTTGAACATTTTTATATTGTTTTTAAAATTAGTACTACATCTCGATCTCTATTTTATACCGTGTTATAACCAGTATTTAATCAGCGTTACACGTCAACAAGACAAGAAAAACTCTAGTCGCTCAGGACTTTCGGCTTTGTTATTCATGCTTTCTATCTTGAAAACTAAGGCCATGTCTGTGTGTTCTGCCTTCAGGCCAAATAAGGTGTTCTGAATTTTGACTTTCATGTAACTTATCTGCATTTTTGTTACTAAAGCTGTAAGTTCAAAAACAGCAACGGGTTGAATCCGAGGAGTAAATTTTGAATGTTTGCGAAGGCTGACGCGATACGTAGGTAAAATTTCTATGGCGAAAATACAAACACACTGACGACTCGAGACAACTACCAGTTCTACGCTTTCAAATATATGTTTTATAGCCTGTCGGTAAATCTGAGGAGTAGCCCGATCGATGCTGGTAACCAGAGACGTCTGCGAACAGTGCTTCTGGCTTATTTGCTTGGTGGGACGAGTTCCTAAAGAGTGTGCACAGCAAAAACCAAACCAAAAGGAAGTACCTTTAAATGTTCTACTGTACAAATAGCAAACAACCTTCTAAATCCTGCTTGCAAGTTTTTTTAGCACTTTAACATGAAATGTTGAAAAAAAAATGTTTCCGTGGCGGAAATAGTCCTAAAGGACTTAACATATTAGCTATGAGCAATCCAAAGTTTGGTTTTTATTAGATTCTACATTTCTATGCAACCGCTCTTTCTCGACGCCCTTGCAATACCTTTTGGGTAACTTATCGCTGTGATGGGGTTGGAAAAAGCATTAGTAGTGTGTGAAGTTCAGACTCCATTCGAAATATGAAGGCAAAACGTGTCGGACACCCGATGTGATTGACTTCTTAAAACCCGGTAGTTTGTAAAAACGAAAAAAAGTAAAAAAAAAAGCAACAACATACTAGGTGCTTGAAATATGCTATCGCGGTACCGTTTTGCCTCGCCTTTTGTTTTTTATTGACCCACCTTGTTGTGCTGTGTTTTGTGTCAGTATAAGTCAGGGTGCAATTAAAGGCTAGAGGACACACATACAAATACGCAGGCTAAAATGGCAGGGTGGTGCCGCATTCTTAACAATCTTGACACCTGATACCTTAAACGGCAACTCCGGCCAAAACTCAAAATGAAACAAATTACTGGTATCGCTGTAGTGACACAAAATACGACCCCAGCCGAAATATTACGTCCGTGGGACGCCGCATTCTCAACTAATGCCGATAATAAAAATGCGACCCACCTCTAGCCGCTGCTCCTTAGCGGGTGGCCAGCGGGTTGCCGATCGCTAAAGCAACATTGAGCACTGACGTCAGTATCGTTCTTCTTTTTTCCTCCGGTCCGGGCGTTGCGCGGAGTGCGCTTCTTTGAGCCGCTACCACCGCTACTTCGGCTTGTGATTGGCGTGTTTAGCCGTTGCTTTTATCTGTAGCCCGTGTAGCTTCGGTATAGCCTTTTATTTATTTGCTTGTGAGAACACCAAGACTCGTTTTAGCGAGCAACTCGGAGCGCCCAAGACTGCCCAGCTGCTCTTAGAAAGATGCCGAGTGCAACTTGTGATGTGGGCTGCTCAAACAACCCGCTGCGCAACACGGAGGTGCTTTTTCACAAGTTTCCAACGGACCGGAAATTGGAGAAGGTGTGGGTGAACGCTGTTCGACGAATGGACTTTGGACTTCGGCTTTTACGCGGCCGAGGAAAAAAGAACGAAAACTCAGACGTGTACAGCCCAGCACACGTGTGTTCCGGCGCCGCGGCCCGCTCCGGAGAGCCTCAAAGCTTCTTTCTGGGACTGACCCGCAGCGCGAAAGCGAGAGGGCCCCCAGTCCTGTAAGTCACTGGCAGCGCGGCGTAGAGCAACGCCGCTCCATCCACGGAGCCCCGATGACAATTTAGGCCTAGCGACGAGTACGGAAGACCGCACACACGGCGACAGCCGCCGAGTACGGCACCGAACGAGTTCACTCGTTTTCCAGTCGCTAGCTTTTGGGTATACAAGCGACGTGTACGGCATAGCGCACGCACGGCGGCGGCCGCCGAGTACGGCACCGTACGAGTTCACGGGTTTTCCAGTCGCTATCTTTTGGGTATACAAGCGACGTGTAAGGCATAGCGCACGCACGGCGGCGGCCGCCGAGTACGGCACCGTACGAGTTCACGGGTTTTCCAGTCGCTAGCTTTTGGGTATACAAGCGACGTGTACGGCATAGCGCACGCACGGCGGCGGCCGCCGAGTACGGCACCGTACGAGTTCACGGGTTTTCCAGTCGCTAGCTTTTGGGTATACAAGCGACGTGTACGGCATAGCGCACGCACGGCGGCGGCCGCCGAGTACGGCACCGTACGAGTTCACGGGTTTTCCAGTCGCTAGCTTTTGGGTATACAAGCGACGTGTACGGCATAGCGCACGCACGGCGGCGGCCGCCGAGTACGGCACCGAACGAGTTCACTCGTTTTCCAGTCGCTAGCTTTTGGGTATACAAGCGACGTGTACGGCATAGCGCACGCACGGCGGCGGCCGCCGAGTACGGCACCGAACGAGTTCACTGGTTTTTCCAGTCGCTAGCTTTTGGGTATACAAACGACGTGTACGGCATAGCGCACCCACGGCGGCGGCCGCCGAGTACGGCACCGTACGAGTTCACGGGTTTTCCAGTCGCTAGCTTTTGGGTATACAAGCGACGTGTACGGCATAGCGCACGCACGGCGGCGGCCGCCGAGTACGGCACCGAACGAGTTCACGGTTTTCCAGTCGCTAGCTTTTGGGTATACAAGCGACGTGTACGGCATAGCGCACGCACGGCGGCGGCCGCCGAGTACGGCACCATACGAGTTCACGGGTTTTTCAGTCGCTAGCTTTTGGGTATACAAGCGACGTGTACGGCATAGCGCACGCACGGCGGCGGCCGCCGAGTACGGCACCGATACGAGTTCACGGGTTTTCCAGTCGCTAGCTTTTGGGTATACAAGCGACGTGTACGGCATAGCGCACGCACGGCGGCGGCCGCCGAGTACGGCACCGAACGAGTTCACTCGTTTTCCAGTCGCTAGCTTTTGGGTATACAAGCGACGTGTACGGCATAGCGCACGCACGGCGGCGGCCGCCGAGTACGGCACCAGACGAGTTCACGGTTTTCCAGTCGCTAGCTTTTGGGTATACAAGCGACGTGTACGGCATAGCGCACGCACGGCGGCGGCCGCCGAGTACGGCACCATGACGAGTTCACTGGTTTTTCCAGTCGCTAGCTTTTGGGTATACAAGCGACGTGTACGGCATAGCGCACGCACGGCGGCGGCCGCCGAGTACGGCACCATACGAGTTCACGGGTTTTTCAGTCGCTAGCTTTTGGGTATACAAGCGACGTGTACGGCATAGCGCACGCACGGCCGGCGGCCGCCGAGTACGGCACCGATACGAGTTCACTCGTTTTTCAGTCGCTAGCTTTGGGTATACAAGCGACGTGTACGGCATAGCGCACGCACGGCGGCGGCCGCCGAGTACGGCACCATACGAGTTCACGGGTTTTTCAGTCGCTAGCTTTGGGTATACAAGCGACGTGTACGGCATAGCGCACGCACGGCGGCGGCCGCCGAGTACGGCACCGAACGAGTTCACGGGTTTTCCAGTCGCTAGCTTTTGGGTATACAAGCGACGTGTACGGCATAGCGCACGCACGGCGGCGGCCGCCGAGTACGGCACCATACGAGTTCACGGGTTTTCCAGTCGCTAGCTTTTGGGTATACAAGCGACGTGTACGGCATAGCGCACGCACGGCGGCGGCCGCCGAGTACGGCACCGTACGAGTTCACGGGTTTTCCAGTCGCTAGCTTTTGGTATACAAGCGACGTGTACGGCATAGCGCACGCACGGCGGCGGCCGCCGAGTACGGCACCGTACGAGTTCACGGGTTTTCCAGTCGCTAGCTTTGGGTATACAAGCGACGTGTACGGCATAGCGCACGCACGGCGGCGGCCGCCGAGTACGGCACCGACGAGTTCACGGTTTTCCAGTCGCTAGCTTTTGGGTATACAAGCGACGTGTACGGCATAGCGCACGCACGACGGCGGCCGCCGAGTACGGCACCGTACGAGTTCACTCGTTTTCCAGTCGCTAGCTTTTGGGTATACAAGCGACGTGTACGGCATAGCGCACGCACGGCCGCGGCCGCCGAGTACGGCACCGTACGAGTTCACGGGTTTTCCAGTCGCTAGCTTTTGAGTATACGCCCTAACTCTTGCTACAAATGCTGGATAACTACCACGTATACAGAATTAAAACAAAATCAACTTACCTCCTATCTTTAGACGGCTAGCGCAACAGAGGTAGGGGCCGCTCGGCCTGCGTACTCGTTGAACGAGAACGATCCTGACGTTACGTTCACATAGCGGCTGATTTCCAGTGTTGCCGGGGCCTCGAGCGGCTTGTTTCGGTTTTGTTGGCTGCGCCCCAAACAAAACTTTGAGGCGTCGATATATTTAAAACTACGCACAATAACGAGAAAAAAATTACACCTTGCAATTCAGGGACGCTGACTGCACTAAAAACAGTCATAATCCCAAAATCTAAAGTATGGACCGGAGTTGTCCTTTAAGCCGGTTGGTATCACACGCACAAAACAAAGACGAAGACCATGACGTTGCAATTTTGATGCTGCTATTTCGGCTACATCAGCTCGTAACGTTGACTGCACTCTGACTTAATGTGGAACAAGATATTGAGTAGGGTCAAAAGTTTTTTTTTAATCCTTCCAGTCCCTTTGCGTCACTGCCTGACCGCGAACAAAGCAAGAGGAGTGCCGAGGGCTCGATCTGCATGGGGTGAGGTCAGTGGAAACTGCCCTTATGAAAATGTTATATCTGGGGCATATCTGGCCATACCAAACATTATATAATTAAATACGGCCTATATACTGCCTTATCTGGATTATATACAGCCTAAGATGGCGTATATACAGCCTTATCTGGCGTATATACAGATTATCTTTCATATATACAGCCTTATTTGAGGTATATACTTCGTTATCTAGCGTATTACAGCTTTATCTGGCGGCCGGTTTTCAAAATATAAAAAAGTAAAAAAAAGTGCTTTGTTAGCAAGCTGCGAATGACTGATTGTTCGCGAACTAAATATTACCACAAATAATCCCGGACTTCAGCTATGGTAAGTTAAGTTTGGGACTATTTGTACTAATTTTCACGAGAATTTCAATGTAGCTTAATTATTTCGAAGCGTTAACATTACGCCAGAATGGACAATTTGCTAAATCCCCCAAGCGCCTCGGCCCGTACTCGAGGAATCATGGGGACGGTGTTTCTTCAGCTGCCTAGTGATCGGAAATTTTGACCAATTTATGGTTTACACAGTTTTGAGTGTAATTCGGAGTCACCCTGAACAAGTGTATAGAACCCAAGTACCTGTCATATCACTTTTGAAATTTCTCGCCAATGTCAGTACTGGGCATTCTGTCCAACCTTCAACGTGGATGAGCTGCAGACATATCTCTTACATTATCATCATTCTCGTACAGCTTCAAAGAGGCTGATATTTAGTTAGAAACGCTAAAAATTCTATAAACAGCTCCGCTTAATCCGAGCTAAATCCCGGTTTTTGTTGTTGTGATTTCTTGGCTTTTAAGTAATTCCTGCTAAAACAACAATTACGAGAATGATAATATTGTAATAGATTGCTGCGGCTCAGCCATGTTGAAAGGTGGATCGCATGCACAGTATCATAAATGCTGCCATTGACGAGAAATTTTAAAATTGATATGACAGGTCCTTGAGCCCCATGGGACGCTTGTTCAGGGTGGCTACGAATTACACTCGAAACTGGGTAACCATGGAATTGGTAAAAATTAGCGATAACTAGGGAGCTGAAGGATCACCGTTCTCATAAGTCCTCGAGTGCGGGCGGGGCACTAGGGAGATTTGTAGGCAATAAAAAGATATAAAGTGCTTATTTCAGGATTGTGTCCTTTTGATATGCCTGGCCAGATCTGAAATTTCCATACTTAGCCAGATCTGGGAGTTCCATACCTGTCCACGGATATCAAACTATATCTGGCAGATATACCATATCAAGTTATATGTGGCCAATTTTTTATATGGCCATATCTGAAATCTTCAGATCTGGCTATATATATTTTTTTTGTAAGGGTGCGCTCCCCTTGGGTCGCAAGTAGCGGCAAGCCACTAAACCTGAACCTACATTATTTCGTCCTGGAGTCGACGTGCGCGTTGTTACATCAAAGGAGGAATGCGCGCTTTTGTGACTGCGGCAACCTTCGCAATCCTGACGGAGGGAAAACTCATTTCTAGGGAGAACAAAAAGCAACGGGAAGGGGAATGTCACGGCAGACAGTACAAGGCGTAGGAGGAGCTCGGTGTGCTTAACCGAGCCGTCCTTTTCACTCTCTCTTAATTTTCCGTCCTCTCTATCCCTTTTTCTTTCTTATTTTTTTTTCTCGAATTATGTTATGCTTGACATTCATGAGGCTCTTTTATGTTCTATGTCTTTAAGAGCCAGACTTGCGGAGGCCTTCTGGTGCCAGGCTTATGGATGGAACCGAAGGCAGGCTTCCTCCCGGCTACTTGAAGAAAGAGGCGGATTGAGGCTTCGTCGGAAACGGCAACCACCCGGAGTCTTTCGTGATGACCCCCAGATGGTCAGCCTCGTTAAGCGGGCGGGTCCGGGTCTGAAGGGACTTCACCCGGTTCTTTTCTTTTTAGGGCGCAGCTCTTAAGCGCCCATTTCCGGGTTTCGCGGCGTCACCGTTGGCGTCGGCGTAACCGCGCGTTTTGCATTATGGGAATAATGCAACCGGGCATAACCGCGCGTTGCAATATAAAAAAAAATTGGCCCCGCTAAATTTTGCTGAAAAAAATATAAATTCCGCTGGGAAATTTACCCGCTAAATACAGCGGGAGAATTTTCACAAAATTGTTTTTAGCTGAAAAATTTCCCGCTAAACTTAGCAGTCACAAATTCGCTAAATTTACCGCTAAAGTTTTTGGGAAAGGTTTCGCGAAATTTCCCACTCAATTTAGCGGGAAATTTTTCCCGCTAAATTTAGCTGGAAATTTAGCGACAATTTTCCCACTAAATTTAGCAGGCAATTTTGCGAAAAGTTTTGCTACATTTAGCGGGAAATTTAGCGAAACTCTCCCGCTAAATGGAAGCGGGGCAGAAGAGGAGGGGGGGGGAGGGTACAGAGGGGAAGGTGAATGATAGGTCACTCCTTCATCAGGCATGCGGAAGGGTGAATGCCGGGGCGTTGCCTCGTCAGAGTGAAAAACGGGCGAAGCAAGCGTTCGTAAGGGTACTTTTTTTAGGTCGTAAAATTTATACTGTGTGTTTCTTTAGATCCGTGATAGGCGCGAACATCCATAAGGAAATAAACAACCGTGTATTGTATCCCAAATTCTGTGTTGTGCTGGCACGGCATACGCAACGAGTGCTGACGATCTGCTGTCGCTGATTGCACATTGCCCGTTTGTAAACAAGATTGATTCTGCCTTTTCATCTCGCGTCAACAATAAATCGGTAATGATGACGGCGACTTTTCATCGTCGTTTGTAGCGAAACGGGCTGTCGTCGCCAACAATGGTGCCGATATCGCAAGTATTCGAAGAGCAGGATCGATTCCATATGTGTGTCTCGCTTGTAATGTTTCTTTTATGCAACATTCGACCTCTTTTTTCAGACAGCGTACTTAAAGACCGGGATTCCGGGAGTTTGACATTTTCGGGATGTTTGGTTTCTTAGATCGAGGAAAGAAGTGGGGAGGGGGGGGGGGGGGGGGGGGGGGTTCGGCGACGAGGGTCACGTGACAGAAAAACAAGAGGGCGAATGACGGACCGCGTAAGGTGCCTAAAAATTGGTATCCAGCTTTATGGTTGTCGTTCTTTTTTTATTTTTTTTTCCGGAAGGCATTTGATATCTTTACAAGAGTTGCTTCTTTGTGCACATTGCCTCTGTTTTGTACAGCGTTCTTCCTTTTGAGCGTAAGGACAAATGTTTCAGTCATTTTAACATCTTTGCGTTCCTCGATACTTCACACACCTCAGCATTCAGACTTCTGGAAGACGTCGGCACTAAAAGCGTCAGTGATGATCGTTTCTTTTTTTTTTCCATTTTAGACTAGAAAGTGCTTGTCGGAGCCCATAAGTCGTCATAGTTGCACATAAACTATTGCGTCACCTTTTTCAATAACTCTACAATAATAGCGGAGAGCTTAAAGGGCAACTCCGGTCCATAATTTCGATTTTAGGATTATGACTGTTTTTAGTGCAGTCAACGTCCTGAATCGCAAGGTGTAATTTTTTTCTCGTTATTGTGCGTAGTTTTAAAGATATCGACGCCTCAAAGTTTTGTTTGGGGCGCGGCCAACAAAACCGAAACTAGCCGCTCGAGGCCCCGGCAACACTGGAAATCAGCCGCTATGTGAACATGACGTCAGGATCGTTCTCGTTCAACGAGTACGCAGGCCGAGCGGCATCTACCTCTGTTGCGCTAGCCGTCTAAAGATAGGAGGTAAGCTGATTTTGTTTTAATTCTGTATACGTGGTAGTTATCCAGCATATGTAGCAAGAGTTAGTGCGTATACCCAAAAGCTAGCGACTGGAAAACCCGTGAACTCATACGGTGCCGTACTCGGCGGCCGCCGCTGTGCGTGCGCTATGCCGTACTCGTTGCTTGTATACCCAAAAGCTAGCGACTGGATAACGAGTGAACCCGTTCGGTGCCTTACTCCGCACGGTACCGCACACACGGTTGTCGCAGTTTGTGTGGTCTTCCGTACTCGTCGCTAGGCCTAAATTGGCATCGGGGCTCCGTGGATGGAGCGGCGTTGCTCTACGCCGCGCTGCCAGTGACGTACGTACAGTACTGGGGGCTCTCTCGCTTTCGCGCTGCGGGTCAGTCCCAGACACAAAGCTTTGAGGCTCCCCGGCGCGGGCCGCGGCGCCCGAACACACGTGTGCTGGGCTGTAGACGTCTGTTTTTTTCGTTGTTTTTTCCTCGGGCGCGTAAAAGCCAAAGTGCAAAGTCCACTCGTCGAACAGCGTTCACCCACACCTTCTCCAATTTCCAGTCCGTTGGAAACTTGTGAAAAAGCACCTCCGTGTTGCGCAGCGGGTTGTTTGAGCAGCCCACAGCGCTAAAAGTTTCACTCGGCATCTTTCGAGGAGCAGCTGGGCAGTCATTGGCGCACCGAGTTGCTCGCTAAAACGAGTTTTGGAGTCCTCACAAGCAAATAAACAAAAGACTATACCGAAGCTACACGGGCTACAGATAAAAGCAACAGCTAAACACGCCAATCACAAGCCGAATTAGCGGTGGTAGCGGCTCAAAGAAGCGCACTCCGCGCAACGCCCGGACCGGAGGAACAAAAAGAGAACGATACTGACGTCACGGCCCAATGTTGCTTTAGCGATCGGCAACCCGCTGGCCGCCCGCTAAGGAGCAGCGGCTCGCGGCGGGTTGAATTTTTATTATCGGCATTAGTTGAAAATGCGGCGTCCCACGGACGTAATATTTTGTCTGGGGTCGTATTTTGTGTCACTACAGCGATACCAGTAATTTATTTCATTTTGAGTTTTGGCCGGAGTTGCCCTTTAAGTTGCACGGTACTTGGCTTATTATAATCATGCTTATCTTCTTTCTCACCTCGTCATTCGTCCTCTGGTGGGAACGGCTGGTTATGCCACCCCATCGGCCTCGAAGCGGGTAACAAGATGCCCTTGACTTGCCACTATTTTGAGGTTCCTAAATTGTAACATATATATACAGTGTTTTTTTTTTTTTTTTTGTAACTTAACAGATTTGTTTTAAAAAAGTCGTGGAAGTTACATTTATGCGGTTTGTGCAGGTGAGGTATACGGCCAGGAGACATAGTATAGGCATCTAATCGTAACGATCAGTGCTAATTAAATCAAATTAGTTAATTACCTTTGAAAAAATTAAAATAGAGATATGGTTCCAATTAAAAACTTTCTCAGCGTTATCAAAACCATTAAATCAAACCTTTTTAGACAGATATAGCGCAGGGAAGCATTTTACGGCGTTCTGTAGAAACGCTTCATTTGGACGCGTTTCTAGGTTTTGGTTTCTTAACGTAGCGCGTCTCTGAGCCCGCGGTCCTGCTCCCGAGTGGTTGAGAAGCGCAACGCACGTACGCCCTACTTCCCCCGATACTACTAAAGTAACTTGATCCTACGAGGCAGCCGAGGTAGCGGCTTTGCACCGCGACCACCAGGGAACAGGAGCGCAGCCGCAAAAATGCGCTTCAATAAGGAACCGAAACCTAAAAACGCGTTCAAACTGGGCGCTTTTCCAGAACGCTGTAAAATTCTGCCCTTCTTATATCTTCATAAAAAGAGTTTATTTAGTGATTTTTGATGACGCTCAGCAAGTTTCCAATTGAAACTACATGTCTATTTTCATTAATTAGAAAGTTAATTAACAAATATTAAGTAATTAGCTGACTGATCGTTACAATTAGTCCACATTACTATGTCCCCCTGGCCGTACAACTCACCTGCACAAACAGCACACGTGTAACCTTCACGGCTTTTTTTAAACAAATAAAAAAAGCCGAGACGGTTACACGTGTGCGGTTTGTGCAGTTGAGTTGTTCGGCCAGGGGGACATAGAATAGTATATATATATATATATATATATATATATATATATATATATATATATTATATATATATATATGATTAGATTATCATCGGGTTCCGCCACTGTTAGCATTGCACCTGCTGCACGAGTGGTAACTTTGGTGCGCCCACGAGTTTCCCACGAGCTTCAAGTCGTTGTCAAATTGACTGATATAATGGTTTTCGATTATGCTCAGCGTGTTCCTAATTAAAGCTATATGATTACTTTTACTATTTAAAATAATTAAGAACATATAGTTAATTATCCGACTCATCGCAAAGATTAGCTACCTATAAGATGTCCTCCTGGCCGTATAACTCACCTGCCCATACTGTATTAGGGGATCTTTTACGGATTTTTTCTAATAAATCGGTTCGATTTAAATGGAACACCCGGTATAGACACGGTGTTTTTTTTTGTTTTTTTAAAGCTTTGCAGATTTGTTTAAGAAAGCCGTGAAAGTTAAACTTATGCGGTTTGTGCAAGTGAGTTATAAGACCGGGGGGACATTATGGGGTGGCTTACTTTTGCGATAAGTCTGCTAATTAATTCAAATTCGTTAGTTATTTGCTTAATTAGTGAAAATAGACATAAGATTTCCACCATAAATTTACTGAGAGTCATCGAAGACCACTAAATCAACTCTTTCTAGAACGACTTGAAGCTCGTGGGAAAGTCGGGGGCGCGCCAAAGCTACCGCTCGTGAAGCAGGCGCAAAGCTAGAAGTGGCGGAACGCGGGTGATTAGATTATCATCAAGTGCTACCCAAGTAGGCCCTAGAGGGTCGGACGAAGGCTGGGGGACACACAGGGCCACCATCCCTAGTAAGATGGGGCCTACTTGGGCTGCCCAAGTAGACCACCGTGGGTACCACGAGGGCAACCCATGTGGGATGCCCCAGTGGGCCCCCTGTAGGCCCCACGGGGGAAGCCGACATGGGCTGCCCGAAGGGCCCGCTGTGGGTCTCACGAGGGACGACAGGTGGGCAGCCAAAGCGGGGCCGACTTTAGAACGAGTCGCAAAACCCACGTGGGACCCACGTTGCCCTTTATCGGCCCCCTTTTTGTAGCCCACTTTGTGGTACTTGAGACAAAAAAACAAATTGCACACAGTCTATTGCACGAAAATAGACAAATATTTCTTGACCCACTTCCCTGCAGCCACCTTTAGCTTATTCGTTTCCCTTCGTCAATACTCCTCATTTTCAGAAAAAAATGTTCCAGGTGAACACCCAGGTATTTATGGGGCGCCTACGACCACTAAATATTTTCAAAGAAACTTGGAGCGGTTATCCACTCGCCGTGTCATAACCCGGAGTACTTAGACAAGAAAACCGCACATGCGGCGACATCCCAAAACCGGCCCTAGAAATGCTCTGCGTATCAGAACAAAAAAATAGCTATATCGTCATCGTCAGCTATAAATTTAACTTTGGTTTTATTTACAGTAAACCCCCCGATGTTTTTATATTGCTCATTGCAGCGGCAGAAAGGCTCCAGACCGATAGCGAAAATCAAGGGAGACAATGGGAAACCTTCCCGCACAGAAGAGAAAACATTTATCGGCGTACTAACCTCTCTATTTGCAAAACGATTTGTAGAGCAGTTATAATAAGCCATTTTTACTCCTCGAAGAATAACAGAACCAAAACCAATATATTCTGAAATTCAAAAGAGAACATTATCGCTCACCCGGACAAAGGCATTTTCTATGTCTAATTGTAACATTGCTATGTTTCGATATTCGGAGACGCGTACCTCGAGCACACTTCTAGTGGTGTGTATAATAGTACAAATGCTGCGACCTTTGAATCCTCACGGCTGGCACGGGCCAACAATTTTCAAAATTACTCTTTGTAGCCTTCTGGCCAGCGCCTTCATTGGGATTTTATCATCTGCATTAGCCAGTGTAGTCGGCCTATAGTTTCTTGTGTGGCGAAGTTTTCCCGCGTCATTCGTTTTAGAAATAAGGACTGTATGAGCACACAAAGAGGAAGCGAAAAGTGCACTGACCTGATAATATTTGCAGATAACCCATTAATAAAAGCGATATTTTATGTTTAATGTTTTTTTATAGAATGCAGTGATTAACTTGTTTGGTCACGGTGACTTGTTTATCCTGAGTTCATCAATCGCGTTCTCTATCTCGGTTTCGCTGATAGGTTCCTCCAGAAACTGCTCGGTAAGATTATCTAATCTTGGAGGATTGAGTAAAAATTCTGCATCAAACCCGTTTTCTGAAGGTCATTTTTTTTCTAAATGATGTTTTATAATTGTCAACAAAACTACCTGGATGATAACAAGATCGCTAATAACTGTGCCTTCGCAGTGTATTCTTTAATCCGGTTACCACTCCCATATTTGCTTTCTAGCAGAAGGGCCCGTTTGGTAGGCGTTTCCCAAGCAGCAGCTTTATGAATCTGGCCCGCACAATCGCCCCTTTATAGCGTCCTTCATCTATTTGTTTTCTATTTTCCCTTGATATGTGATAATGTCATCCTTAAAGACGCCCGGCGACTTTCCTTCGTCTGCATGAACTTTCTGCAGATCCAGACAAAGCCCGTTTTCTACTCCACGCTATTCTCGTTTTATGCGATTTGCTCGGTCTATTGCTTCAATTTTAACTTGTTGTTTGAGTAAATCCCACTCCGTACAGATTTTATTCCCCGACAAGTTTCTTGTGTGTTTTTTTTTTATTTACATTGCACTGTTGCAGTAAACTGACTATCTTTAAGGCGCTTCGCGTTCAAATTCTGCAATTCCCACGAGAAACCCGCGTCTTGTTTACGTTGTCCCACGTTAAATGTTACCAAATTGTGATACCTCAAAGACACACAGCTAACTGCATAGTTGCTACACATAGGTACCACATCAACTTGAATATATGCTTTATCAAGCATCGCAAGTCTGTTCGCTTGATAGTGTGTGTATATTACCCGGTTTCCAGCCGATACGCGCTATGCCACGTCTTCCAGGTCGGCGTCTTTGATGATTTGAGCCAGCACTCACTGCACCTGTATTTCCTGCATGATTTGTTTTAACGGTCTTCAGGTGTACATACAAAATCGAAATCTTCTAGTAACAGTAGCAGTCTATCTTTCGATCGTTATATAGTGGGAAACATATTCGGAAAAAAAAATTCGTTTACTTTCCATGTTCGGCGCGTAAATGCAAATGACCCTCTACTTTAAATTGGATAACCAAAGGTTGCAGAAAACGAGCCGTCCTGATTCGCTTGCTATAACTTGTTTCTCAACAATTCCTGACGCTTGCTTTAGAAAAAAAACAGCATCCCTAGATTTGCCGACGAAATGGTTCACATCGAGGTTACACTGCGACGAAAACGGTCTCACCGTGAGGTCAGTATGACTTTCACTCTCTACTTTTCTTTCTTGTATTGCTAGCACATCCAGGTAATTCTCAGTGAGTAGTCGATTAAGCTGGCACTGTTTGCGATGTGCCGAGTGACCCCTGACGTTTACAGTTCCTATACAAAGGGCGGACGCGAGCTGTACCAATGCTCTCTTGTTGTCAGTCCCGCCTCTTATTGCTTACCTGTCGCTTCGTGACACCAAACCATTAAGCGTATGCTAGACACTCGCTGCGACAGTCCTCCCTCGTTAGACAACACCGGAGACTGCTGCTCGCTTGTATAGTGTGCCTTCCGGACCTACTGCCAGGGCCACTCCGGAATGTCGATATCCTGTTCATCACTGTTCTCTGTCGCCACGTCCAGCTGCCTCTTCAGGTTTATAGAATCTAGGTTCATGGCCAGCTCACCGTTGTCGGTCGTTGCCCTGGTATTGGTGACTCCCTCCGTCTCCGTCAATGACTCCGGCGTAGGCGTGCCCACCGCCGGAACCTGCTCTGCCTTTCTGTCCTCACTTGCACCAGTAGGCGGCGAGGCATTAACAGCCACTTCCGCCGGCTTGGTACCATCTGCGTCGCCTGCTGTTTCGTCCAGCTCCGGCACATCTTGTAGTTTTGGTGGCATCATCCTAACCTCCTCCGCTTCTGTCTCGGCCATTACTAGTGGCTTACATCTTGAACGCGGCTGAGTACGGCACTAGCGTACGAGCACACGCAATCTAGAGCCACGTCGCCAAAGCCTCGACACTGTCCACACCGTGGCACACAACAGTCTCGCCGTATGTGACCTACCCTGTGGCACTGCAGGCATAGCGGCGCCCGCCCGGGCAGAACATCCAGGACCGTACCTCAGTGGGGCCTCACCTGGTGAGGTAAGTTGTCTAGTGTCACCCCTTCTTTTAGTGTTAGTCTGGCGATTCTTGTATTGGACTCTATGTATTCAAACCAGTCAACTCGTCCGTTTTCTGTGGTAATCTCTTGAACAGTCCCAAACTCCTCCAAGCCCTTGCGAAGAGCGTCATTTCAGACGTCAAAGGGTACTCAGTGCACATTGACCCGGACGTCTTGCCTGGTGGGATCTACAGGAAACCACAGTTTCCCTTTCACCTTGAGCCTGCCCAGTCCACACTCGTTCTTTTGCCGCAGCAGTGTTTACACTGCATAGCAACACTTGGGCCATCCGGCACGCGCCGAGCCATGCAACGCCCTTGCGCAAGTCTGCTTTGTCCCGTGGTTCCTTGAAATTGGCAGTCCGTGATGACCTGGCAGTGACATCGCAGTGAAAGTAAATCTGGTTCTTCGCCTGGTCTCGCACTCGCAGAATCCGCAGTGCAATTCAGTAGTTTGCCGGAATGCCAAAAAGCACCATCACCACGGTCGGCAGCGACCGTTATCACATCGTGTTCGGAGCGAGCCATTTCGAAAGTCCTCACTGCTCGGCGGCCATGCACGCGCTCCGACTCCACCACTCCACCTTGACTTTCTGGCTTTCCTTATCTGTCTTATTAATGCACAAAAAATGAAATGTATTCAATTAGATGTGTTCTGGAAGAACACGCCTCCGTGTGGAACGTGGTACGACACTTGCTGGCACGTAATACGGGCGTGTTGTGCTCCAGAAATCCTGTCACC